>JAQPPZ010016941.1:920000-1520000 GCA_028583015.1 Wollemia nobilis
AAAAACACAAAAAAAAAAAAAACAACAAAAACACAAAAGTAAAACAAAAGCAAACACAAAAAAACACAAAACACAAAGAAATGACAAAAACATAAAAAACAAAAACAAAAACAAAAACACACAAAATAAAAAAAGAAAAAAAGAGAAAAACATATTACAACTATTGCCAAACCAGTCCAAGAGGCCTTTTAGCCAATATTCACTAGAGGAAACATAAGAAAGGAATATTTGAGCAGGGAACTGAAAAACCTTGATTTAACTTGAGAGAAGCCAATACAAAGAAAAAAGGAACAAGGTAATATTAAAATTGAAGCCATACAGAGAAATGATAGAAAGAAGAGCAACCTTGATTTGCAAAGGCCACTAGACTTTTCATCCCCGATTATTATTTTTCTCAATCATTTCATCCAAAATACTTTGTTAGACAACTTTTTCCCTTCTTTTTGAGTTTGAACCACCTCTATTTTCCTTCATGCCTCCTATTTTATATCCAACTTCATTTTTTTATTGGAGACTCTTGATTGCTTTATATTTAAATCTATTTTTTGTTGATTGAGAATACAAGACTAAATCTTGATTCATAGATCCCTAGGATCCTCTTTGAGAACTATAGCCTTGTTTGACATTCTTCTCCATTTTATGATTTTGTTGGTGTGTTTTACCTTGTTGAGGATAGATCTCAAAATTACTTTTAACAATACCAATTGCTATATGTGAGGAGTTTTTGAATACTTTTGGGTAGGGAACATGTGAGCTATCCAAAAACTAGGTTTCCAAAATCTCCATTTCCATAGAATTATCCATATCCTCTAAATCATCTTCCACTGCAAGTTTTGAAAACCTATTATCTAAGGAGGTTGACTTATATGTAGGCTTCATTTTCTTAGTAACATATTTTTTTTTAGGAATATGAAATTTCTCCTAGTCTTGATCCTAGTTCATTTGATCCAAGACTACATATTTGTAATGTTTTACTAAGTGGTCATATTCATGAAAAACCCTACACCTAAAGGGAATGTTTTCATAATCAACTTATTACTCTCAAGTTTCTTCCCTAAACTATAATGTGATATTTTTTGGTATGGGGTTATTAAAATCTATGAGCATGCCATAAATAAAACAATCAAATTGTATTGTGTTATCTTATGTCATAATGTAGGTGCCTCAAGAGTTACCAATAGTTGAGAAGACTATAATATTACAAAATTTATTTGGTAAACCAAAAATTCTAACCCAGATAGGTCCTACTGAAAGCATTTTATCTTTAGCCTTAAATAGAGCATCCTAGGATTTCATGAACAAACCACCTCAACCAAAAAACCAAGGACCACCCTAGAATATTTGTTGTCTATCCTCCTCATTAGAAAATAACACCAAAAAATACCCATTAGGATAATTTGAGATACTAAACTCACCTAGAGTTCACCATTGTTGCAAAGCCTAAATTTTAAAAGCAGGCAAGAATGGTTGAAAGCCCAAGAATCGATAGATCAACCCTTGTTGCTCCACTGTAGAAATTCCATCTTGAATGTCAAATCAATGTAGATTAACCATTGGAGATCAATGTAGATTAACCATCGGAGATCAATGTCAAAATTCTATTATTCTTTTCAGGTCATAAGTTCCAATAAATAATGGTAGGGCCAATCCTCCATAGAATTCATAATAGTTTAGCTTTGAAATGATTAATCCAACTTTTCATCAACTCTTTCAACGTTGATGTAGCTACCCAATATATTTTCATATTTTTTAAAATGTAAATCTTAAATGGTGTGAGAAAAGGGACAATGAATAAGTAAATGGTCTAATATTTCTAAATCCTTCTCACATAAGACACATGAAATATTGATGATATTATCTTCTTTGTAGAATCTCTCATGTAAGAATCTTACTTTGAACTACTAACTAAAGGAATGTTAAGGCTTTAGGCAGAGCCTCTTATGACCAAACATTATTCCAAGGATAATATTTTGTAGTAGAAAATTTGATTTCTCTAAATCCTCATATCCCAACTTGATTGATTATCCATCATATTTTGATTGATTTCAAACCAACTCATCGTTTCATTTAAAAAATGATAAATTAAACTCTTGAAACATATTTTGAATTTTATTTATCATTTATTTGAATTCCTCTCCCTCAACTAGGTTACTAATAACAAAATTCATAATATAAAGTTTTTGCTTACATTAATATAATCTTTGAACTTTGGACCTTTAGAATCTAGGTATGCTTGAACTAATAGTTACCATTTTGAATTTGAGATAAGAGGATAAGACTTCAACCAAGCATTAAACCATAAATTTGCATAAATCCCCTCATTGACTAACTATCTAATATATTTTTTACAAACTATTTAATATAAAGTTCCATGTTAGAAATATTCTGGGTAGGGTTCTTTTCCTAAAACATTTAATTGCATCAAGAGAACATATATATTTCTAAAGTAACAATTTTACCCAATTCTTTCTTTGATATTTGAATAATTTTCATCCAAATTTTGTCGCTAAGGTCAAAACCATAAGTTTATAATTTTGTAAGCTTGCTTCTCTAATATCATTTCCTTTGCAAATCCTATCTCGCTTACAACATGTTCAAATCCTGTAACTAAGTTGTTACATCATTTTACACACTTGAGACTTTTCATGATGAACACTATACCATATGTGTAAACATTATACAAGAGAGATGATAATATAGTTCCAAATTTGGATGTAATTTTGAAATTTATTTCTAAAAAATCTTATTATTTCTTTCTAACAATAAATTCCAACAAAAAATGATAGAATCAATCCTTCATAGAATATATAATGTTTTAGATTTGAAATAATTAATCCAACATTTCAGAAACATGGAGCTATCCAATATATTTTTATATTTTTTAAATGAACCCCAAAGTAGTTTAATGTTTTTAAATCCTTCTCACATAAGGCGGTTTAGACTTCCCATGATGAACACCATACCATATGTGTAAACATTCTACAAGAGATAAAATAATATGGTTCCAAATTTTGGCATAATTTTAAAATTTATTTCTAAAAATTCTATTATTTATTTTAATGATAAATTTTTTATAGAATACATAATGTTTTAGCTTTGAAATAACAATACATCATTTCCTCAACATTTGAACTATCTAATATATCCAAATCCTTCTCACATAATTCACATAAGAAAGGCCCATGATATCATTTTGTTTGGAGACTCTCATATTAGAATATTACCTTGAACTCCTTCAAGGGAATGTTGAGCCCTTAGGGAGAGCTTCTAGTATTATTTGAAGAAAAATCTTTGGAAGTAGGAAAGTTTGATGTCTTATATCCTCATATCTTGATTTGAGTATCCACCATATTTTGATAGATTCAAAATCAACACATTCATTCATGTAAAAATGTTGAAGTGAAGTTCATTTACACTCCTTGATGTGTTTGGTTAGTCCTTGAAATATTGTTTGCTCTTATGGAAATTATTACACTGCTATAGCCAAATATTTAATTTCTAAACATCGTTACTAATTTTTTTATACTATTAAATTTTAGGTAGCCATTTATATTGGATTGGATTGTGTGCACATAGGTAGTTGGATAGTATATTATGGTGATTGGTGAATTTGACTCTATGGTAAATTATCATTATTACCTTATAAATATAAAATTGATCATATAGGCTTGCACCTTCACAAGTAAACTTAACTTATGGAAAGCGCTTTTCTTTAGGCATGGTTCAATAGACTCAATTTTGTTTGGAAAAAATAAATGGCCTCATGCAACTTGGCTAAACTTTTATATGATAGTCACCATAGATAATTGTTGAGCAGAAGAGTTACTCTACTACGTTCTAATTATTATGATTGCATAAAAAATGTTCTTTCCACTAAGTAAGTTGTCATTGGGATCATGCTTGTATAATATTGTATCTTTGGTTAAACCAAATGTTCAGAGGAATACATTAAACTACTCAGTATGTTGTAGTTTTATCAAGTAATTTTGAAACATGCTATAAATCATCCTTATAATACATTTTATTGAGCAATAACATTAAAATAGGGATTATGTGTGTTGACCAAGGAAGTGAGTCTACTATCTCTTAAGGAAAGATTCTAAACCTTTGTTAAACCTTAAGGTAGATAGTTATGTAATGTAGTAGTAGGACTATACCTTCTCTACAAAATTATGTTTAAGCCATGAATAAACTTTAGACCTAAACAAGAGAATGGAATCATTGCTTCATAGGTCTATAAATAAACATAGGTATGAAGCAAAGGCCTTAATGTTAGTTAGATGTTGATACATATAAGGTAATGGAAAAATAATTTAGGAACGCAGGAGGAATTGTTAAAACAAAACTTTGGTTTTTAGTTTGATCAATAAGATAAGAAAGAATTGTCCCCAAGGACTAGGTGGATTGGCAAAGGCCTTAATGTTAGTTAAATGTTGATATGGAGAAGGTAATAGAAAAAGAATTTAGGAAGGCACGAAGAACTATTAAAACAAAATTTTGGTTTTTAGTTTGATCAATAAGATAAGAAGGAATTGCCCCCAAGGGCTAGGTGGATTGACAAAGGCTTGATTGGCCAAGTACTTGCCAAGAAGAGACATAGGTTCAAACATTGGAGGTGTGCTGCTAGCTTTAGCAAAGGTGGTAGTCTGGCCAAGTACTTGCCAAGAAGAGACATAGGTTCAAACGTTGGGGGTGTGCTGCTAGCTTTAGCAAAGGTAGTAGTCCGTGTTGAATCCTTTGAGTGCGCACCAAACCAACAATGATGATATGAACCCCAAGCGACTAACAGTCTTCATCTCACACCGGATCAACAACAACGAGATAAATAGGTTGTTGGGATCAGTCCATGTGGTTTAAACCCTATGCTTGTCAGATACCTGTAACCAACTCTATGTTAAAAAAAAGATACAAAAGGAATTCACTAAGAGGAGTTACCAAAATAAAATATCGGTTCGATGAATGCGATTATAATGAATGCATAAGCATAGGTGTTATTAAACACAACTTTATTATCAATTTTATAAAGTGTAGTATTCATCTAAAATAAATATGTCCAATAAATCTATATAATATATAGATTTAATTTTCAAATCTCTCCAATCATACATTTTTTATATAATTAAAAAATAATTTATTTAATTTTATTATTTAAAAAAAAAAAAATGTTTTAACATGTTTTATAAATACCTTTCTTCAACCAAAAATATTATAAATAATTTTAAAAATAACACGATGGAATGTATAGTTATAAAGTGTAGTATTCATCTAAAATAAAGATGTTCAATAAATCTATATATTTAATATATTTAATTTTCAAATTGTTTTATTAATAAAAAAAAATTAAAAATGTTTTAACATTTTTCATAAATGTCTTTCTACAACCAAAAAAATTACAAATAATTTTAAAAATAACACCAGACATTAACAAATTATAGATGGAATGTATAGTATTTCTTGAAGTTTTTTTATTTTATTTTATATTTTTAATTTTTATAATTTTTAGAGAATCTCTTACATAAAAACGATAAACCATATGAAACCTCTGCTATTGAAGAGAGTGCCCACACGATTTTTTTACTGCTTGCCGTGCACGCCATTTGATGAATACTTTTTCCTACATTGCATGCATTGGTGGCTTTTTTTTACGCCAGATGCCTGCCAGCTGTAACATTGACAACGGACTTTGCAATGGACGGGTGGATTTGATTTCCACGGGCTAATCTGAGCCGTCCATTTCTTTCCCAAGTTTCCTTAAATTGCACAGTCGGGGACGTAAAAATTTCATTCCTGTATTATCCATTGTTTGTGAAACGGTTCGATTCGGAACACTGTTTTAATTGATAGGTAAGCCTGAAGTTATTTGGTGAGAATGATTTGTTTAAATTTATTTACTTTTTAACCATGCATTCACAGATTGATTGATCTAATCGTTCATTCCCTTGCTGTTCAGTTTCTATTCATTAATTGTTACGAGCTGTGTATACATAAAAATAGGTTCAGCTGTGATATATTTGGTTGCATTCGTTAGACTAATTTTCGCATGCATACACTCAAGTCAGTTATATTTTTTGGTTGTCCTCTTTACATTGTTTTCACTTTTTTGGTTGTCCTCTGTACATTGTTTTCACGTGGATTTACAAATCTGAAAAGTATTTTTCATTTTATATAGAAGTTGGGGTTAGAATGTTATAATACTGTGACATACTCAGAAACGTTTAATTTCTGATTAGTTAAGAAAAACTATTTCTATACATAATTTGTAACTTAAATTAAACATTTTATCTAATTTGTTACTTGTCTATAGCAGTATGGTTTATCTCATTTACTATAATACTGGTTTATCTCATTTACTATAATACAATTCTTGCCGGTGGAATGAAATATTTCTCCTTGGAAATAACCCGTTTATATGCATGGTTAGCATGGCTTGAACAACCACCCCCAAATCACATTTACTATAATACAACCCTACAACCCTTGCCGCGCCTGTGAAAGAAAGGCTTCAACAGCCCCCCGAGAAAAAAATTCCATTTACTATAATACAACCCTAGAACCCCTTGCCGTGCCTGGGAAATATGCCCTTGGGAATTACCGGTTTATCTTGGCTATGACAGCTAGCTTTATGTAATATGTACATGGCTTGAACAGCCAAGAGAGGAAAAAAAAAAAAAACCCATTTACCATAATACAACCCGTGCTGTGTCTGTGAAATAAATATTCCCTTGGAAATAGCCGGTTTATCTTGGCTATGGCAATCTAGCATATCTGTGGTTACAGATGGCTTTACTTAATATGTATGGACGGCAGGGCCTGAACAGCCAAAGCTTTAGGTAATATGTATGGGTGGCAAGGCTTGAACAGCCAAAGCCATATGTATGTTTAGCATGTCTTAAACAGTCAAAAAGCCCATTTGCTATAATACAACCACTCTTTGGGAAAAAAATATTTCCATGGATTTGTTTTTTGAAAGTCCTTTTCAAGTAGCTTCGTGGTGTCTAACATGTATGTATATGGCATTTACAAGGTCAACCATTTGCTGAAGTCTTGGATTATTTGTCTATGGGAGTCTGTTATAGTTGTTACAATTAGCTTTATGTAATGTGTACGGCTAGATAGCTTGTACAGTAAAGAAGCCGAATTATTATGATACAACCTGTGGCTGTGAAACAAATATATTCTTGACCTGGCTATGGCAATCTCGTTTATCTGTGATTACAGCTAGCTATATGTAATATGTATGGTTTGCATGGCTTGAACAGTCAAAGCCATGTACGTGTATCAGAGCTTGAACAACCAAAAAGCACATTTGTCATAATTCAACTTCTTTCTGCGAAACAAAAACCATGTACGTGTATCTTGAACAGCCAAAAAGCCCATTTATTTTATTACAACCTGTGCCTATACAACCTGTGCCTGTGAAAAAAATATTTCGAAGGAATGGTTTTCTTTTGACATTCATTTTCCAAAAAGCCCATTTATTTTAATAGAACATGTGCCTGTGAAAGAAATATTTCTAAGGAATGGTTTTTGTGACAATCTTTTCCAAAGTAGCTTCATTTTTTCTGACATACATCTACAAGGTCGACTAATTGCTGCCACAATAGTTTGTGGTATCGTTATTGTTAAAATTCCTCTCGAGGTAAGGGGTCAAATGGTTTTTTGTAGAGTGTATCTTGAACAGCCAAAAAGCCCATTTATTTTAATACAACATGTGCCTGCGAAAAAAATATTTCCAAGGAATGGTTTTCTAAGTAATGGTTTTCTTTTGACAATCATTTTCCAAAAGGCTCATTTATTTTGACAATCATGACGAAGAGAGGAGCAAGCAGCGATTCGTAAGGTCATTTCTTATCCAGTTACTCTCCATTTGCTGTGCATAATTTTGTAGTAAACTAATGTTTGTTTCATTATGGAATGATAATGGATGTAACTCTGTAACGCTCCTCTGGTTAATAGTATTAGTAATGTCTGCTCTTGCTTGCTGTTAACCGATGACCTCTCTTAAGGTGTTAATGAAAACTCTTAGGGTGTTATATGAAAACTCGCAAACTTTTTAATTTAAATAAATAATACCCTCATATTTAATTTAACTGCAGATTCGTGGCAACGAATGCGAATTTAACTATCTAATAAAAAAGAAAAATCATTATAGTAAGGCTGTGTGCTAGAGTAAATATGTACTGTGTGTTCACTGTGAGTGATCATTTTCTTTAAGCAAATTGAAGGCTGTGATGCCATAAACTTTGTGCTGTGTGTTTGCGGTGAAGATGAGAATGATGATTCTTAGATTGATACCAGAAGCAGAAGCAAGACTGATAAAAATTTAGTAAACTGGAATTGTGTGTCTTTTGTGTGAGTTTTATATCTGCGTCCCTGTGCTGGACTGTTTATGTTTGCTGTGAATAATTGAACCTGGTATATAAATGGGATTACATTGCATTTAAAACCATGCACTTGTGAGCCACTCTGATCCGTCTCACAAAAGATTGGTTCGAGTTCATCTTTGATCCTGCTGGGCAGGTGGTTAAAACTTAATGTAATCTTTTGCCAGAGCAATGCCTGCACCTTGGTCTAACGGGTGCTTCCCTGTCCTTGCCGCATGGTAGTGTACAAAATTCCCCACAAGCTTGCTTGGTCGTCATTCTGTTGAACTTATCATGTCTTAATTATAGCCTGTTGCCGCATGCTAGTGTACAAAATTCCCCACAAGCTTGCTTGGTCGGCATTCTGTTGAACTTATCATGTCTTAATTATAGCCTCGTGTTAAGGGAGGTATTCATTCACTATTCTTGCCATTTTCTTTTATATGTGCCCGCTATCACTTCAAGATTTTAAGATGTCTCATCTAGTGTACAAAATTCCCCACAAGCTTGCTTGGTCGTCATTCTGTTGAACTTATCATGTTTTAATTATAGCCTGTTGAAATTATCATGTTTTAATTATAGCCTCGTGTTAAGGGAGGTATTCATTCACTACTCTTCCGCGGGCAGGGCTGGAATTTCAATTAAAAATTGATTGTCAATAGGAATTTTTACGACGGTTACAAATTTTTATTGGTTGTCAGTTTACGTTTTAAAATTTTATTTTATTTGTCTTTCATTTTTGGATAAAGTTCTCCGCCCTTGCATTTCACATAGTCATGGTCATTGTGAAAGATTTCATTCAAATGTATAAGAAAGATTTCATTCAAAATGTATAAGTCATCAATGCCATTCACTTGTATAAGTCATCATGCCATGAGCCCTCTTCTTTCTACGGAGTTCAATAGTTATATATCATCAATGCCATGAGCCCTCTTATTTTTACGGAGTTCAATAGTTATATATAAAGTTACCATATTAGAGATGTATATGCCTTTTCAGTAAGTGCTTGCAAAATAAAAGTCAAAGGGTTTATTTTGTAATATTTTTAAATTTTATTACAAAATAATATGAATAAACCATTTCAAAACTCTATAACCAATTATAAGAAAACATAAAAACAATAAATAAAATGAAAGGAAACCTTAGAAAACAAAGAAAGACATGGAATTTTAAGAATCCCAAAAGATCCCAAAAGACCATATTCATAAGCTATTGGAATTTTAAGAATCCCAAAATCCCATATGCATAAGCTATTGGAATTTGACATTGGAATTTGAAAAAAGTTTCATATTAAACTTTGAAAATAAATTGTCAAAAACTTTGGACTTTAAAAATTACAGATTTAATACTATTAAATATTTAATATTATTGTTGTGGGGTCACAATGTACTATAGACAAACCATTGTAAAGCCATATAACCAATTAAAACTAAAATAAAATAAAAAATTTAAAAGGAAATAAACCATTGTAAAGCCATATAACCAATTAAAACTAAAATAAAATAAAAAAGTTAAAAGGAAATGAAAAATAACCATAGAAAGCAATGAAAAAATCCATATAACCAATTAAAAATAAAAGAAAATAAAAAAGTTAAAAGGAAATGAAAAATAACCATAGAAAGCAATGAAAAACTATGTGAAAATAAAACGTTGGGTAATACCATTATGTGACCAATTAAAACTAAAATAAAATAAAAAAGTTAAAAGGAAATGAAAAATAACCATAGAAAGCAATGAAAAAAGCCATATAACCAATTAAAAATAAAAGAAAATAAAAAAGTTAAAAGGAAATGAAAAATAACCATAGAAAGCAATGAAAAACTATGTGAAAATAAAACGTTGGGTAATACCATTATGGTATCACAATGTATAGACATATAACCACATAAAAGAAAAAGAAAAAAAAAAAACAAAAACAAAGAAAGAATGAGTGAAAAATTGCAAGGAAGTTGTTGTAATATCATTATGGTTACAATGTATTAAAAAAAAAGAAAGAATGAGTGAGAAATTGCAAGGAAGTTGTTGTAATATCATTATGGTTACAATGTATTAAAAACAAAGAAAGAATAAGTGAAAAATTGCAAGGAAGTTGTTGTAATATCATTATGGTTACAATGTATTATGGATAAACCATTTCAAATGAAGCCTATAATAACTACGTAAAATATGTGCACCTCTAATAATTTGAAGCCAAATATGTGCACCTCTAATAATTTGAAGCCTTGGAGGTGGATGAGATTTGGAGACTAGTCACCCATGTTTACTTTTCCTTGCATCTTCCACAATTGAAAGTTGCTTTTTCTTGATGATGTCTACTTTTACTTTATCTTCTACAATTAAAAGTTGAAAAGAAAAAAATAAAAACTGCACGCCACCTGAAATTGGAAATTTTGGAAGTTGAAACTCCTTAATAATACTAATGCAAATAGCTGAGGTGCCCACCTAGTGATGGGGTTAGGCCAAACCCCAACTGACTTGCATATTTTGAGCATGAGACCTTAAGAGCGATAGGAAGATAACATTGTGATTGGTGTTGTTCGATGGCTTCAAGTGGAACCAATCCAAACACCATTTTTTATTGATAAAAAAAAAAACCATCTTGTTTTAGTCTAGAAGGCAGGAAATTCAGGAGAAAGGGACACTCTCGAGAATGAAGGAGGAGAGAGGATGCTCATTCTTATAATGGAAAAAAAACTCACCTTGTTTTAGTCTAGAAGGCGGGAAATTGGGGAGAAAGGGACACTCCCGAGAATGAAGGAGGAGAGAGGATGCTCATTCGTATAATGGATAGTTTTCAATGGTAGTTTTGTATTTATTGGTTTTATTTTGAAGATAACATATAAATTGTATTTAATATTTATTTTTATTAGTATTACATATAGGATACAGATATCTTATACATATAAATAAATACTACACTTTATATACCTTTCTAGCATTTTTGAACATACTATCTTAATCGAATTAAGAATTACTATTACTTGTTCAGTGCATAATATATATAAAAAAGTTTAGGAAAAAGCAATCTAAAAGTAAGAAAAAGCAATTTTAACATATCAATAGCTTGTATCAAATGATATTAATTTAATTATTTAATTTTTCAATTTAAGAAAAAATACATTTAAATCTTGCTATAAACTTTTAAGGTCCACTAAATAACCCAATTTAATGTGTCAATTTTAAGGTTCAAAAAAATTCTTTTAATATGCCAATTTTAATCCAAGGTCATTTTAGATCGATAATTGAGGTATCCTCATTGTTTTGACATAGAAGATTTTTAGTAGCTAAATTTCAACTCACTTGAGTTTTATTCATCAATCCTTAATGAAAACATGTATATAGCAAGGCTAGAATTCATCCATTGTGTATAAAAAAACGTATTAAAAACATATTCTCATCACAAAGATCATATTTTTAAACTATCTATTACTACGCAAATACTAAATCACTGCAATAATAGAATTTGCAAATTGGTGTTACAGAGATATCATGAAATTATGCATTTGTACTTTATTAGACATAGAAAGTCTTGTTAATTTTATCAAAAATCCCACCAAGGAGTATCATAGTATAATTTTGTTAACCTCTAACATGAGTTAACACGATAAAATCAAGTGTTAACAAAGACACATCATAATTTCATAATCTCAATTTAGGATATCCACATATCTTACTATGCATTTTTATTACGAGAGCATCCATCTCAGATGTCTCTTGGTTTATATCATCATGGATAAGTCCCATACCTTATCCAATAATGTACACCAATAAATTCTTCAAATTCATTTAGTTTTTATACAAAAAAAAAAATCACATACTAACTAACTAAATTCATTATAAACAACAATATTCATATAACATTCATTTTCTACAAGCAAAAATATAAAATTTCAAATGTTTGCTAATATTTATGCCTCACTCTTGGCATAAATAATCTACTAAAAAGTGGTGACCTACAAAGTGGTGGCCTAAAGGCCCTTAAGGTTGATGCTCTTGGGCCTGTTCCTCTCCTCGTACTGTATTGGTACTTAAGGTTGATGCTTTTGGGCCTGTTCCTCTCCTTGTACTATATTGGTACTTATGAATGGAGATGGCAAATGGAGCAAATGTTTCAGTAGCTGTTTGATCACTGCTTCTCCTTCTTCCACATTGTGTATTAATAGATGGTTGTGGTGGGATAAGCATACCATGATTTAATAATGCACCCAAACAAGATTCCAAAAATGCATCATTAAATTCTTCCTTTATTTGATAAAATTATGGATTTTCTATGAGCATGGTTGACATTGTTTTTGCTCTCCAATTATTTCTTTGTAATATCTTTGATCTAAGCCTATCTTGCTCAACAATGGTAGAATCTCTCTCAGCTTTCAACCTTATTATTTCTCATGCCCAGATATCTTCCTGGGCATTTTGCATAAGAGACTCTCTCATTGTTCCCTTAGCAGTTCTTCTAGATTTTCTCATCGTTGTATCCCCTACTATTTATGCCCCTTCTTCTTGTTTAGATCTGATAATATTAAATATTAGTTTCTTCCTTTCAAGGTAGATGCATCACTAGATCTATAAGCAAAAGCAAAAGAAAGAATCATAAGGTATACAATGGGGTTTACACCACATATAACTAATATCATTTAGGCAAGTCCTGCCATGAATGTGATCTTATTGGATGCCATGAGTAGGTGAAAAATTAAAAACATGTAAGTCATTACATACAATAACTTTTTAGATTTTTGTTTTTGATCCAAGTGATTATTTGGTTTAATTTTTAACCTATTAATCTTGTCCGTTCATTTAACCAATAGCATATTGATGTTCCCAAGGTGGATCCTTCAGCTTCCATGATACTTTTCATATTCGGCTTGATTTTCCCATTGAATATTTTGATTTGCCTTATCAATTCTTGAGGTGGCACATGTCCTTTCACTTTTACGTACCATTGTCCCCTTCAATGGTTCCATAGGTTGATTCTGTGTACACTGTAATGATTATTTGTTGATATCAAGCACATTATCGAAAAGAGAGAAAAAATCTCTTAACTTCCTTTCGATAGGAAACCATTTCAGTAATTAGCCATCATATTTTATTACAAAGAAGAGCAGCACAAGTTCTACTAATATTTTGTTTGGATTCCTCAAAACTTGCTTCAACAAAGGGAAGGGTTGCCAAACTTCTTACACAGCCAAGCTATCGAATCTCGTAATGCCCTTATATCCATGGAATAAATATATTGCACTACCTTTATCCAGGATTCACTTTGTGATGTGTGGATGAGGAACAATTTCCATAATTACATAACTTTTGAAAGTCCTTTATGTCATTTTGAGTGGTTTGATTGATTCTTTAGTTGGCATAACTAGACTTTTCTTGTCCAATTTGAGGATTCCTAGTTACCTCTTATAAGCAATTCTCTAAATATTCCATTTCAATTTCTACCAGCCTCTTATTTGGATGTGGTCAAGAAATATTTTTCCACTAGAAAAGTTGCTTTTGATAGCGAGCAGGATGCTGTGCAAGAGACGCCAATGCCTTGGGCAGTCTTGGATGACATGGAAGCAGGGTTACACGCTGAGAATGCACGATTGAAGGGGTTTCTATGGAGGCGAGATGAGGAGCTGGGGGAGGATCTACAGGAGAGGGATCTCCTGTGAACTTAGTTGGCTGAACAGGAGAACGCATTTGTTGCCTATCGTCGGCAGGATGGGGACACGGATGCTGCACGGGAGAGGGATCTTCTGTGGATGCAGCTAGTGGAGAGGGAGAGGGCATTGGCATAGCACGATGATGTAGTATATTTGTACCGTCGATGGGAGGCGTAGTGGTTTCGACACCGAATGGATTTGGAGGGAGTGATTATCCATCTCGAGGGGCAGATACCTGAGCCATCTGAAGGTGGGTTTTTGCGTCAGACGAGGGGCAGTGATACTGAGCAGTCAGCATCGTCCCATCATAGACGATTGGATGATTGGGGCACTAGTGATCATGATGCGGGGGCGAGCAGCATCCACCCTGAGAGGTCCCATAGGACCCACACCACGAGGGGTAGTTCCCGTCGCATCGATCCTGCATGATCATGGTGGCCGATGCCCTAGGCTTGGGGCTTTTGTGAGTTTTTTCTTTGTTACGTGGTCAGAGGATCAGTTCATTGTAGCCTACGGGTATTTTTGATGATATATATACAGATGACTTTCTTTGTTTTTAAACACTTGTCATGGTTTATTTTTCTATTTATGCATAATTTTTTTTTTATGATGATGTATGCATGTGGTTTTATGAATGCGATGCTTCTAATTATATGATGTATGCATATGGAATGAATGAAATGAGTTATTGAGAACTTGTCGATGGCACCATAGACTGTACAATATTTACTGGCTTTTGAAAGCACGAGATTTCAGGCGAAGGAAACACTAATTGCGATGCATCCAAAATCAAATACGCTTAAGTCCTAGAAATGTAAATTGCATGAAATGAAAGAAACGCATTGGAAGAGACACAAGCAAATGGAGAAAACACAGCCCTTTCATTAAACTTTCTTGATCTCGTTACAAATACGCCTCCTCCCTTTTCAGGGGCTAGGAGCGTTAAAAGAATTTGACTACAATCGAGACTTAAGGTTCCTCTTTCCGCGTGCCCACACTTGAAATGGACGGGCCAAGATGATGCCGCCGCTGATGTCGATGAGTCTTTGACCTCTGTTGCTCCTCCTACGAACAAAGAAACAACGAAGATGTCAGTAGCACCTGCTGCACATAAGAAGTGTTTGTTCTCTAAAATCGCCAAAAGATGCATGCAAACATTTGTCTGAAACAGTGAGTAAAATGACTCTAAATGACCTAAAAACCTGACGAGAGGATAGAAAACATCACCAGGAGGCCACTGCCACTAATACAGTCAGCCAATCTGCCTTCAAATGGAATTCGTCCCTGGGCAGGACGAATTTTGACTGCTATTCGTCCCTGGGTGGGACGAATTCTTTTGTGTTGGAAAAGTCGACCTGATGCTGCTCCAATGTCGAATCTTGAGACCTACAAAACACCTGCAAACAGAGGGGTTATGTAATTGGGGCCATTTTGGGACGACCCAGATGGTCGGATTCTCCCAATTTGGCCTCTATCCTCGGGAATTCGATATCGCCACCTGCAAGTTAGTGAAACAACAAAGCGACACAAAGCATGATAAAATCTGATCAGAATGTTATGAAATTGAAGCTATGAATTCACCAAACAGAATAACACAAAATGCAACATGAACAAGTAATCTAGAATGCTTTTAGAATAAAACTTAGAAAGTGCGGGGGTGCCCAAGTGGGCCTCCCACCGTTGGCACTTGATCTTGGCGCCAATCCACTAGGGATGGGCCCAAAACCTCTTAGGATTGGGGGGTCAGCAAATTGGTTGATTCAGGTGTCCATATGTTGGATTTGGGTCAGATTCAAGCTTCCAAAAGCCACCCAACAACCTCCCTTGCAAAAGAGATTGGTGGATGTGAGAAGGTGAATCAAAGGGGATGCAAGTGGGTGTTCAACTCGACAGCACTTCGTTGCTTGAAATCTCCTTCAATCTGTCTCCTTTTGGGTGAGAAAAGTCCCACATTTTATAGACCCATGGGGTCTCTTTTGAGAGGGAAGCACAAGCGCCATGTGTTGGTCATAGGTGCCATGTGGCGCTCATGTCTTCCCATGAGGGAGGGGAGTCCTCCATGACTTGGGCTCTCATAATCGCCCTTGTGACAGTCTTCTAATGGCCTATCTGTCCACCCACACACGTGTGCGAGGCAGAGTCATCAATCGATCGTCTCCGGGCTGCCACTTGGCACCATTCTTCTTTTTGCCCATTAAACTTGGAATTCGTCCCTAGGTGAGACGAATTCAGAATTCGTCCCTGGGTGAGACGAATTCCAATTAGTATTCGTCCCTGGGTGAGACGAATATTGAGCAAAGTGTCTAAATGTGCCAAATTGCTTCTTGACCTTACAAAATTGCTATGAAAGTGGTTAGGACCATTGTTTGACCTCTGAGGGCTGCCCTGGGGGCTGTGTTTGTCAAAGCGATCAGTGTTTGCAGTCACATAATCGGATTGGTGCTGTTTTGGTGTCTACAAATGCCCCTTTTTGGGATGTGCTGTGCATGGCACAGCGTCAAGCAAAAATAGATAACCAAAGCACTAATGATTAGGGTTTCTTGGTAACCTAACCAACTTTTGATGCCCCAAGTATGGAAAGGGCATGCATTCTTGAATCCTTGCTTCTGACGAGCTAAGGAATTTGATTTCAAGTGTTAACCTATTTTGGTGAGGTGTGACTTGAACTTAGACATTGATCAGTCATGAATAGGCAAAGGGCGCAACCTTTTATCCACGGGGGAACCTTGTGTTCATGATTCACGAAATGCCAAGTGTTTTATTGATTTGATTGTTGCTTGTTTACTGCCCCAAGCAGGAGCATGATTGTCTTTGTCAATGATTCTTTGAATGCATGTCGTTTTCCTTAATTGGGTGTGTGATTGTTGATTGGTGACTAAGTGTGACTACCCCCTCAAGCGACGAATCGATGAGGGAATGACCTTCATGAGAAAAGCGATGAGTCGCTTGACCCAAGATGACTTGTGCAAGGGTGCCTTTAGATGGTTTATCGTTAAGCATGTGCAATTTTTCCAACATTTGGACCTATTTTTGGTGGGTGTTAACCCTTTTGGTGACGTCATAATGGGGTGAAAGTGTCGACAATCCGTCTTCCCGTGGAGCGGTCCGGCTATGGTAGCCTTCTTGGGGAAGTAGGAGAGTGATAATTTGAGCCCCGACATCGATTTTCTATGCCAAGAGGTTAAGTGCAAGAGCACTTGTGTCCGGCAATGTTTATTGCTTTTTGTTTTTGTGTTGCATTTATTTGTTGTTTTTGAGTGGGCTTTGACCCTTTTGGTGATGCCATTTGGGGATGAAATTGTCGAAAATCCGTCCTCCCGTGGAGCGGTCCGGCTATGGTAGCCTTCTTCAGGAGTAGGATAGTGACAATGTAAACCCCGACATCAATTTTGCTATGCCAAGAGGTTAAGTGCAAGAGCACTTGTGTCTGGCAATGTTTATTGTTGTTTGTTGTTTTGATTTTCTTATTGTTTTTGAGTGGGCTTTGACCCATTTGTGACGTCATTTGGGGGTGAAATTGTCAAAAATCCGTCTTCCCGTGGAGCGGTCCGGCTATGGTAGCCTTCTTAGAGAGTAGGATAGTGACAATGTAAACCTTGACATCAATTTTTCTATGCCAAGAGGTTAAGTGCAAGAGCACTTGTGTCTGGCAATGTTTATTGCTTTTTGTTTGTGTTGCATTTTTTTGTTGTTTTGTTGTTTTGATTTTCTTTGATCTTATGCATGATGGTTGATGAATATGGATGTATGCATGTTGATTTATTTTGATGGATGCATATGCTATGATGAATACAAATGTTTTTTATTTATATGTGATATGCAGAGATGAAATGGATGAATGAGATTTGTGATGTTTGGCTATGGCACCATAGACTATTTAGAACTCTGTTATTTTGTTTTTAGGCGATTGCTTGTGATGCATGACTTTGTATATGTAGCTGTGGTTTTTCTTTTTTTGTATTTTTTGATGGTATTGTAAGGATGAAAATTAGCGCAGTTGGTTTAGAAATGTAGCTAAGGTTTTCTGAGACTCAGACGATTTTAACTCACTAGCCACGACTGTACTTTATCTTACAAGAATTTTGAACAAGGTATGAATCAAACTTGTTTTTGACCGAGCTATTTCACATCCCTGTGTGTGCAATTGAGTTCATTTATGTGGTATTTGTCAGGATACCGCCGGTGCCGAATGGGCTTTCAACCGAACTCGTATCGAGGATCACCTAATTAGCTCCACTAAATCCTTTGTTGTATTTAGTTAGATTAATCTGCGATGTTATCCAAGATGCCATAAGCTAGCTCATCCACATGCAAACATTGATCTGTACGCAAGTTAATGTGACAGATATATCATCATGCGAGAAGTTTACCGCCAGTTACCAATAGGCTATCAACCAACCCGGTACTGAGGCTTGCCTCATGACCTATTAGAATGCTGAGAGTTCCAGGGATTCAAGTTCAACTCCCTTCTTTTCTTCAATTGTATTGGGATACTTGCTCGTTTGTAGTGATAAGATCACTTGTTTATTTTGATTTGTTTTTTTCTTTTGAGCAAGGGATTGGGGATATGGAGTGATGAAAATCACTATCGTTTGTGCCGTTTGATGTGTGCACTCGTATGATGTCAAATATTTGAGTTTTTGACGTTTTGCAAATTTTTGATGTTTTGCAACTATTGAGAACTAGGGATTCTTAGGGAATTGGGTAGGGAGGATGCTTGTCCTTTTGCCAACTCTCAGCATTCTTGGGGTCATTCGCACAGGGGGATGAGCAAGATAACCGTTTCACTTTTGGTGACCTGGATTACTGTGCAGGTTTCATCTTTCGTTCACACAACTCAGGAATTGTTTTATGTGTTTTAATTTGTGTTGGGATGTTACGTAACAAGGTGTATTTCAAGTTTAACTCTACCTTTGTAAAATCTGTCTGACTTGATACATTACATGGCTAAAGAGGAAAATGATGACTGAATCACGAAAACTTTTAATACATTAAAAGACCACTGACTCTAGTGTGGTAAAAAGCAATGCATGGTGTTTTTGTTGTTTTGTAAAGTGGAACAGGATGGACTAGCAAAACAATTACAGCCTATGGTGCCTTTGACCTGTACGACCACAAGTATGCGATGTATGGATGCAATGCTTGATGCAACTACATATTTTTGTATTTTTGATGGATTGATTTTTGTGAATATGAAGATGAAGTGCGAGAAGAACTCTCTATTGATGAATTTGAGTATGCCTAGAAATGAGATGCAAATTTTTGTTGTTTTTGATGATTTTTGTTGTTTTTGAATTTTCTTGATGGTTACCAAGGGATTGTGGAAATCCTTGGGGCATTTTTGGGGTGACCAAGCGATTTTAGAGATCCTTGGAGCATTTTTGGATTTGACCAAGCGATTATAGAATCCTTGGAGCATTTGGGGTGACCAAGTGATTGTGATAATCCTTGGAGCTTTTTGGGTGACCAAGTGATTGCGATAATCCTTGGAGCTTTTGGGGTGACCAAGTGATTGCGATAATCCTTGGAGCTTTTTTTTTGGGGTGACCAAGTGATTGCGATAATCCTTGGAGCTTTTTGGGGTGACCAAGTGATTGCGATAATCCTTGGAGCTTTTTTGGGTGACCAAGTGATTGCGATAATCCTTGGAGCTTTTTTGGGGTGACCAAGTGATTGCGATAATCCTTGGAGCTTTTTGGGGTGACCAAGTGATTGCGATAATCCTTGGAGCTTTTTGGGGTGACCAAGTGATTGCGATAATCCTTGGAGCTTTTTGGGGTGACCAAGTGATTGCGATAATCCTTGGAGCTTTTTGGGGTGACCAAGTGATTGCGATAATCCTTGGAGCTTTTTGGGGTGACCAAGTGATTGCGATAATCCTTGGAGCTTTTGGGGTTTGACCAAGTGATTGCGATAATCCTTGGAGCTTTTGGGGTGACCAAGTGATTGCGATAATCCTTGGAGCTTTTGGGGTGACCAAGTGATTGCGATAATCCTTGGAGCTTTTGGGGTGACCAAGTGATTGCGATAATCCTTGGAGCTTTTGGGGTGACCAAGTGATTGTGATAATCCTTGGAGATTTTTGGGTTGGATTATGGTTCTTCAAGGGATAGAGGTACCCCCAGCTTGATGGTCTTTGCACTCTAGATCTGGCTCTGGAGGTATGGGCACGAACGGATCGGCCCTATGTGTTGATAGGAAGACGGGGTCTTCCCTTGGTACTGATGTCATGATGGGATCTCGGGGTGGATGGTGCTCATCATGGATTTGGAGCCATGGATCCAATACTTGGTCCCACCTTGCAGGGTCTACCCACCATTCATGCCCTAGTAGTATGCCCATTTGTCCCATTAGATCTTCATGAGTTAAAGGGCGGTGATTCCGTCGCGCATGTCTGAGATAGTCCATCTCAGTCTCATCTTTCGAATCACTTTTGGAGACCCAAAATTGTTCATTCTCTTCAGCAACTGTTGCTTGCGACGTTGAGGGCTCTCCTTGTTCCAACAAGTTAATCTGGTCCCATTGTGGTTGTTCCACTCTTGGTGGAGGGACCTGATTCCCTTGACACTGTGTTGTTTCATCTGGAACCTCTAAGGGGAATAGCTTCAAAAAGATGTCCGGAAGCCGTTGATGTTCTCTTTGAGGATTAATCTCTGAACTCTCGCCTCTCTCTAGCAAAGGAGAGGGATTACTACTGTTTCCAAGGGTGTTTGTTGACCATGGGAGGTAGTATCCCAATGTGTATTCGTATTTGGTTGGCATAAGGATCTGGTGCCAATCCCCCTTGTTGCCTATTTCTAGGCCTTGCATATTTTCGACCAAGATGTCTAAGGGCGGGGGTGGTTGAACCCTACGCCGATTGTCATATGGCATCGATATCTTGATTGGCAAAGGACCCACATCCCTTGCTCATATCTACCTAGCCCGTATCCATGCCAATTGCGTTGATCGAGATATTTTAGGGAAAAGTTTGGGTTTGACAGATAGTTGATGTTACTATCAACAAAGTGACAAAAAGCATGACAAAATCTGATCAAATTGTAAAGAAGGGACGCCATATCCATGTTGTCCCTCCAAATGGATAGTGTGCCTCTCTAGCGCTCCATCGCGTTGTGGCCACTCATGTCTAACCTCAGAAGGCGATTCTATGTTTACATCAAGGTCTACATGTAGGGCGTCTTCCCAAAAGGGGCTACTTTGAATGGGCATACCCCACCGA
Source organism: Wollemia nobilis (assembly GCA_028583015.1). Taxonomy (NCBI): domain Eukaryota; kingdom Viridiplantae; phylum Streptophyta; class Pinopsida; order Araucariales; family Araucariaceae; genus Wollemia; species Wollemia nobilis. The sequence goes on from JAQPPZ010016941.1 coordinate 941,225, forward strand.
GGATTCTGACATGGATTCTTTTGTAGGCCGGACCGATAAGGTGGTATGACCAAGTCCTTGGGACTGAAGTGAAGGTGACTTGTGCCTGCTTCTTGTGTACCTTCAGGAGCTTCTGCCCTTGATTGGGCTTGGCTACGAGTGTACACCATTGCATTGTTTCTATAAAATCCTAAAAAAAGGCCCAAAAACCCCAAAAAAAAAAAAAAAAAAAAAAAAAAAAAACGTAGATTTTTATCTTTTGTTTATGATGATTTTTCTTTTTGTTACACTAAGCAGAAATAAACACACACATGCACAAACCGTGATTATCTCTTTTAAGGATTAATGGTGTGCCCTAAACTGGTTTAGTGCATTTTGATGTTTTGTTTTGTTTTTGTAGGTTTTGAAGAACATTTAAATGCATAATGAAGGCTCATATAACTCCCAAAATGGTAGCCCCTTCAATATACCAACTAGGCCGATATACCAACCTCTCTATATACCCGCCCTTACGAGAGGGAGACTATAGGTACGTGAGAGTAGAAGGTACGTGGTACGTAGGCGGTACGAAAGGGGGATTGTCCTGTTAATGGCACCTACCATAGAAGACTTATCCTCGCGTGCATGGGAATCACCCCAGCGACACTCGGTCAGCTTTCGTCAGGATTTACGCCTAACAATAGTTGACAATCGGGAAATGGATGCAAAGCTAAGCCAAGGTGGTGATGAACCCATCGTTGGTCTTGCTCAAGGGCTGGGGTCTTACGACCAGCTCCTTGGTTTAAAATTATTGCGTGAAGTCTGTGGGATTCATTTTATTTAATGAAAATGAAACAAGCATAAATGACTTTTCCTAATGCAATGCAGGATTAAATGAAAACAATTAAATAAATAGAAACAAAAATAGAAAATTTAACAGAGATCATGAAAATCCCTACCTCTTCTCTGCCTGGATCGGTTGCTTCTAAATTTCTGCTCCAAAAAGTTGTAGACAGAAATTCGTCCCTCGGTGAGACGAATTGCAGAACGATATTCGTCCCCCAGAGACGAATTTGAATTCGTCTCGAGGTCGGACGAATTTCGATAAAGCAATCGCCACGACTAAGGACGAATAACGAGTCAAAAACCAAAAATGTACTCGTCAAACATAAAACACAAAAATTTGATCGGCTTTTGTGATCTTAAAAACCAGGGAACGAAGTCCCACCATGATCGCCACTGAAAGCACGAGATTTCGGGCGAAGGAAACACTAATTGCGATGCATCCAAAATCAAATACGCTTAAGTCCTAGAAATGTAAATTGCATGAAATGAAAGAAACACATTGGAAGAGACACAAGCAAATGGAGAAAACATGGCCCTTTCATTAAAATTTCTTGATCTCTGATACAAATACGCCTCCTCCCTTTTCAGGGGCTAGGAGCGTTAAAAGAATTTGACTACAATCGAGACTTAAGGTTCCTCTTTTCGCATGCCCACACTTGAAATGGATGGGCCAAGATGATGCCGTCGTTGATGTCGATGAGTCTTTGACCTCTACTGCTCCTCTTGCAAACAAAGAAACAACGAAGATGTCAGTAGCACCTGTTGCACATAAGAAGTGTTTGTTCTCTAAAATCACCAAAAGATGCATGCAAACATTTGTCTGAAACAGTGAGTAAAATGACTCTAAATGACCTAAAAACCTGACAGAGGACAGAAAACATCACCAGGAGGCCACTGCCACTGAGACAATAGGCCAATCTGCCTTAAACTGGAATTTTTCCCTGGGCAGGACGAATTCTGACTGCTATTCCTCCCTGGGTGGGACGAATTCTTCGTGTTGGAAAAGCCGACCTGATGCTGCTCCAATGTCGAATCCTGAGACCTCCAAAACACCTACAAACAGAGGGGTTATGTAATTGGGGCCATTTTGGGATGACCCAGATGGTCGGATTCTCCCAATTTGGCCTCTATCCTCGGGAATTTGATATCGCCACCTGCAAGTTAGTGAGACAACAAAGCGACACAAAGCATGATAAAATCTGATCAAAATGTTATGAAATTGAAGCTATGAATTCACCAAACATAATAACACAAAATGCAACATGAACAAGTAATCTAGAATGCTTTTGGAATAAAACTTAGAAAGTGCGGGGGTGCCCAAGTGGGCCTCCCACCGTTGGCACTTGATCTTGGCGCCAATCCACTAGGGATGGGCCCAAAACCTCTTAGGATTGGGGTGTCTGCAAATTGGTTGATTCAGGTGTCCATATGTTGGATTTGGGTCAGATTCAAGCTTCCAAAAGCCACCCAACAACCTCCCTTGCAAAAGAGATTGGTGGATGTGAGAAGGTGAATCAAAGGGGATGCAAGTGGGTGTTCAACTCGGCAACACTTCGTTGCTTGAAATCTCCTTCAATCTGTCTCCTTTGGGTGAGAAAAGTCCCACCTTTTATAGACCCATGGGGTCTCTTTTGAGAGGGAAGCACAAGCGCCATGTGTTGGTCATAGGTGCCATGTGGCGATCATGTCTTCCCATGAGGGAGGGGAGTCCTCCATGACTTGGGCTCTCATAACTACCCTTGTGATAGTCCTCTAATGGCCTATCTATCCACCCACACACGCGTGCGAGGAAGGAGTCATCAACTGACTGTCCTGGGCTGCCACTTGGCACCATTCTTCTTTTTGCCCGTTAAACTTGGAATTCGTCCCTGGGTGAGACGATTTCAGAATTCATCCCTGGGTGAGACGAATACTGAGCAAAGTGTCTAAATGTGCCAAATTGCTTCCTGACCTTACAAAATTGCTATGAAAGTGGTTAGGACCACTGTTTGACCTCTGAGGGCTGCCCTAGGGGCTGTGTTTGTCAAAGCGATCAGTTTTTGTAGTCACATAATCAGATTGGTGCTATTTTGGTGTCTACTGCTTTCTATACTTATGTGATGACTTTATGGAATGACTGTATGTGATAACTTTGCTTTTGTATTTTTTTTTTGTATTATCAGATGGTGATGTACGTAATGAAATGTACTAGTTGTTTTAAAATGTAGTTAAGCTTTTATGGGATTTAGATATTTTAACTAACTAGCCAAAACTATACATTTATCTCACAAGACTTTTGAACAAGGTATAAATCAGACTTGATTTTGACCAAGTTATTTCACATACCTGTGTGTGCAATTGAGTTTGTTTATGTGGTATTTGTCAGGATACCGCCAGTGACAGATAGGCTCTCAACCAAACCTATACTGAGGATCACCTAATTAGCTCCACTAACTCCATTGTTGTATTTAGTAAGATTAATCTACGAGACAATTTAAGGTACCATAAGCTAGATTATCCACATGCAAACATTAGTCTGCTCACACACAAAGCTAGTGTGATAGACATATCATCATGCATTTAGGATACCGCCATTGACAGGTAGGTTGTCCACCAAACCCGTAATGAGGATCACCTAGATGGTTTTTCAAATGCTGAGAATTCCAGGGATTCAAGCTCAGGCGTCTTGTATTTGCTCAACATGTTAGGATACTTGCTCATATACATAGTGATGAAAATCACTGTTTATTTTTCTTTTTGTGTTTTTCTTTTTGAGCAAGGATTTTGAATAGTGGTGATAACCACTGTTATGTGATTTGGTGTTTTGAGCTTCATAAGGTTGAGCTTGTAGGTTTGTGGCTTGTGAATGGCATTGATCCTTTTAGGCCTTGGGGATGACTACCCATCCTTGTCAGGGGCATGTAGTATGAATCCTTACAACTTTGGGGACCAACGGTGATTGGGATTTTTGCTAGTGGTGAAAACCACTATTTATTAGGGGGAATTGATGGGGAAAATCTTGTCCTTTTGTCAATTCTCAACACTCTTGAACCATTCGCATAAGGGGATGAATAGGCTAACCTTTCGTCTATGGTATCCTAGACTGCTTTGTAGTTTTCATCTTTCGTTCACACAACTAGGGAATTATTTTATGTGTTTTAACTTGTGTAGGGATGTTACATAACAAGGCGTGATCCAAGTAAAATTTTCCCTTGTAAAATTCGTTTAACTTTGTATAGTTTTGGCGAGAAATTTAAAGACAACTGAATGACGAAAACCCTACATACATTAGGAGACAACTGACTATGGTAGAAATGGGGATGGTGTTATTTTGGATGTATGTGTTTTTAAAATGGGTGGAATATGGAAAATGAAGGAATTGTTGAGCAATTACAGTCTATGGTGTTTGGGACATGTATGACCAACAAATATGCAATGTATGGATGCGATGCCTAATGCAACTTATATTTTTGTATTTTGATTTTTATGAGTATGCATGGAATTGAGATGCAAATTTTTTTGTTATTTTTGAGTTATTTTATTGTTTTTGGTTGTTTTTGAATATTTATTTTGACCAAGCAATTATGGACACCCTTGGAGCTTTTGGTTTGATCAAAGGGTTTATGGACACCTTTGGGGAATTTTGGGTTTGACCAAACGATTGTGGGCATCCTTGGAGCTTTTGGTTTGACCAAAGGGTTTATAGACACCTTTGGGGTATTTTGGGTTTGACAAAATGATTGTGGGCATCCTTGGAGCTTTTGGTTTGACCAAAGGGTTTATGGACACCTTTGGGGCATTTTGGGGTTGACTATGGTAGAAATGGGGATGGTGTTATTTTGGATGTATGTGTTTTTAAAATGGGTGGAATATGGAAAATGAAGGAATTGTTGAGCAATTACAGTCTATGGTGTTTGGGACATGTATGACCAGCAAATATGCAATGTGTGGATGCGATGCCTAATGCAACTTATAGTTTTGTATTTTGATTTTTACGAGTATGCATGGAATTGAGATGCAATTTTTTTTGTTATTTTTGAGTTATTTTATTGTTTTTGGTTGTTTTTGAATATTTATTTTGACCAAGCAATTATGGACACCCTTGGAGCTTTTGGTTTGACCAAAGGGTTTATGGACACATTTGGGGCATTTTGGGTTTGACCAAATGATTGTGGGCATCCTTGGAGCTTTTGGTTTGACCAAAGGGTTTATGGACACCTTTGGGGCATTTTGGGGTTGACCAAGCGATTGCGGAAATCCTTGGAGCTTTTGGTTTGACCAAAGGGTTTATGGACACCTTTGGGAAATTTTGGGGTTGACCAAGCGATTGCAAAAATCCTTGGAGCTTTTTGCTTGACCAAAGGGTTTATGGACACCTTTGGGGCATTTTGGGTTTGACTAAGCTATTGTGGGCATCCTTGGAGCTTTTGGGTGGACTACGACTCTCTCTAAATGTGGAATGGCCTCAAATGACTAATGTTCAAGGGTTTGAGTTCCTTAATTCCATCAAGAGAGATGAACCGGTATGTTCCAGGTCCTATTTTACTATCAATCACATAAGGGCCTAACCAGTTTGTCGTGAACTTGTCCCTTAGATGGGGAGGCAAATTAGAGTTCTGTTGATTCTCTTTTAAGGCCAAATCACCAACCTAAAAGTTCCTTAGGTGAACTTTCATGTTGTATGCTTTCTTAAGGTGCTCTTGATAGATACATAAATGCTCGAGAACATTGACACGTCGTTCATCAAACAACGTAAGTTGATCTAATCGGGTCTACCGTGCAGTGTCATCATCGATGAACTCTTGCATTGAATGTGTGGGGAAGGGATTTCCAACTCGAGAGGCATGACAGCCTCGGAGCAATACACCAGCAAAAATGGAGTTGCCCCATTGGGCGTCCGAATGCTAGTGCGATAAGCCCATAGGACAAGCGGGATTTGAATTTGCCAATCCTTATGACTATCTATGACAATTTTTTTGAGGATGGCGACTAGCATTTTGTTTGACGCCTCTGCTTGCCCATTTGCTTGCGGATAATAGGGTGTTGAAAAACTGTGCTGAATTTTGTACTTTGTGGTCAAAGCACGCACATATTTATTCTTGAAGGGCGTCCCATTATCTGAAAGGATCTTGGATGGAATACCAAAATGACATATGATGTTATGCAAAATAAACTCCGCAATGCAGGTTCTAGTCATAGAGGTTAGCGAAATTGCTTCCACCCACTTGGTGAAGTACTCTATGGCCGTTATGATGAACGTGTGATGACCCGACGATGCAGGGGAGATATTTTTGATTATATCAAAGCCCTACTATGAAAAATGCCAATCCGATTGGATCGGTTGCAAGGCCTGAGAAGGTACATGTGTCAAATTAGCATGGTGTTGACACTTCACACACTTATTTACATATGCACAACAATATCGCTCTAAATATGTCCAATAATAGCCCATGTGGAGAATGTGCTTTGTGATGGCCATACTGCTAAAGTGGCCACCGCATGTACCATCGTGGGCTTGGGTGATCGCCCAAGCAGACTCCTGCTGGTCCAAGAAACATAGGAGGATTCCTTCATAGCTTTGATGATACAAAATTTCTCCTAGCAAGACATGTTTTGTTGCTTTCTGTTTAAATGATCTTTTCGTAGCTTGTGTCAATCCAAGTGGGAGGTTACCTAGCTTGAGGTAATCCCTAATGGGTGTGTACCAATCCTGCTGATCGGAAACCTTGATGGTATGAATGACCAATCTCTCTTGAAGTTCATCCTTAGCAAAAGCTGAGTAGGAAAGAACTTGTAAAAATAGTGTTGTGTTGTTATTAAGAGGGGTCAAGGAGAACAAGGACCCCCAGTTGGCTCGAGTTAGACAATCGTGGATTCGAGAGAACCTATCCTGAGATGGTTCAATATGGATCAGGTGGATTCCTAGCGTTAGGTCAGAGCATGCACACTCCATCACGAATTGCGATAATGTTTTGACCTGATGGTTGTCATCTCATCGTAAGGGTCTTGCAGGATTAGTGACCCCAAGGAGTCCATAGTGTCTGCAAAATTATTTGATGATCGAGGAAGTGCCTCAATGTCATACCATTCAAGATGTGCCAGGAATTTGTCCACAAGGGCTTTGTAGGCCTACAGAATTGGGCATTTAAATTGGAATACCCCTTTGACTTCATTGAAAATTAACAGTGAATCACAAAATATGTTTAAACGTTTGATGTTCATGGTGATTTCTATTTGAAGACCTATGAGCAAGGCTTCGTATTTTGCATTGTTGTTGGTGCACAGGAAGTCTAATTTAAATGATAGAGGCATTGGAGCCCCTTGCGGTGTGAAGAATACAATTCCTACGCCTCCTCCTTGCTCACATTTACAACCATCGAAGAATAGGGTCATGTCAACCTTTGACTCAGGCTCATTAGAATCTGGAGATTCTGAAACATGGAAGACCCCATCATCAGGTAGTTCTACGATCAGAGGCTGATCATCTTCAAGAGGAGCCTTTGCTAGTTGATCGGCGATGACTTAACATTTTATAGATTTTTTTCCAATGAATTCTATGTCAAACTCCATCAACAACATGATCCATTTCGTCATGCGGCTACTATGATAAGTACGACTCATCATGTATCGCAATGGATTATCCTTAGACACAACATACGTCGTATTGTTGAGCATGTAGTGGCATAGCTTTTTGGTAGCAAACACCACTACCAAGCAAAGCTTCTCAACGTATGCATAGTTAAGTTCATAACTGACTAGGGTGTGGCTAAGATAGTAATTAGCCTATTCTTTGTGTAGTTCATTTTTCTGGGCTAGCATGGCACCCAGTGCCACCTCAGTAGCTGAGATGTATAAGTAGAACGACACTCCTGGTCTAGGTGGTGTCAATATTGGCAGTGAATCCAAGTATTATTTGATATCATCAAAGGTTAACTAGAACTCGTCATCCCAGTGAAATGCTACCTCCTTGTGCAATAATTTATTCATGGGTCGACACTTGTCAGATAGTTGTGCTATGAAGCGCTTGATTGATGCAACCTTTCCCTATAGGCTTCTGAGCTGCTTGATGGTAGTGGGGGGAAGCATTTCAAGGATTTCCTTGACTTTGTGTGGGTCTACCTCGATTTATCATTTTGAGACTATGAAACCCAAGATCTTTCCAGATGTGACACCAAATACACACTTCTTAGGGTTTAGCCTGACTTTATGTTCAATGAGGCGATCGAGGATCTTTCTCAAGTCATCAAGATGATCTAGGCACAAAAGATATTTGGCCAACAAATCATCCATGTAATCTTCCAAAGTTTTATGCATTTTATTGTGGAAGATGTATGTCATGGCATGTTGGTAGGTGGAACCAACATTTTTAAGGCCAAAGGGCATGACCTTATAGCAAAATTTCCCCCAAGGCATTGTGAACGTCATTTTTAGTTGGTCCTCGAGATTAATATGAATCTGATTGTATCCCAAAAAAACCATACTTGAGGAAAAGCATTTCATGGCCCGCTGTAGCATCTACCAATGCGTCAATGCTAGGCAAGGGGAAATCATCCTTAGGAATCGCTTTGTTTAGATCTCGAAAATCAGTGTATATGCGAATCCTCCCGTCAGGCTTTTTGACAGGCACCATGTTGGACAACCATGGTGGGTAATCCATGCAGATGACAAATTGTGCATCCAACAACTTTTGTAATTTGTATTTGACCATTAATGCCATTTTTGGGTGCATATTACATAGTTTTTTGCTTTACTGGCTTGACTTTCGGATCAAGCATTAGATTATGCATGACTAGCTGTGGGTCTAGCCCTGACATGTCTTTGTACGACCATGCAAAAACCTCCTTCTTCTATTTGAGAAGGGCAATGTAGTTGGCTTGCTCTTCAGGGGATAGACTTATCCTAGCTTGATAATATTTGGATTCATTGGATTTGAGCCGATGTCTACGTCAGTCATCTCCTCGACCGACATGTGGGACCCGTCCTCCAATTGGTGTGGAGTTGGGATCAGGTGGATATCGTTTGCTGAATTTAGATCATCATTCAAAACGTTGGGTTCCTCTTCAGCATGGAGGACATCCTAAGTCTATCCTGGGGTGAAATGGAACATCCCACCCCAAGGCCAGTACTCTGATGGGGATGGCGGTGTGTTAGCGCGATCCCAGTCTATAACATCTAGGTCTAGATGCAATGACCGTGTTGTGTCGGTTGGATTGTGAATGGGGACGGTTAATTCAATGGAGATCATGTTAATGAAATGATTTTGGTCTCCATTACCGCAGGTGTGGTTACTCGAACATCCTAGGTGATCTTTGTGCTCAAGATCTGGCTCTGTGGGTATTGGCACAAATGGATCGGCCCTATGTGCAGATAAGAGGACAGGGTCCGCCCCAGGCACTGATGGCTCTATAGGGTCTCCAGGAAAAAGATATTATTTGTATACCTGGAGTGGCAGGTGCAGTAATTGGTCCAACTACGCCAGGTTTAGGTGCCACCTATGCCTTGGCCCTATGTGTAGTTGTTCAAACATGTCATATATGTAGGGATATTATTATTGTCGCATATGATTGAGATAGGCCATCTCATTTTCATCTTCATAATCACTGTTGGAGATCCAAAGGCCTTCATTGGCTCCAACAACTATTTGTAACATATGAGGCTCATCTTGCTCAAGCAAATTAATGTGGTCCCATCGGGGTTGTTTCGCTCTTTGCGGGGGACTTGATTCTCTTGAGGTGGCATATGCTCAATTGGAGCATCCAAGGGGAACATTGTCATGAAGTTCTCCTGATAATCATCCATAGGGGTTACCTGTGAATGATTGCTATCAAATTCGAAAGGATCCCAAGGCGCTATCTCATAATTTGACTCATCTTTTGAAGACCCTTCTTGGTCTTGTCTATATCCCTCTTGTAGGTGAGTCCTTGAACTTTCTCCCTTTTCGATCGAAGGGAAAGGGTTGTTAAGGTCAACAAGGTTGGTTGTTAGCAATGGGAGATAATCCCCCAATGTGTATGTTGTGTTAGGATTGGCATATGGATCTAATGCCAAACCATTGTTGGTGCCTATCCCTAGGCCTTGCATGTTCTCGACCAAGATGTCAAGGGGCAAGGGGTTGTTGAACCCTACTCCTAACTTGTCGTACGGTAGTTGATATCTTGGTTGGTAAATAACACGCATTCCTTGCTCATATCTGCCTAACCCATATCCATGCCAATTGCATTGGCCAAGATATCTCAAAGAAAAATTTGGATTGGATAAATAATTGACATCTTCTACAAAGGGCTCTTCATCTTCATCTTATTGCATGTAAGGTTCAATGCCTTTATCCAGGCCCCCATAAAAAAAGTTTGGTTGATTGGGTGGGTAGCCTAGAGGAACCACAAAGCTGATGGTGAGTCGAGGTCTGCCCATGTCCTGCATTGACTCAAGTGTGGGTGTTGCTACAATATTTCGTACTAGATACTCCTACAGGCCCGTGTTTGCCATCTCAATGGTGATCATTGGCGGTTGAGGGGGAGCGAATGGGAATTATTCTTGAGTCCACTTCATGTAGGGTGAACTAGGCATCTCGACTTCCATTCAGCTAGGCATATCTTCGATAGAGATGGTTGAGACGAGGGGTGGTTCTTCTTCTAGGGGTTTCTTTCCCTTGTCCTTCGGTGTGGCCATTGTGGGTGGCGTTGTTGGTGAATGACTAGATGAGGAATATGGACCCGACTGGGGATTTGATGGACTTGTCAACGGGGATGCCTACAAAATCAGACCTTGTTTAGATGGATTCAACTAAAAATCCAAATGCATTGATGGAAGGGTTGATTACGGCATTAGTTGCACCGCATTGCAATACTTGAAGGGTTCCAAGTCCGTCGGGACTACATGCACCTGCCCTTTGAATGTATACTTTAAGCACTAATGAGCTATCGAAGGGACACACTTCATGTCCCTGATCCATGGCCGACCCAACAAGATGTTATAGGCCATATCACCCTCCAAGATGTGGCACAATGTAGGTATAGTATTTTGCCCCACTTGGATGGGTAGGACAATTGTGCCAACTGTCAAGCATATTGCATTATTGAATGCTCGAAGAGTATAGGTGGAGGTCATGATGTGAGATGTCAGCAACTTCAGATGTTTCAATGTTGCTATTGTAATTATATTACTGGACAAGCTTGTGTCCACCAACACCCTCTTATACGGAATCTTGTTGACTTGTGCAATGACATGTAGGGGTGGATCTGCCACATCACCAGTCATTGATTTCAATTCGTCTTCTCTAAAGGTGATGACTGGTTTTGTACATTGTTTTACATGTCCCACAAAGTTGTTGAAAGAATTTGCTTCGTGGGGCTGCAGCTCGATGGATTTTAATATCTTCATTAGAGCCTCCCGATGAGCGTTGATTTTTGAATGAGCTCGTATGTGGAGATCCTAGCCGACGTGGTCCTTAGACTTTAGGTAAGTCTATTCAGAATCATTGCCACTGGTCTAGGTGAGGGAGGTTGCGTAGGGTGCTGTTGAGGTTGTGATGTCGATGGAACCTCTCCTGTGGCCACCACGGGGGCAGTTCCTGGGTACCTCCTGTTCCTAGTCACTATGCTTATCATCCCTACATACCCCTGCATGGGGAAATTCTGTGTCACCTCATTGACTTGAAGGGGTTTTACCTATGCATCATGGGTAGGCAGGGGATCTCTGAAGACTCCCATATGTTTGTTGTTTGGCGCTACGGGGTTGTCCACTGCCAGCGTCTTGTTGTCGATTAAGTCTTGCACCAAGCCTTTAAACTTCCAACATGCATTAAGGTCATGTCCCTTTCGTCTGTGGAACCTACAGTACAAGTCCTCCATGTACCCCTTAGGCTTTGGCACATTGGGGTCTATGGTTTGAATCTCGGGCAAGTTGATCAAGTTTGCCGCTGACAAGCGGTCAAACAGGGAGTCCCTAGACTCTATGTAAGGTGTGAACTGTCGCCTAGGGTGATGTTGCTAATTTTTTTCTTGCCTCGGATTTTCTTTGTCATAATTGTTAAGAGGCACCGCCTGATAGTTAGGATTTTTTGGGCTATGTTGCTTGTGCAGGCTTAGGGACGTTTATAGCAACTTGATTGACCGTAACAGGTTTTTGTTGCGTGGTGTCTATTTTGGTGTTCTTAGACCATTATTTCTTTTTTGGCTTGCCAATCTCGTCATCTTGTATCTTGATCTCCTCAATGATTTTAGCTTTCTGTAGCTGCAATAGCACGAAGATCGATCTCAAATAGCTTTTTGAGAACATTTGGGTCAGGTCGGACATGGGAGGGAGGTAGGGAAGCTTTGAAAGCAACGTCCTCCATCGGTTCCCATATGCCACCATGGTTTCTTCCTCATACTACCTGAGGCTAGCTAGGTCACTTAGTGACACCTTTTTCTTGGTGTTGAAGGTGAAGCATTCGAGGAACGTGTCCACTAGCTGATCCAAGTTACTGATGCTATGTTTTGGCAACTGAGTGAACCAATCCGAGGCAGGGCCTACAAATGTGGTTATAAATGTTCTTAGAAATAAAGCATCATTGTCTTGAATGTCAAAGCATTGGCTTAGGAATCTAGTCACGTGCTCTTGGGCATCCTCCTCCCTTCTAAAGAGTGCCAACTAGGGCAGTTTAAAGTGTTCAGGGTATGGGGGTGTCGGCACTGACAAATGCACAGGGTGACTACAGAGTTGGCATAAAGTGGGCTTTTGGGGCCAGAAGTCTTGGTCTCCATAGAATCTAAGCGCTCTAACAACACTTTATATGTGAAAGCACAAGGATACGAAAACAAAAAGGAATATTTCAAGCACGGTGCGTGTAGAACCAAACTTAACGCTACCAGTCTATGTATTGCAAAATGAATGAAAAGAAAGAACCTAGACGAATCGACACAAGATAAAAGCAATATGAAAGATGCAACCCTATTTATTGATATGCTTTCAAAGTCATGTTACAATACGTATCCTTCATTTTTAGGGGATAGGAGCGTCAAATATGTTTCTTGTCACATCCATGGATAGCAATCCTTCTTTCGCGTGCCCACATGTAAGATGGGCAGACCAAAACATCATCGCCGCTTGTGTATATGATTGTTGACTCCTTCCTACTCCTTTGATGTCAAAGACCTACATTCAAGGAAACAAAAAAGATTAGTAGCACCTGCAAATAGAATAGAACATGTATTTCCCAAGGCCTACTGTCAGTGTATGCATGAAAATATTAAAATGATAACCAAATGATATCAGATCGATCTAGAAATTTGATAGAAGCATGAATATGTTACCAAGAGACCACTACAAAAAGAACAGTCAAGAAATTCCTTACATATTTGTATTCATTCCAGGGTGGGACGAATTAACCTACAACAATTAGTCAGAAAGCACCCTCTTCAATGTCCTACATAGGAAGCTCCAAATGATCTACAAAGTTGGGGTTAGCTAATTGGGGTTGTTTTGGAAAGACCCAAATGGTCATATTTCTCCAATTTGGACTCTAGAACCCATATTTTGATGATGGCATCTACAGATTAGTAAAGGCAAGAAATGATAAAAACTTGGTCAAAAATAATCAGAATGAAGTGAAATTTAAACTACAGCCTATTTCAATAACCTAGAATAAGATACAAAAAAAAATCAAAGAAATATATCACATGTTTCTTATCACTCCAGGGTGGGGCGTTTAGAACTACGACAGCTTGGGGAGCACCCATGGGCAGGACACCCATTGTTTGGGACTCTGTTTTGGCACCAATCCACTTGGGATGGGTCCAAAACTTCTTATGGGGTGTTGTCGACAAATTTTTTGGGATATTATGGCCAAAAATCGGGTTTTGGGTCTTGATTCGTGCTTCCAAAAGTCACCCAATAACCTCCCTTTCGAATGAGAGATTAAGGATGTGAAAGGCACAAATTGCAAGTAGGTATGTAAATTGGTAGCACTTCGTTGCTCAAATGCTCCTTCTCTATATATCTTTTGGGTGAGAAAACTCACCAATTTATAGATCTAGGGTTTCTCTGTTTGAACTGCGCATGCAAAGGCACCACTTGAGTTGCATGTTCTATTTTGAGAAAAATATAATTCCCTGATTTAGAATCTCCTTGCATGAGGTCTCTAAAATAAATACATGCATGACTGAAGTCTCTCTTCTTGATTTGGAACCATTCCTCATAATTGCATGGCCTGAAGCTTCAGTTAACTGGCAGACTTGTCGAGGTTTGACTTTTTGCCAGTCAAACTTGCTATTCACCTCACCCTAGGAGGTTTGAGGTGTGAATGCTGATATTCATCCCTAGGTGGGATGAATGCCAGTTTGTAATCATCCCTAGGTGGGAAGAGCAGAGAGCAAGGTGCCAAATTGACCTCTGACCTCCAAACTACTTTTGGGAGTGGTTAGGACCACTGTTTAACCTATGGGGGCTGCCCTAGGGGCTGTGTGTGTCAATGTGATCAACACTTGTTGTCACATAATTGGATTGGTGTTGTTTTGGTGTCTATAGATGCCCCTTTTTGGAAAGCATTGTGCAAGGTGCAGCACTGAGCAAAAATAGATAACCAAAGCACTAATGATTAGGGTTTTTCAGTAACCTAACCAACTCTTGATGCCCCAAGTATGGAAATGGCATGCATTCTTGAATCCTTTCTTCTGACGAGCTAAGGAACTTAATTCAAGTGTTAACCTTGTTCATTGATGTGTTACTTGAGCTTGGACATTGATCAGTCATGAATAGGCAAAGGGTGCAACATTTTGTCTGTGGGAACCTTGAGTTCATGATTCACGAATGCCAAGTGTTTGATCAGCTTATGATTATTGCTTGTTTATTGCCCCAAGCAGAGGCGTGATTTTCTTTGTGAATGATCCTTTGAATGTGTGTCATTTCCTTGATTAGGTATGTTTTTGTTGATTGGTGACTAAGTGCAACTACCCCCTCAAGCGACGAATCGATGAGGGAATGACCGACATGAGAAAAGTGACGAGTCGCTTGATCCAAGATGACTTAGATAAGGGTGCCTTTAGTTGTTTACCATTGAATGCGAAAGCAGTTTCTAAACATTCTGACCTATTTTTGGTGGGTGTGAACCCTTTTTGGTGACGCATTTTGGAGCTAAAATTGTCAAAAATTCGTCCTCCCGTGGAGTGGTCCGGCTATGATAGACTTCTTAGGGAGTAATATAGTGAAAATTTGAAACCCCAATGTATATTTTGGATGCCAAGAATGTCAGGCGCAAAAGTGCCTTTGTTCGGCAATGTTATTGCTATTTTTGGTTGGGTTTTGACCCTTTTGGTGACGACATTTGGGGATGAAATTCTTGAAAATCCGTCCTCCCGTGGAGCGGTCCAGCTATGGTAGCCTTATTAGGGAGTAGGATAGTGAGGATTTATGACCCTGACATCTATTTTGCATGCCCAGAATGTCAAGTGCCGAAGCACTCTCATTGGACAAATTTATTGCTTTTTTTAGTGCATTTTTGCACAGTTTTTGCTATTTTTTTTGTTGTTTTTGATATTTTTGCTCTGTATTCGTCCCTAGGTGGGATGAATTCCTAATTAGTATTTGTCCCATGGAGGTACGAGCACTAACTAGAGTGCTCATCCCAGGGGGGAATGAGTACAGGCTCAAAAGCCTATTAAAACGCCAAAACTGAGTTTTGGGCTCATTTGCATTTGTTTATCCTGGTGATTTTGAGCTCTGAGGAGGAGGTAAATTCTGTGAAGCGAAGCACTATTGAGTTTTTCCTGCCATAATGCAGGAACCGTATTTAGTGGCGAATCCGAAGTGAGACCAGTGAGTGCCCTTCCTCTTTATTGGTTGTTGGTTACAGTTGGAAAATCGCAAGTTTTTTTTTTTGTCCTCTTGGTTTTTGTGTTTGTAAATTTTAAAAATGAAACCCTAGTCTATCAAAACTTAGCTTAAAACTTAGTGTAACCCTAGGTAAACAAAGATCAAAAGTTAGTTTAAAACTTAGATGAAAAAATTAGTTTAGAACGTAACTTAAAAACGTCGCTTAACTCAAATTTCACAAAGATCAAAACTTAGGTTAGAAACATAGGGTAAAATTGAACGTAAAAACGTAGCTCAACCCTAGTTATTTTTTATGGTTTATGTTTTTGTGTTTGTAAGTTATTAGTCGATATTTTAGAGTTAAAAACCCTAGGGCTCTCAAAAAATTAGTTTTATTTAAGGAATTAATTTTTTTGTTTTTAATTTATCAGTTAGAGTTAAAAACCCTAGAACTGACAAATTAGGTTTTTGTTGAATTTTGTTATGTTTTTGTGTAATTTATCAGTTGAGAGTGAAAAACCCTAGAACTGACAAATGATTTTGTTGAATTTTTGTTGTTTGTTTTTCAATTTATCAGTTGAGAGTTAAAAACCCTAGAACTTGACAAATTGATTTTGAATTTTGTTATGTTTTTGGTTGTACATTTTTATGCCTTGTTGTATAGTTTTTCATTGTTTTTAATGTTTTTGTGTTTTTTTCTTATGCAAGTTATGAAGATCCGGTGCCGTGTGCCCATGGTGTTCACTGAAGCATGGGAGGCACTAAATTTGGGTGACTGGGATTGGATTAACACCCTTGGGCTCAAGCAGGTGACTCGACCGGAGACGATGGTCAGGGATCGGGCCTATCTGATGACCCTGATCAACTTGTGGGATCCCTAGACCAACACCTTCCATCTCCCAATAGGGGAGATGACGGTGACCTTGGAGGATGTCTATCAAATTCTTCATATTCCAATAGATGGACTGTCGATCCGGACGATGCTGTGGGATCAGCGGATGTTTTGACACGCTACTTTGGACATGGATAGGAAATGGGGGTGGACATCCCAGTGGAGAGGGTAGAGGATGACTGCCAGATTGGTGGCATACTAGTTCTATGGTGGCTAGAGAGGGGTGTTTTGGGAGTGAGGCATGCATTATTTATGGGCCTCATTTCCAACATGCTTCTCCTTGACTCTTCGGACGTGAGGTTCCCATGGAATCTGCTAGAGATGGTGTTTCAGTTGGTGGAGTGTCCTACGGATGCACCTATGATCATGATATGGGGAGAGACTCTGTTGGCATAGCTCTATGATGAGTTGTATGAGGTCCACTACTAGAGGTGAAAGGGGATTGGTTGCAGCTACTTGTTACAATGTTGGGCTTGGCAACACATAGCAGTGGAGAGGCCAACAGGGCTATCATGGATGACTCGAGCAAAGATGGTAGACCGAGATATAGGATACAAGGCACTGTGGCGGAGGTCTAAGGAGCAGGTTCAGATTCAGCAATGGGTAGGTGTCGTAGGGCACTATTTCGATGCCTTCGCTCGGCTTGCTCCATGGGAAGTGTTTTGGCACCCCTATCAGGACTGTCCAGCCTGGCCTGAGGCTGGAGAGTGGCTCCGGTAGGTACAGAGGGGGCAGTGGCTGATTGGGTAGCATGGGACTAAGCAGGAGTTCTTCACATATGTCCAAGTTACACAATAGTTTGAGGTACACCAGGGGTTGCCTGGTGAGCCTGTGGTCTATCAGCACTGAGGATACAAGAGGACTCTAGCTCGGCCAATCATTACAACACTGGGTGAGGATGCAGATATAGTGATTGATGTCCCAGATGTGGATGAAATCAGGGTTACCATCGAGTATGAGCAGTGGTGGACTTTACGACGATGGCGACGTGAGGGTGCAAAGGCACCAATAGAGGGTTGGGGAGTTTCACTAGATGATGCGGACATGGTGGAGGTTGAGGATGTTGGAGGGGAGTTTGGGGTGCCAGATCAGTTAGAGATGTAGGACATCCCGGAGTAGTGGGAGCCAAATCAGGTTGTTGTCCCAGATTCATCGATGCCTTAGGCAGTTTCAGAGGACATGGAAGTAGGTTTGTGTGCTGAGAATGCACGATTGGTGGGGCTGCTTCAGAGGTGAGATGAGGAGCTGGGGGAGGCTCTGCAAGAGAGGGATCTCTTGTGGACTCAACTAGCTAAGCAGGAGAATGCATGGGCTGCATCCTACCAGTAGTAGGGGGATACTAATGCTTCATAGGATATGCATCTCCTACGGACGTAGCTAGCACAACGCGACGATGTAGTAGCTTATTACCGTCGATAGGAGGTAGAGTGGTGCCGTCGGGAGGTAGAGTGGCTTCGGCATCAGATGGATATGGAGGGAGAGATCATCCACCTTAGTGGGTGGTTACCTTAGCCTCCTATAGGTGGCTCTTCACGTCGGATGAGAGACAATGATATTGAGTAGTCAACATCATCTCGTTGTAGGCAGCTAGATGAGGGGGGCACTAGTGGGCGTGATGCAAGGGCAAGCAACAGTCGCCCTAAGAGGTCCCATAGGACCCACACCACGAGGGGTAGTTCCTGTCGCACCGATCCTGTGTGATCACGGTGTTCGAAACCCTAGGCTTGGAGTTTTTTGATATTTTGACTTTGGTTGCAAGGTCAGAGGACCGGTTTAGTGTAGCCTATGGGCATTTTTGATGATATATATACATATGACTCTTTTGTGTTTATACACTTTTAATTATTTGTTTGTTGTTTATGCACAGTTATTTATGATGATGTATGAATGTGGTAGGATGAATGCAATGTTTCTAATTATATGATGTATGCATATGGAATGAATGAAATGATTTTTTGATAACTTGTCGATGGCACCGTAGATTAATCCACCTTTTTTTAGTGCATTTTTGTGCAGTTTTTGCTATTTTTTTATTGTTTTTGATATTTTTGCTCTGTATTCGTCCCTGGGTGGGATGAATTCCTAATTAGTATTTTTCCCATGGATGTATGAGCGCTAACCAGAGCGCTTGTCCCAGGGGGAACGAGTACAGGCTCAAAAGCCTATTTAAAGGCCAAAACTAAATTTTGGGCTCATTTGCAGTTGTTTTTCCTAGTGATTTTGAGATTTGAGGAGGAGGTCAATTCTGTGAAGTGAAGCACTGTCGAGTTTTTCTTGCCACAATGAGTGCATGAACCGGATCGAGCAGCGGAGCCGAAGTGAGACCAGTGAGTGCCCTTCCTCTTTATAGGGTGACTGGGATTGGCTTAACGCCCTTGGGCTCAAGCAGGTGACTCGACTGGAGCCGATGGTCAGGAATCGGGCCTATCTGATGGCCCTGATCAACTTGTGGGATCCCCGGACCAACACCTTCCATCTCCCAAAAAAGGAGATGATGGTGACCTTGGAGGATGTCTATCAGATTCTTTAGATTCTGATAGACGGACTGTCGATACGGATGACATCATGGGATCAACGGATAGTAGTGTTGACACGCTGCTTTGGACATGGAGAGGAGATGGGGGTGGATAGCTCAGTGGAGAGGGAAGAGGGCGACTGCCAGATTGGTGGCATACTAGTTCAATGGTGGCTAGAGAGGGGTGTGTTGGGATTGAGGCACGTATTACGATGGGCCTCATTTCCAACATGCTTCTCCCCGACTCTTCGGGCACGAGGTTCCCATGGAACCTACTAGAGATGGTGTTTCGGTTGGTGGAGTGTCCTACGGATGCACCTATGATCATGATATGGGGACAAACTCTGCTGGCATAGCTCTATGATGAGTTGTACAAGGTTTGCTACCGGAGGCAAAATGGGATTAGTTGCAGCTACTTGTTGCAGTGCTAGGCTTGGCAACACATAGCAATGGAGAGGCCAATGAGGCTATCTTGGACGACTCGGGCAGAGATGGTAGACCGAGATATTGGATACGGGGCACTATGGTGGAGGTATGAGGAGTAGGGTCAGAGTCGATGATGGCCAGGTGTCGTAGGGCACTATGTCGATGCCTTTGCTTGGCTTGCTCCAGGGGAAGTGTTCTAGTGCCCCTACCGGGACTATCCAACCTGGCCTGAGGCTGGAGAGTGGCTCCGATAGGTATGGAGGGGGCGGTGGCTGATTGGGAAACATGGGACTAAGAAGGATTTCTTCCCATATGGTCGAGTTACACAATAGTTCGAGGTACACCAGGGGTTTCTTGGTGAGCCCGTGGTCTATCATCATCAGGGAGACGAGAGGACTCTAGCTCGGCTAGTCATTGCACCGTTGTGTGAGGATGCAGATACAATGATTGATGTCCCAGATTGGGATGATGTCGGGGTTACCACCGAGTATGAGTAGTTGTGGACTTTACGGCGATGGCGAGGCTAGGGGCCTTTAGGGGGTGCAGTAGGGGATGAGGGTGCAGAGGCACCAGGAGAGGGCTAGGGAGTTTCGCTAGACGATGCGGACATGGTGGAGGTTGAGGATGTTGGAGGGGATTTGGGCGTACCGAAGCAACCAGAGATGCAGGACGTCCCGAAGCAGTGAAGAACACAAGCTTATACTGAGATGGGGGGTGAATAGTATAAGACCGCTTTTTGATTCAACTTGCAGTTCAATATTATGCAATGAATATATAACAGTATCAAAAACAAAAATCAAAGCAATGCACAAAATATCATCCACAATAGAGACACATCAATTTACGTGGTTCACCCAACGTGGGCTACTCCACGGATAAAAATTTTCACTAAATTTTATCACCTCAAATTTTGGGAAACCTTTCCCGATTACAAAGTTTATGGGCACCAACCCAAAGGAGATACCTTCCCCTAGCTCTGCTCAACCTGGTGATCCTCTAGAAGACCTCTGCCTCTGCAGCCCTTAGCAAGTGGAACTCTATCCACAGAAGACACCTGTCTTCCCTACTCTGGCTAGAGACCTCTGTCCTCAACTCTTTCACCTCCAAAGCTGGTCCTCTTATCTGCACCAAACATAGTCCTTCGCTCTAGCACTTATGTCCTCAAAATTTGCACCTTTGTGCAAACACAGCAGCACTATCTTCACACACTCTGCTCCTCGATGATCGAACTTCTCCCCGCACTCTACTTCTAAGAAAGTCACACTTTGAACGCACACTTCGATCGATCATAAATCTCTTCAAACAACCCTCTTTTTATACTAACAATCAAGATCTAAAACCTTGGTCTTAGTCAACTATTATGCAAATGCAAACCCTAACTCCGTCGGTTGCATGCCCTAATTTACGTCGGCCCAGATTTAACTTTGTCGGCTCAAAGTTAACTCTGTCCTTCAACCGCCTCTAGAACTCTCCTGTAGCTTCTGCCGTGAAACTACAACATGTCACGATATCGTGACATTTTTGTAGCCATACACTTTCGTTTGGCTATTGTCACGATATCGTGACACTTTTGCTTTTGTCTACCTTGACAACGTCCTTGTCGCAAAATCGCGACACTTCTGACTTTTGCTGATGTCATCTTCACTCCTATCGCGAAATCGTGACACTTTAGTCTTCATTGCCTTCTTCTCTACTTTTGTCGCGAAATCGCGACACATCTGCTTCTGCTGACGTCATCTCCAACTCTGTCATGAAATCGTGACCCTTTTATCTTCATGGCCTTCTTCTAGGCTTGCACTAGCGAAAACGGAACATGTCACGAAATCGTGACACTTTCACTGCCTTAAACTTTTCTCTACCTTATGCCCATGAAACTGGAACATGTCATGAAATTGCGACGCCTTTCGCTTCCGTACACTCTTCTCTGCAGATGCTAGCAAAATTGGAACATGTCATGAAATCATGACGCTTTCACCTTCGAGCTCTTCCTTCTTCAATTCATCACGAAATCATGATGCTTCTTCTATTGAAGACTTGCTTACTGTTTCTATCATGAAATCGTGACACTTTCTCCAACTCAATGCTGCCATCTCAACCTATCGCGAAATCGCGACACTTTCTACATTCGCAAGCTTTCTCTTCAACCTGTCGCGAAATCACGACACTTTTTGCATCCATACAACTTCTTTGTAGCCTGTCGCAAAATCATGACGCTTCTCATTTCAGACTCTTCCCTTTGCTGCATGTCATGAAATCACGATAGTTCTCACTTCGAGCTTTTTAGCATGTCGCGAAATCGTGACAGTCCTCACTTAGTCTTTTGCAGCATGTCACGAAATCGCGACGCTTCTTAAATCACCTTCTATAGCATGTCGCAAAATCGTGACACTTTTCCTCCTTAGCGCTTTTCTTTTCTTCGGGTCAGACGACATGTCACAAAATTGTGACACTTTCCACCTTGCTTTCTCTCTCTTCCAACATGTTGCGAAATCGCGACAATTTTGCCAGCTTCTTCTCTCTCTTCCAACATGTCGCGAAATCGTGACACTTTTTCAAAAAACTCTCTCTCCTACCTAAGTCGCGAAAATGCGACATGTCGCGATATCGTGACACTTTTTCAAAAAGCTTTCTCTCTCCTTCCTGAGTCGCGAAAATGCGACATGTCGCGATATCGTGACATTTTTCCAACTTACTGATTTCGAACCTGTCAAGCCGAACCTTCATCAAAAACACATTATTTTACATCAAATCAAATTCTTTCAAAAGCTCTTTGACATCAATGACAACTTATTCACTTGAGCAAATGCAAAGTACTCAAAGTACCCAAAATTGCCAACAATCTCCCCCTTTGTCATTGATGGCAACCCTTTACTAAAAACATGTCTTAAGAGCCAAAACTGAAACCAACCGAGATAACAGCTGAGAAACTATGCCCATAACTGAGACTCTGCCTTTGAAGTTTTTGCTCCCCCTGACTTGAAGCTTTCCTCTTCAGATTGAAGCTCTCCCCCTTACTCATATCTCTCCCCCTTTGTCATCAATGGCAAAGGGTCACCTTTGGGGCTCGAGACTAAGAATGAGCTTCTTAGCTTAGTCCCTCCCCCACCTCCTGATGAGGTGATTTAAAATAGGGGTGGGAGTAAAACTCCCATTAGGCACTCATCATCATCAGTGTCTACAATTTCCTTGCCAAGTCTTCTCTTGAATTCTT
Source organism: Wollemia nobilis (assembly GCA_028583015.1). Classification (NCBI taxonomy): domain Eukaryota; kingdom Viridiplantae; phylum Streptophyta; class Pinopsida; order Araucariales; family Araucariaceae; genus Wollemia; species Wollemia nobilis. Next base: position 963,842 of record JAQPPZ010016941.1, read on the forward strand.
TGTCCATATTTTTGTTCTTGTCACTGTTTTTGTTCTTGTTCTCATTCTTGTTCTTATCCATGCCTTGATCCACGGACCTGTTCATATCACTTTTCCTATTCCTGTACCTTGGCAGTTCAGTTCTACACTGTCTAGTTGTGTGACCTGCATTGTTGCATTTATAACAAGTAACAAAGTTATTTCTTTTAGGCATACTGGTTCTTTGAATCTGCCTGTTCTGACCAAATATGTTCCTATTATTTGTCTTGTAGTAAACTGCCTTGTGCCCAAACTATTGACAAGAGTAAAAATACCCTTGAAAGAAACTAAAACTTCTAAAATTGTTGTTTACCCTCTTCATTTGATCTATGCACTGTGAATCCATGTGACCAAACCTTTGACACATAAAACATCTATCATGAAATATTCTTTTGTTTGACCTCTTGGGTCCCGAATACTTCTTCTTCGCATTCAGAATTTTGTTTTCTATTTTTGCACATTTATCACTCATGGACTCTTTCTCTGAACCACTCTCTTCATCAGAACTCTCTTCTTTTTGAAATATTTTACTAGATTCCCCAACTTGTTCCTTGTGTGGTTTAACAAAACCAAGACTTGTTTTATTTGTTGTCTTTCTTTGACCTTTGATAAGAGATTTAACCTTTTTGGAGCTTTCTTGAAACCTGTATAGCTTATCCTTGTACTCTTTATTTTCCTCTTTCAAGGAAGCCATTTTTTGTTCTAATTCACTATACTCAAGCACCTTAGATTCTAACTTATTCTTGAGTTCTTGTGTCTTAGCCATAGAGACGTCAAGACTTTCTATAAGTTCATCTCTCTCCATACAACATTCATCTAACTTATCCTTGAGTCTAGCATTCTTCTTTCTTTCCTTTTTCAAAACACTAAGAGCATTAGTAAGTTCACTTTCAAGATCCTCTATTTGAATGCATTTTGAATCATCAAGGCCTTTTTTAGATTTCTTATCACTAGAGGTGCCACCCTTTTCAAAAACCATACATGCATCTTCCTTATCATTTTTTGAAACATCCTCATACATACTAGCAACCAATTCATTATTTGTGCAATCATCCTCAAGGTGCCCAAAATTTCCACATCTAAAACATTTCATGATAATGAATTTATGTTTCGGTTCTTCCTCCTTTTCTGAAATGAACATCTCATTTTCATCATCACTAGAAGAACTTTCACTATCACTGCTAGAACACTTACTTGCTTTGTCTAGGTAGAAGCTCTTCTTGTGCTTGTGAGAATGCCTCTTTCCTTGATTGTTGTGATCATCTTTGTTCTTTCTGTAATACCTATGTTTTTTAGAATCCTTGCTCTTAACATCCTGTTTCTCTTCATCACTTTCATTCTTTGAAACAAGTACAGTCAGTAGCATAATGACCAAACTTTCCGCAATTAAAACATCTTATATTTTTCACGCTTTTGCTCTTCCTAGAGAACTTGCCTTTCTTGCTGTAGTATGCTTCTTCATCACTAGAAGACTCATCACTTTCTTGAATCTGTTTGCCCTTTGATTTCTTGGTAGCTTTGAAGGTTGCCTCTTTCTTGACATCAAATTTCACTTGAGTTCTCAGCTCAAATGCTGCAAGTATACTATGGAGCTCATCCTTTTTCAATTTATCTAAATCTTTAGCTTCCTCAATGGCAGAAATATTTTCACTAAATCTATTAGGAAGAGATCTTAAAATCTTATCACACACATCATTTTCAGCAAGTTCAAGACCTAGGTCTTTCATGGAGTTAACAACCTCATCCATACAAAGCATGTAGTCACTAATATTTTCATCATCATTCATTTTGAGTTGTTCAAACATACCTTTAAAGTGTCTCAATTTGGCCTTTCGAACATTTGCATCACCTGTATGAACCACCTGCAATTGTTTCCACATTTCACTAGCTGTCTTGCAGTGAATAACTTTGGTGAGATCTGCTTTCTATAAGCCTTTTAGAATTGCATTCATGGCTTTTGAATTGCTGTGAAGCATGAGCCTGTCTTCTTTAGTATAAGGACCATGTTCAGGAATAGTGTACTCATCTTCAATCACTTCCCATACCTCATTACCAAGTGCCATTAGATAAACCTTCATTCTTGCACTCCATAGATCAAAATCTGATCCATCAAGAATAGGTGTTGCATTGCCACTTGAATAATCCATTGTGTTCTTAACTAGTTCTTCCTTCACGCTGTTAAACCTTTTCGAAGGAACCTACTCTGATACCAATTGAAGAACACAAGCTTATACTGAGAGGGGGGGTGAACAGTATAAGACCGCTTTTTACTTTTTCTTTCGATCTTTCAAATTAATATTATGCAGCGAATAGATAACAGTATCAAAAATAGAAATCAAAGCAATGCACAGAATATCATCCACAATAGAGACACAACAATTTACGTGGTTCACCCAACGCGGGCTACTCCACGGATAAAATTTTTCACTAAATTTTATCACCTCAAATTCTGGGAAACCTTTCCCGATTACAAAGTTTATGGGCACCAACCCAAAGGAGATACCTTCCCCTAGCTCTGCTCAATCTGGTGATCCTCTAGAAGACCTCTACCTCTGCAGCCCTTAGCAAGTGGAACTCTATCCACAGAAGACACCTGTCTTCCCTGCTTTGGCTGGAGACCTCTGTCCTCAACTTTTTCACCTCCAAAGCTGGTCCTCTTATCTGCACCAAACACAGTCCTTCGATCTGGCACTTATGTCCTCAAAATTTGCACCTCTGCGCAAACATAGTAGCACTATCTTTGCACACTCTGCTCCTCGACGATCGAACTTCTCCCCGCACTCTACTTCTATGAAAGTCGCACTTCGAACGCACACTTCGATCGATCATAAATCTCTTCAAACAACCCTCCTTTTATACTAACAATCAAGATCTAAAACCTTGGTCTTAGTCGATTGTTATGCAAATGCAAACCCTAACTTTGTCGGCTGCATGCCCTAATTTACGTTGACCCAGATTTAACTTTGTCGGCTCAAAGTTAACTCTGTCGGCTTCAACCATATCTGCAACTCTCCTGTAGCTTCTTTCGTGAAACTACAACATGTCATGATATCGTGACATTTTTGTAGTCGTACACTTTCATTTGGCTATTGTCACGATATCATGACACTTTTGCTTTTGTCTACCTTGACAACGTCCTTGTCATGAAATCGTGACACTTCTAACTTTTGCTGACGTCATCTTCACTCCTATCATGAAATCGTGACACTTTAGTCTTCATTGCCTTCTTCTCTGCTTTTGTCATGAAATCGTGACACATCTGCTTCTGCTGACATCATCTCCAACTCTATCATGAAATCGTGACCCTTTTATCTTCATGGCCTTCTTCTAGGCTTGCACTAGCAAAAACGGAACATGTCACAAAATCGTGACACTTTCGCTGCTCTAGACATGTCGAACGTGACGCCTTTCACTTTCGTACACTCTTCTCTGTAAACACTAGTGAAACTGGAACATGTCAAGAAATCGCGACGCTTTCGCCTTCGAGCTCTTCCTTCTTCAATTCGTCACAAAATCATGATGCTTCTTCTGTTGAAGACTTGCTCACTATTTTTGTCGTGAAATCGCGACACTTTCTCCAACTCAATGCTACCATCTCAACCTATCACAAAATCGTGACACTTTCTGCATTCGCAAGCTTTCTCTTCAACCTATCACGAAATCGTGACACTTTCTGCATCCGTACAACTTCTTTGTAGCCTATCATGAAATCGTGACGCTTCTCATTTCAGACTCTTCCCTTTGTTGCATGTCGCGAAATCGTGACAGTTCTCACTTCGAGCTTTTTAGCATGTCGCGAAATCGTGATAGTCCTCACTTAGTCTTTTGTAGCATGTCACGAAATCGCGATGCTTCTTAAATCACCTTCTATAGCATGTCACGAAATCGTGACACTTTTCCTCCTTAGCGCTTTTCTTTTCTTTGGGTTGCGAAAACTCGACATGTCGCGAAATCGTGACACTTTCCACCTTGCTTTCTTTCTCTACCAACATGTCACGAAATCGTGACAGTTTTCAGCTTCTTCTCTCTCTTCCAACATGTCGCAAAATCATGACAATTTTTCCAGCTTCTTCTTTCTCTTTCAACATGTCGCGAAATCATGACACTTTTTCAAAAAGCTTTCTCTCCTGCCTAAGTCGTGAAAATGCGACATGTCACGATATCATGACACTTTTTCAAAAATATTTCTCTCTCCTTCTTGAGTCACGAAAATGCGACATGTCGCGATATCGTGACATTTTTCCAACTTACTGATTTCGAACCTGTCAAGCCGAACCTTCATCAAAAACACATTATTTTACATCAAATCAAATTCTTTCAAAAGCTCTTTGACATCAATGACAACTTATTCACTTGAGCAAATGCAAAGTACTCAAAGTACCCAAAATTGCCAACAAGCAGTGGGAGCCAGAGCAGGTTGTTGTCCCAGATTCATCGATGCCTCAGGCTATTTTGGAGGACATGGAAGTAGGGTTGCATGCTGAGAATGCATGATTGGCAAGGCTGCTTCAGAGGCGATATGAGGTGCTGGGGGAGGCTCTGTAGGAGAGGGATCTCTTGCAGACTCAACTAGATGAGCAGGAGAACACATGGGCTACGTCTCACTAGCAGGAGGGGGATACTGATGCTTCGTGGGAGAGGGATCTCCTACAGATGTAGCTAGCATAGCGTGACGATGTAGTAGCTTATTACCGTCGATGAGAGGTAGAGTGGTGCCATCGGGAGGTAGAGTGGCTTTGACATTAGATGGATATGGAAGGAGAGATCATTCACCTCGGTTGGCGGTTACTTGAGCCTCCTAGAGGTGGCTCTTCGTGTTAGATGAGAGACAACGATATTTAGTAGTCAGCATCGTCTCATCATAGGTGGGTAGATGAGGGGGGCACTAGTGGACGTGATGCAGGGGCGAGCAGTAGTCACCCTGAGAGGTCCCATAGGACCCACACCACGGGGGTAGTTCCTGTCACACAGATCCTGCGTGATCATGGTGGCTGACACCCTAGGCTTGAGGGTTTTTGAGCTTTTGATTTTGGTTGCAAGGTCAAAGGACCAGTTCAGTGTAGCCTGCGGGCATTTTTGAATATATATATAGATATGACTCTTTTTGTGTTTATACACTTTTCATGGTTTGTTTGTTTTTTATGCACAATTATTTATGATGATGTATGCATGTGGTAGGATGAATGTGTTGTTTTTAATTATATGATGTATGCATATGGAATGAATGAAATTATTTGTTGATAACTTGTCGATGGCACCATAGACTGTGCAAGATTGACTGGCTCGTTGTACTTATGGGATGACTTTGTGGAATGACTTTGCATGTGAAAACTTTGTTTTTGTATTTTGCATTTTTTTTTATTGTGATGTACGAAATGAAATGTACCAATTGTTTTAAAAATGTAGTTAAACTTTTTTGAGATTCAGATATTTTAACTAACTAGCCAATATTGTACATTTATCTTGCAAGACTTTGAACAAGGTATAAATCTGACTTGGAGGTTAACCAAGTTATTTCACATCCCTATGTGTGCAATTGAATTCATTTAGGTGGTATTTGTCATGATATCGCCAGTACCAGATAGGCTATCAACCAAAATTGTACTGAGGATCACCTAAATAGCTCCACTAACTCCGTTGTTGTATTTAGTAAGATTAATCCACGGGACAATCTAAGATACCATATGCTAGGTCATCCACATGCAAACATTGGTCTGCTCACACGCAAAGCTAATGTGACAGACATATCATCATGCGGGTAGGATACCGCCATTGCCAGGTAGGTTGTCCACCAAACCTGTAATGAGGATCACCTAGATGGTTTTCGAATGCTGAGAATTCCAGGGATTCAATTTTAGGCTTTTTATTGGCTCAATGGTTTAGGATACTTGCTCGTATACATAGTGATAAAAATCATTGTTTATTTTTCTCTTTATTTTTCTTTTTGAGCAAGGATGTTGAATAGTGGTGAGAACCACTATTATTTGATTTCGCTTTTCAGCTTGGTAAGGGTAAGCTTGTATGTTTTTGGCGTATGGATGGCCTTGATCCTTTTGGCCTAGGGGATGACTACCCATCCTTGGCAGGGACGTGTAGTATGAATCCTTACGACTTTGGGAACCAAATGGGATTATGGAGATGATGAAGTAAGGGCATTGATCTTTTAGGACTTGGGGATGACTACCCATCCTATTCAAGGACATGTAGTACGAATCTTTATGACTTTGGAGACCAAAGGTGATTGTGATGATGGCTTGTGGGAATTTTGTTTTTGCATGGTCATTGATCCTTTTAGGCCTTGGGGATGACTACCCATCCTTGGAAAGGATGTGTAGTATGAATCCTTACAACCTGAGGGACCAATGGTGATTGGAATTTTTGGTAGTGGTGAAAAACACTGTTTATTTAGGGGAATTGATGGGGAAGAACTCGTCCTCTTGTCAATTCTCAGCACTCTTGAACCATTCGCACAGGGGGATGAACAGGCTAATCTTTCATGTATTGTACCCTAGACTGCTTTGTAGGTTTCTCTTGCGTTCACACAACTTAGGAATTATTTTGTGTTTTAACTTGTGTAGGGATGTTACGTAACAAGGTGTGACCCAAGTAAAACTTTCCCTTGTAAAATCCATTTAACTTTGTATAGTTTTTGGCTAGCAATTTAAAGACAGCTGAATGGCGAAAACCCTATATACATTAGGAGACAATTGACTTTGCTAAAAAAAAATAGGGATTGTGTTATTCTGATGTATGTGTTTATAAAATGGATGAAATGTGGAAAATAAAGGAATTGGCGAGTAATTACAGTCTATGGTTCTTGGGACATGTATGACCAATAAATATGTAATGTATGAATGTGATGCCTAATGCAACATATATTTTTGTATTTTTGATGTTTTATGAGTATGCATGGAATTGAAATGCAATTTTTTTTGTTATTTTTGATGATTTTATTGTTATTTTTCCAACTCAAGAGGCATGACTGCCTTGGAGCCATACACCATCAAAAATAGAGTTGCCCTAGTGGGCGTTCAAATGCTAGTGCGATAAGCCCATAGGGCAAGCGAGATCTGAATGTGCCAATCCTTATGACTATATACGACAGTTTTTTTGAGGATGGTGACTAGCATTTTGTTTGACACCTCTGCTTGCCCATTTACTTGCGAATAATAGGGTGTTGAAAAATTGTGCTGAATTTTGTACTTTGTGGTCAAAGCACGCACATATTTATTCTTGAAGGGCGTCCCATTATCCGAAAGGATCTTGGATGGAATACCAAAATGACATATGATGTTATGTAAAATAAACTCGCAATGCGAGTTCCAGTCATAGAGGTTAGCAGAATTGCTTCCACCCACTTGGTGAAGTACCCTGTGGCCGTTATGATTAACGTGTGATGACCCGACGACGCAGGGGAGATCTTTCTGATTATATCGAAGCCCCATTGTGAAAAAGGCCAAGCCGATTGGATCGGTTGCAAGGCCTGAGAAGGTACGTGTGTCAAATTAGCATGGTGTTGATACTTCATGCACTTCCTTACATATGCGCAACAATCTTGCTCTAAATATGGCCAATAATAGCCCATGCGAAGAATGCGCTTTGCGATGGCCATACCGCTAAAGTGACCACCACATGTACCATCATGTTCTTGGGTGATCACCCAAGCAGACTCTTGCTGGTCCAAGCAATGGAGGATGATTCCTTCATAGCTTCGACGATACAGAATGTCTCTTAACAAGACATGTTTTGTCGTTTTTTGTTTAAATGATCTTTTTGCGTCTTGTGTCAATCCAAGTGGGAGGTTACCTAGCTTGAGGTAATACCTAATGGGTGTGTACCAATCCTGCTGATTAGAAACCTCGATGGTATGAATGGCCAATCCCTCTTGAAGTTCATCCCTAGCAAAATTTTAGGGGAAATAACTTGTAAAAATAGCGTTGTGTTGCTATTAAGAGGGGTCGGGGAGAACAAGGACCCCCAGTTGGCTTGAGTCAGACAATCATGGATTTGAGAGAACCTATCTTGAGATGGTTCAATCTAGATCAGGTGGATTCTTGGCGTTAGGTCAGATCTTGCACGCTCCATCATGGATTGTGATAAGGTTTTGACCTGAATGGTTGTCATTTCACCAGAAGGGTCTTGTGGGATTAGTGACCCCAAGGAGGCCATAGTATCCGCAAAATGATTCGATGATCGAGGGAGTGCCTCGATGTCATACCATTCAAGTTGTGCCAGGAATTTGTCCATAAGGGCTTTGTAGGCCTATAGAATTGGACATTTACATTGGAATATCCCCTTTACTTGATTGACAATTAACAACAAATCACCAAAGATGTTTAAACATTTAATGTTCATGGTGATTGTTGTCTGAAGACCTATGAGCAAGGCTTCGTATTCTGCATTGTTGTTGGTGCACGAGAAGTCTAATTTAAATGACAGAGTCATTGGAGCCCCTTGTAGAGTGAAGAATACAATTCCCATGCCACCTCATTGCTCACATTTAGAACCATCGAATAATAGAGTCATGTCAGCCTGTGACTCAAGCTCATCAAAATCTGGCAATTCTGAAACATGAAAAACCCCATCATCAGGTAGTTCTACGGTTAGAGGCTTATCGTCTTCAAGAGGACCCTCTGCTAGTTGATCAACGATGACTTGACCTTTAATGGATTTATGTCCAATGAATTCTATGTCAAACTCCGTCAACAACATGATCCATTTCGTTGTGCGGCTACTATGATAAGTACGACTCATCATGTATCGCAATGGATTCTCCTTAGACACAACATACATTGTATTGTTGAGCATGTAGTGGCATAGCTTTTTGGTAGCAAACACCACTACCAAGCAGAGTTTCTCAATGTATGCATAGTTAAGTTCATAACTGACCAGGGTGCGGCTAAGATAGTAAGTATCCTATTCTTTGTGTAGTTCATTTTTCTAGGATAGCATGGCGCCTAGTGCCACCTCAGTAGTGGAGATGTATAAGTAGAACGACACTCCTAGTCTGGGTGGTGCCAATACTGGTGGTGAATCCAAGTATTGTTTAATGTCATCAAATGCTGACTGGCACTCGTCATCCCAGTGAAATACTACCCCCTTGTGCAATAATTTATTCATGGGTCAGCACTTGTCAGATAGCTGCACTATGAAGCGCTTTATTGACGTGACCTTTCCCTGCATACTTCTGAGCTGCTTGATGGTAGTCGGAGGAAGCATTTCAAGGATTACCTTGACTTTGTGTGGGTCTACCTCAATTCCTTGTTTGGAGACTATGTAACCCAAGAGCTTTCCAGATGTGATGCCAAATACACATTTCTTGGGGTTTAGTCTGACTTTATGTTCCATGAGGCGATCGAGGATCCTACTTAAGTCATCAAGATGATCTGGACGTAAAAGATATTTAGCCAACAAATCATCCATGTAATATTTCAAAGTTTTGTGCATGTAATCATGGAAAATGTACGTCATGGCACGTTGGTAGGTGGTGCCAGCATTTTTAGGGCCAAAAGGCATGACCTTATAGCAAAATGTCTCCCAAGGCTTTGTGAACGCCATTTTTAGTTGGTCTTTGGGATTAATACGAATTTGATTGTATCCCAAGAAACCATCCATAAGGGAAAGCATTTCGTGGCCTGTTATAACGTCTACCAATGCATCGATGCTAGGCAAGCGGAAATCATCCTTAGGACTTGCTTTGTTTAGATCTCAAAAATCTATGCATATGCAAATCCTCTCGTTGGGATTTTTGATGGGCACCATGTTAGACAACCATTGTGGGTAATCCACGCAAATGACAAACTATGCATCCAACAGCTTTTGCAGCTCGTCTTTGACCATTAAGGCCACTATTGGGTGCATCTTACGTAGATTTTTCTTTACTGGCTTGACTGTTAGATCAAGCGTTAGATTATGCATGACTAGTTGTGGGTCTAGCCTCGGCATGTCTTTGTAGGACCATGCAAAAACCTCCTTCTTTTCTTTGAGAAGGCCAATGTAGTCGGCTTGCTCTTCGAGGGATAAACTTACCCCCAACTTGATAGCCTTATTAGGGAGTAGGATAGTGACAATTTTTAACCCCGATGTCTATTTTGGATGCCAAGAATGTCAGGCGCAAAAGCGCCTTCATTCGGCAATGTTATTGCTATTTTTGGTTTGGTTTTGACCCTTTTGGCGATGCCATTTGGGGATAAAATTCTTGAAAATCCATCCTCCCATGGAGCGATACGGTTATAGTAGCCTTATTAGGGAGTAGGATAGTGAGTATTTGTGACCCCGACGTCTATTTTGCATGCCCAAAATGTTAAGTGCCGAAGCACTCTCATTGGATAGTTTTATTGCTTTTTGTAGTGCATTTTTGTGCAGTTTTTGCTATTTTTTTTGTTGTTTTTGATATTTTTGCTCTATATTCATCCCTGGGTGGGACAAATTCCTAATTAGTATTTTTCCCATGGAGGTACGAGCGCTAACCAGAGCGCTCATCCCAGGGGGGAACGAGTACAGGCTCAAAAGCCTATTTAAATGCCAAAACTGAGATTTGGGCTCATTTGCATTTGTTTTTCCTGGTGATTTTGAGCTCTAAGGAGGAGGAGGTCAATTATGTGAAGCGAAGCATTACGGAGTTTTTCCCGCCACCATGAGTGCATGAACCAGATTGAGCGGTGGAGCCGAAGTGAGACCAGTGAGTGTCCTTGCTCTTTATTGGTTGTTGGTTACAGTTGGAAAATCGCAAGTTTTTTTTTTTGTCCTTTTGTTTTTTGTGTTTGTAAATTTTAAAAATGAAACCCTAGTCTAACAAAACTTAGCTTAAAACATAGTTTAACCCTAGGTAAACAAAGATCAAAATTTAGTGTAAAACTTAGCTAAAAAACTTTGTTTAGAGCGTAACTTAAAAACCTCGCTTAACTCGAATTTCACAAAGATCAAAACTTAGGTTAGAAACGTAGGGTAAAATTGAACGTAAAAACGTAGCTCAACCCTAGTTATTTTTTGTGGTTTATGTTTTTGTGTTTGTAAGTGATCAGTCGATTTTTTAGAGTTAAAAACCCTAGGACTGTCAAACAATTAGTTTGATTTAATGAATTAATGTTTTTATTTTTAATTTAGCAGTTAGAGTTAAAAACCCTAGCACTGACAAATTAGGGTTTTGTTGAATTTTGTTATGTCTTTGTGTAATTTATCAGTTAAGAGTGAAAAACCTTAGAACTGACAAATGATTTTGTTGAATTTTTTGTTGTTTGTTTTTCAATTTATCAGTTGAGAGTTAAAAACCCTAGAACTTGACAAATTGATTTTGAATTTTGTTATGTTTTTGGTTGTACATTTTTATGCATTGATGTATAGTTTTTCATTGTTTTTAATGTATTTGTGTTGTTTTATTGTGCAGGTTGTGAAGATCCGGTACAGTGTGTCCACGGTGTTCACTGAAGCATGGGAGGCACTAACTTTGGGTGACTGGTATTGGCTTGATGCCCTTGGGTTCAAGCAGGTGACTCAACTGGAGCCGATGGTCGGGAATCAGGTCTATCTGACGGTCCTGATCAACTTGTGGGATCCCTAGACCAACACATTCCATATCCCAATAGGGGAGATGATGGTGACCTTGGAGGATGTCTATCAGATTCTTTGGATTCTGATAGATGGACTCCCAATCCAGACGACGTCATGGGATCAGCGGATAGCAGTGTTGACATGTTGCTTTGGACATTGAGAGGAGATGGGGGTGGACAGCCCAGTGGAGAGGGCAGAGGGTGATTGCCAGATTGGTGGCATACTAGTTTGATGGTGGCTAGAGAGGGGTGTGTTGGGATTGAGGCATGCATTACGATGGGCCTCATTTCCATCATGCTTCTCCCCAACTCTTTGGGCATGAGGTTCCCATGGAACCTACTAGAGATGGTGTTTTGGTTGGTGGAGTGTCCTACAGATGCACCTATTATGGGGATAGACTCTGCTGGCACAACTCTATGATGAGTTGTACGAGGTTCACTACCAAAGGCAAAAGGGTTTTAGTTGTAGCTACTTTTTGCAGTGCTAGGCTTAGGAACACATAGCAATGGAGAGGCCGACAGGGCTACCTAGACGACTCGGGTAGAGATGGTAGACAGAGATATTGGATATGGGGCACTGTGGTGGAGGTCTAAGGAGCAGGGTCAAAGTTGGCGATGGCCAAGTGTCATAGGGCACTATGTTGATGCCTTCGCTCGGCTTGCTCCAGGGGAAGTGTTCTAGCGCCCCTATCGGGACTGTCCAGCCTGGCTTGAGGCTGGAGAGTGGCTCCGACAAGTACGAAGGTGGTGGTGGCTGATTGGGCAGCACGAGACTGAGCAGGAGTTCTTCCCATATGGTCAAGTTACACGATAGTTTGAGGTACGCCAGGGGTTTCCTGGTGAGCCCGTGGTCTATCATCATTGAGGAGACGAGAGGACTCTAGCTCAGCTAGTCATTGCACCACTGGGTGAGGATGCAGATACAGTGATTGATGTCCCAGACATGGATGATGTCGGGGTTACCGTCAAGTATGAGCAGTTGTGGACTTTGCGATGATGGCGAGGTGAGGGGCCTCTAGGGGTTGCAACAGGGGATGAGGGTGCAGAGGCACCAGGAAAGTGCTAGGGAGTTCTGCTAGACGATGCGGACATGGTGGAGGTTGAGGATGTTGGAGGGGAGTTTGGCATGCCAGAGCAACCGGAGATGTAGGACGTCCTAGAGAAGTGGGAGCCAGAGCAGGTTGTTGTCTCAGATTCATTGATGCCTCAGGCTATTTCGGAGGACATGGAAGCAGGGTTGCGTGCTAAGAATGCACGATTGGCGAGGCTTCTTCAGAGGCGATATGAGGAGCTGGGGGAGGCTCTATAAGAGAGGGATCTCTTATGGACTCAACTAGTTGAGTGAGAGAATGCATGGGCTATGTCTCACTGGCAGGAGGGGAATACTGATGCTTCATGGGAGAGGGATCTCCTGCAGATGCAGCTAGCACAGCACGATGATGTAGTAGCTTATTACCATCGATGAGAGGTATACGAGTACCATCGAGAGGTAGAGTGGCTTTGACATCGGATGGATATGGAGGGAGAGATAATTCACCTCAGTGGGTGGTTACTTGAGCCTCCTGGAGGTGGCTCTTCGTGTTAGATGAGAGACAACGATACTGAGTAGTCAGCATCATCTCGTCACAGGCGGCTAGTTGAGGGGGCACTAGTGGGCGTGATGTAGGGGTGAGCAGCAGTCGCCCTGAGAGGTCCCATAGGACCCATAGCATAGGGGTAGTTCCTGTCACACTAATCCTGCATGATCATGGTGGCCGACACCCTAGGCTTGGGGGTTTTTGAACTTTTGACTTTGGTTGCAAGGTCAGAGGACCGGTTCAATGTAGCCTACGGGCATTTTTGATGATATATATACATATGACTCTTTTTGTGTTTATACACTTTTCATGGTTTGTTTGTTGTTTATGCACAATTATTTATGATGATGTATGCATGTGGTATTATGAATGCGATGTTTCTAATTATATGATGTATGCATTTGGAATGAATGAAATGATTTGTTGATAACTTGTCGATGGCATCATAGACTATGCAAGATTGATTGGCTCGTTGTACTTATGGGATGACTTTGTGGAATGACTTTGCATATGAAATTTTTTTTTTTGTATTTTGCATTTTTTTTATGGTGATGTACGGAATGAAATGTACCAATTGTTTTAAAAATGTAGTTGAACTTTTTTGAGATTCATATATTTTAACTAACTAGCCAAGACCGTACATTTATCTCGCAAGACTTTGAACAAGGTATAAATCTGACTTGGAGGTTAACCAAGTTATTTCACATCCCTGTGTGTGCAATTGAATTCATTTAGGTGGTATTTGTCACGATATCGCTAGTGCCAGATAGGCTATCAACCAAACCTATACTGAGGATCACCTAAATAGCTCCACTAACTCCGTTGTTGTATTTAGTAAGATTAATCCATGGGACAATCTAAGATACCATATGCTAGCTCATCCACATGCAAACATTTGTCTGCTCACACGTAAAGCTAATATGACAGACATATCGTCATGCAGGTAGGATACTGCCATTGCCAGGTAGGCTGTCCACCAAACCCATAATGAGGATCACCTAGATGGTTTTCGAATGCTGAGAATTCCAGGGATTCAAGTTCAGGATTTTTATTGGTTCAATGGTTTACGATACTTGCTCGTATACATAGTGATAAAAATCACTATTTATTTTTCTCTTTATTTTTCTTTTTGAGCAAGGATGTTGAATAGTGGTGAGAACCATTGTTATTTGATTTGGCTTTTCAGCTTTGTAAGGGTAAGCTTGTATGTTTTTGGCGTATGGATGGTCTTGATCCTTTTGGACTTGGGCATGACTACCCATGCTTGGCAGGGACATGTAGTACGAATCCTTATGACTTTGGGAACCAAAGGGGATTATGGAGATGATGAAGTAAGGGCATTGATATTTTAGGCCTTGGGTATTATTACCCATCTTGTTCAGGGACATGTAGTATGAATCCTTACGACTTTGAATACCAAAGGTGATTGTGATGATGGCTTGTGGGAATGTTGTTTTTGCATGGTCATTGATCATTTAGGCCTTGGGGATGACTACCCATCCTTGGCAGGGACGTGTAGTATGAATCCTTACAACTTGAGGGACCAATGGTGATTGGAATTTTTGGTAGTGGTGAAAAACACTGTTTATTTAGGGGAATTGATGGGGAAGAACTCGTCCTCTTGTCAATTCTCAGCACTCTTGAACCATTCGCATAGGGGGATGAACATGCTAATATTTCATGTATTGTACCCTAGACTACTTTGTAGGTTTCTCTTGCGTTCACACAACTTAGGAATTATTTTGTGTTTTAACTTATGTAGGGATGTTACGTAACGAGGCGTGACCCAAGTAAAACTTTCCCTTGTAAAATCCGTTTAACTTTGTATAGTTTTTGGCTAGCAATTTAAAGACAGCTGAATGGCAAAAACCCTATATACATTAGGAGACAATTGACTTTGCTAAAAAAAATAGAGATTGTGTTATTATGATGTATGTGTTTATAAAATGGATGAAATGTGGAAAATAAAGGAATTGGCGAGTAATTACAGTCTATGGTGCTTGTGACATGTATGACCAATAAATATGTAATGTATGAATGTGATGCCTAATGCAACATATATTTTTGTATTTTTGATGTTTTATGAGTATGCATGGAATTGAAATGCAATTTTTTTTTGTTATTTTTGATGATTTTATTGTTATTTTTCCAACTCAAGAGCCATGACTGCCTCAGAGCCATACACCAACAAAAATAGAGTTGCCCCAGTGGGCATTCGAATGCTAGTGCGATAAGCCCATAGGGAAAGCTGGATCTAAATGTGCCAATCCTTATGACTATATATGATCATTTTCTTGAGGATGGCAACTAGCCTTTTGTTTGACGCCTCTGCTTGTCCATTTACTTGCGGATAATAGGGTGTTGAAAATCTATGCTAAATTTTGTACTTTGTGGTCAAAGCACGCACATCTTTATTCTTGAAGGGCGTCCCATTATCCAAAAGGATCTTGGATGGAATACCAAAATGACATATGATGTTATGTAAAATAAACTTCGCAATGCGGGTTCCAGTCATAGAGGTTAGCAGAATTTCTTCCACCCACTTGGTGAAGTACTCTATGGCTGTTATGATGAACGTGTGATGACTCGACGACACAGGAGAGATCTTTTCGATTAGATTGAAGCCCCACTGCAAAAAATGCCAAGCTGATTGGATCGGTTGCAAGGCCTGAGAAGGTACGTGTGTCAAATTAGCATGGTGTTGACACTTCATGCACTTCTTTACATATGCGCAACAATCTCACTCTAAATATGGCCAATAATAGCCCATGCAAAGAATGCGCTTTGCAATGGCCATATCGCTGAAGTGGCCACCACATGTACCATCATGTGCTTGGGTGATCACCCAAGCAGTCTCTTGCTGGTCCAAGCAATGGAGGAGGATTCCTTCATAGCTTCGACGATACAAAATGTCTCCTAACAAGACATGTTTTGCCACTTTCTGTTTAAATGATCTTTTCATGGCTTATGTCAATCCAAGTGGGAGGTTACCTAGCTTGAGGTAATCCCTAATGGGTGTGTACCAATCCTGTTGATCAGAAACCTCGATGGTATGAATGGCCAATCCCTCTTGAAGTCCATCCCTAGAAAAATCTGAGCGGGAAAAAACTTGTAAAAATAATGTTGTTTTGCTATTAAGAGGGATCGGGGAGAACAAGGACCCCCAGTTGGCTTGAGTCAGACAATCATGGATTTGAGAGAACCTATCCTGAGATGGTTCAATCTAGATCAGTTGGATTCTTGGCATTAGGTCAGAGCTTGCACACTCCATCATGGATTGTGATAATGTTTTGACCTGAATGGTTTTCATTTCACCAAAAGGGTCTTGCGGGATTAGTGACCCCAAGGAGGCCATAGTATCTTCAAAACGATTCGATGATCGAGGGAGTGCCTCGATGTCATACCATTCAAGTTGTACCAATAATTTGTCCACAAGGCCTTTGTAGGCCTGTAGAACTAGACATTTACATTGGAATATCCCCTTTACTTGATTGACAATTAACAACAAATCACCAAAGATGTTTAAACATTTAATGTTCATGGTGACTGTTGTCTGAAGACCTATGAGCAAGGCTTTGTATTCTGCATTGTTGTTGGTGTACGAGAAGTCTAATTTAAATGACAGAGTCATTGGAGCCCCTGTGAAGAATACAATTCCCATGCCATCTCATTGCTCACATTTAGAACCATCGAATAATAGGGTCATGTCAGCCTGTGACTCAAGCTCATCAAAATCTGGCGATTCTGAAACATGAAAAACCCCATCATTAGGTAGTTCTATGGTCAGAGGCTGATCGTCTTCAAGAGGACCCTCTGCTAGTTGATCAACTATGACTTGACCTTTAATGGATTTATGTCCAATGAATTCTATGTCAAACTCCGTCAATAACATGATCCATTTCATTGTGTAGCTACTATGATAAGTACGACTCATCATGTATCGCAATGGATTCTCCTTAGACACAACATACATTGTATTTTTGAGCATGTAGTGGTGTAGCTTTTTGGTAGCAAACACCACTACCAAGCAGAGTTTCTCAACGTAAGCATAGTTAAGTTCATAACTGACCAGGATGCGGCTAAGATAGTAAGTAGCCTGTTCTTTGTGTAGTTCATTTTTTTGGGACAGCATGGCACCTAGTGCCACCTCAGCAGTAGAGATGTATAAGTAGAACGACACTCCTGGTCTAGGTGGTGCCAATACTGGTGGTGAATCCAAGTATTGTTAGCACTTGTCAGATAGCTACGCTATGAAGCGCTTTATTGACGTGACCTTTTCCTGCAGACTTCTAAGCTGCTTGATGGTAGTTGGAGGAAGCATTTCAAGTATTGCCTTGACTTTGTGTGGGTCTACCTCAATTCCTTGTTTGGAGACTATGTAACCCAAGAGCTTTCCAGATGTGATGCCAAATACGCACTTCTTGGGGTTTAGTCTGACTTTATGTTCCATGAGGCGATCGAGGATCCTACTTAAGTCATCAAGATGATCTGGACGTAAAAGAGATTTAGCCAAAAAATCATCCATGTAATCTTTCAAATTTTTGTGCATGTAATCATGGAAAATGTACGTCATGGCACGTTGGTAGGTGGTGCCAGCATTTTTAAGGCCAAAAGGCATGACCTTATAGCAAAATGTCCCCCAAGGAGTTGTGAATGCCATTTTTAGTTGGTCTTCGAGATTAATACGAATTTTATTGTATCCCAAGAAACCATCCATAAGGGAAAGCATTTCGTGGCCTGTTATAGCATCTACCAATGCGTCAATGCTAGGCATGGGGAAATCATCCTTAGGAATCACTTTGTTTAGATCTCAAAAATCGGTGCATATGCGAATCCTCCCGTCAGGCTTTTTGACGGGCACCATGTTAGACAACCATGGTGGGTAATCCATGCAGATGACAAACTGTGCATCCAACAACTTTTGTAGCTCGTATTTGACCATTAAGGCCACTGTTGGGTGCATCTTACGTAGTTTTTGCTTTACTAGCTTGACTTTCGGATCAAGAGTTAGATTATGCGTGACTAGTGGGTCTAGCCCCGACATGTATTTGTAGAACCATGCAAAAACCTCCTTCTTATCTTTGAGAAGGGCAATGTAGTTGGCTTGCTCTTCAAGGGATAAACTTACCCCCAACTTGATGATTTGCAAATTTCCTAGATCTGAGCCGATGTCTACGTCAGTCGTCTCCTCGAATGACATGTGGGACCTGTCCTCCAAATTGTGTGTAGTTGGGATCAAGTGGATATCGTTTGCTGAATTGAGATCATTGTTTGAAATGTCGGGTTCCTCTTCAACATGGAAGACATCCTGAGTCTGTCTTGGGGTGAAATGAAACATCCCACCACAAGGCCAATACTCTGATGGGGATGGTGGTGTGTTAGTGCGATCCTAGTCAATAGCATCTAGGTCTAGATGCAATGATCGTGTTGGGTTGGCTAGATCATGAATGGGAGTGGTTAAATCAATGGAGATCATGTTAATGAAATGATTGTGGTCTCCATTACTATGGGTATGATTGCTCAGACATCCTAGATAATATTTGTGCTCTGGATATGGCTCTTTGGGTACTGGCACAAATGGATTAGCCCTCTACATGGATAAAAAGACAGGGTCCACCCTAAGCACTGATGGTTGCATAGGGTCTCCAAGAAAAAAATGCTCTTTGTATACCTGGAGTGGCGGGTGCAGTAATTGCTATAACTACGTCGAGTTGAGGTGCCACCTATGTCTTGGCCCTATGTGTAACTGTTCAAACCTGATTGACCGCAGTAGGTTTTTGTTGCATGGTCCCTATTTTAGGGTTCTTGGTCCATTCTTTCTTCTTAGGTTTGATGATCTTGCCATCCTATATCTTGATCTACTCAATGATTCTGGCTTGCGCCAGAGCTTCCTCAAGAGTGGCATATTGCTACAGTGCAATAGCACAAAGATCAATCTCAAACAGCTCTTTGAGAACATTTGAGTTAGGTCAAACATGGGAGGGAGGTAGGGCAGATTTGAAAGCAACGTCCTCCATCGGTTCCCATATGCCACCATGGTCTCTTCCTCATACTGCATGAGGCCAACTAGGTCACTTAATGACACATTTTTCTTGGTGTTAAAGTGAAGTGTTTGAGGAACACGTCCACTAGCTGATCCAAGTTACTGATGCTATGTTTTGGTAACTGAGTGAACCAATCCGAGGCAGAGCCTTCGAATGTGGTTATAAATGTTCTTAGTAACAAAGCATCATCCTAAATGCCAAAGCACTGGCTTAGCAATCTAGTCACATGCTCTTGGGCATCCTCCTCCCCTCTAAAGAGTGCCAACTGGGGCAGTTTAAAGTGTTTAGGGTATGGAGGTGCTAGCATTGACGGATGCACAGGATGACTACGGAGTTGGCGTAAAGTGGGCTTTTGGGGCCCAAAAGTCTTGATATCCATATATTCTAAGCACTCTAGCAGCGCTTTATATGCATCAGAGGATTTGATCTCTTCCTCCTTGGTTTGATCCCGCCATGGGTTACGGAGAGCTAGAGGCCTATGGAGAGGTAGCTGGGTAGCACCCCCTTTTCCTTGGTAGGGCATTTCAGCCCGCTCTTCTTCTTGTTCATACTCCTCATAGGATTCTTGAGGAGTGCCTGGCCAAGACCTATAAGCATAGGTGGGTGCCCACAGAGGGTGCCCATTGTTGTTTCGAGGAGTGGCCTCTCGCTCAGGTCTAGGAGGTCTTGGAGGCAGTACTTGACAAGGTCGTGGAGACCTGTCTTGCACCAAGGGGTTATGCCTCTCATACACTTCTGCTTTATGTGCGTGAGGAGTTGGGACCTTCTCAGGCACAGTGTGATGCAACAATTCGGTTGTCTGATGCTGAATGCGCTCTTTGTTAAGGTGACACAGATGTTCTAACTGTTGTTGATCTTTCCTAAGCTGCGTAATCTGTGCTTGGTGGGTGACATGTTTGTCAAATTCCAATTCACTTTGTTCCACTGTCTCATGTTTAGGAATCCTAGATGCCTCTCCTACATTTTTATCTTGGTCATGATGATCTGAGACCCCTATGGGTTGCTTCTCTCTATCGAGGTTAGTGACATTTACTAGAGGCTCCGACCTCAATGGGTGATTTTGATACATAGTAGGTGCAGAGGTGCATCATTCTCACGCTAGGTACTACTCTTGAGGAACGTAGTAGTCTTCATCACACTCTCTTTCGTATGCATAAAAGATGCGGGTAGAATTATCTTGCCCTATCTGGAGAGCCTGATACTCTAGATATTGCCTAGTGTTTCTAACAGTAATACGAGGTAAAGGAGGGATGAAGAAATCATGTGGCTCCTCCTTCTGGACCCTCCGTTGCTCTAAAAATTCATCACTATGCCAATCATAATGAGAATCTAAGTGAGGTCTCCTGTCTATGTTGAGTGCTATGTGTAGGTTATCCTCTTGAAAGAGCCTATGCTGAGTGGGGGTGCCTCGCAAAGAGGTGCCTTTAGAGTCCTATTCTGTGATGGCATGATGTGGACTATCTTGTGTGCCATGTCACCAAGGCGAGATGATCAAGTCCTCAGGACTATATCAGAGGCAACTTGTCCCCCTTTGCACACTTTCTACAGTGCTTGCCCGTGATTGGGCTCGACTACGAGTGTACACCATGGTGATGTGCTCCTTAAGATGAGTAGATTTTTATCTCTTTTATGATTCTTTATGCTACACTTAAATAGAAAGGAAACACACAATCAATGCAACAGTTATCTCGTTTAAAGATTAAAAGTGTGCCCTAACCCTGGTTTAGTGTGTTTTGATGTTTGTTTGAAAGATTTTGTGAAAAAAATTTAAATGTAAATATGATGGCCCTTGTGACTCCCAAAAATGGTCACCCCTTCGATATACCTTTGCTAGACCGATATACCAACCTCTCTATATACCCGCCCTTACGTGAGGGAAAC
Organism: Wollemia nobilis; assembly: GCA_028583015.1. Classification (NCBI taxonomy): domain Eukaryota; kingdom Viridiplantae; phylum Streptophyta; class Pinopsida; order Araucariales; family Araucariaceae; genus Wollemia; species Wollemia nobilis. The sequence goes on from JAQPPZ010016941.1 coordinate 984,911, forward strand.
TATTGGTACGTGACAGCAGATGGTACGTAGAACATAGGTGGTACAGAAGGGGAATTGCTCTTTTTATGACACCTACCATAGAAGACTTATCCTCATGCATTGGCAATCACCCCCGCTACACTTGGTCAGCTTTCATCAAGATTTACGTCTAGCAATAGTCGCGATTGGGGTTATGTATGCAGTATCTCAAGCCAAGGTGATGATAAAACCCATCGTTGGTCTTTCTCAATGGTTGGGGCTTTACGAACAATGCCTTGTTGTTTCAATTACCACGTGGTGTGTGGGGTTATTTTTAAGTTGCATAAATGAAGAAATCAAGCATTCAAACTCTCCTATGCAAGCAAATAACCAGAAAATCAAAAACAGAAAGCAAAAAATGACAGAAGGTGTTTGTAACCCCTACCTCTTCTCTGCCCAAATTAGATGTCTCTAAATTTATGCTCTAAAATTGCGTAGAGATCTATTCATCTTGGGATGAGATGAATAATAGATCTGTATTCATTCTAGGGTAGGAAAAATTCCTATTCGTCCTTGGGTAAGACGAATTCCAGCTCTATACTCGTCACAGACTGAAACAAATAGCAGTCTAGCATTTGAAAACTTGGTACCTATAAGAAAAAACAAGCAACTTTAATAAGAAAGTTAATCTTAAAAATCAAGGGATAGCGAGGATACGAAAACAAAAAGGAATATGCCAAGCACAATGCATGTAGAACCAAACTTAATGCTAACAGCCTATGTATTGCAAAATGAATGAAAAGAAAGAACCTAGACGAATCGACACAAGATAAAAGCAATATGAAAGATGCGGCCCTCTTTATTGATATGCTTTCAAATTCATGTTACAATACGTCTCCTTCCTTTTTATGGGATAGGAGCATCAAATATGTTTCTTGTCACATCCATGGATAGCAATCCTTCTTCCGCGTGCCCACATGTAATATGGGTAGACCAAAACATCACCGCCGCTTGTGTATATGATTTTTGACTCCTTCCTACTCCTCTGATGTCGAATTCCTGCATTCAAGGAAATAGAAAATATTAGTAGCACCTGTAGATAGAATAGAACATGTATTTCCCAAGGCCTACTGTTAGTGTATGCATGAAAATATTAAAATGATAACCAATCTAGAAATTTTATAGAAGCATGAATATGTTACCAGGAGACCACTACAAAAATAACAGTCAAGAAATTCCTTACAGATTTGTATTCACTCTGGGGTGGGACAAATTAACCTGCAACAATTTATCAGAAAGCACCCTCTTCAATGTCCTATATAGGAAGCTCCAAATGACCTGAAAAGTTGGGATTAGCTAATTGGGGGTGTTTTGGGAAGACCCAAATGGTCAAATTTCTCCAATTTGGCCTCTAGCACCTATATTTTGATGATGGCATCTACATATTAGTAAAGGCAAAAAATGATAAAAACCTAGTCAAAAATGCTCAGAATGAAGTGAAATTTAAACTATAGCCTAGTTACCCAGGTGTTGTAGGTGAGTTGGAGAGGAGAGGGCAAACCTCCAAGGGAGGTCCCAGGTTCGAATCTCCACCCTACCAAAAAGCTAAATTGGGTACCCAAAATCCAATTGATAATGTTGGTGCGGGCAGGGTTGGGTGCGACTCTCGGGTGACTTTGATGGTATAGAACCCCATGTTCATGGTCTCTCAGACCAAGGCGGCTCCGCAAGGGGTTTTTCACTTAAAAAAAAAAAAACTACAGCCTATTTAAATAACCTAGAATAATATGTAAAAGAAAAATTAGAGAAATATATCACAGATTTCTAATCGCTCTGGGGTGGGGCGTTTAGAACTACGACATCTTGGGGAGTGGCCAGGGTCAGGACGTGCACCATTTTGGACTCTGTTTTGGCACCAATCCACTTGGGATGGGTCCAAAACTTCTTATGGGGTGTTGTCAACAAATTTTGTGGGATATTGTGGCCAAAAATTGGGTTTTGGGTTTTGATTCATGCTTCCAAAAGTCACCCAATAACCTCCCTTTCGAATGAGAGATTAAGGATGTGAAAGGCACATATCGCAAGTAGGTATGTAAATTGGTAGCACTTCGTTATTCAAATGTTCCTTCTCTATATATTTTTTGGGTGAGAAAACTCACCAATTTATAGACCTAGGGTCTCTCTGTTTGAATTGCGTATGCGAGGGCGCCACTTGAGTTGCATGTCCTATTTTGAGAAAAAGATAATTCCCTGATTTAGAATCTCCTTGCATGAGGTCTCTAAAATAAAGACATGCATTACTGAAGTCTCTCTTCTTGATTTGGAACCATTCCTCGTAATTGCATGGCCTGAAGCTTTAGTTAACTAGCGGACTTGTCATGGTTTGACTCTTTGCTAGTCAAACTTACTACTCACCTCACCCTAGGGCGAATGCTGATATTTGTCCCTAGGTGGGACGAATGTCAGTTTGTAATCATCCCTTGGTGGGACGAGCAGAGATCAAGGTTCCAAAAAGGTACCAAATTGACCTCTGACCTCAAAAATACTTTTGGGAGTGGTTAGGACCACTATTTAACCTCTGGGGGCTGCCCTAGGGGCTGTGTGTGTTAATGCGATCAGTGCTTGTTGTCATATAATCTGGATTGGATAAATAATTGACATATTCTACAAAGGGCTCTTCATCTTTGTCTTCTTGCATGTAAGGTTCAATGCCATTATCCAGGCCCCCATAAACAAATTTTGTCTGATTGGGTGGGTAGCCTAGAGGAACCACAAAGCCGATGGTGAGTCGAGGTCTCCCCATGTCCTGCATGGAATCAAGTGCAGGTGTTGCTACAATGTTTCATACTAGATACTCCCCCAAGCCTGTGTTGGCCATCTCAATGGTGATCGTTGGTGGTTGAGGGGGAGCGAATGGGAGTTCTTCCTGAGTCCACTCCATGTAGAGCAAACTAGGCATCTCGACTTCCATTCGGCTAGGCATCTCTTCGGTAGAGATGGTTGAGACGAGGGGTGGTTCTTCTTCTAGGGGTTTCTTTTCTTTGTCCTTTGATGTGGCCTTCGTGGGTGGTGTCGTTGGTGAATGACTAGATGAGGAAGATGGACCCGACTGGGGATTTGATGGACTTGTCAATGAGGATGCCTACAGAATCAGACCCTTTTTAGATGGATTCAACTAAAAATCCAAATGCATTGATGGAAGGGTTGAAGGGTTCCAAGTCCGTCGGGACTACATGCACCTGTCCTTTGAATGTATACTTTAAGCATTAATGAGCTATCGAAGGGACACACTTCATGTCCCTAATCCATGTCCGACCCAGCAAGAAGTTATAGACCATCTCACCCTCCAAGATGTGGCACAATGTAGGTATAGTATTTTGCCCCACTTGGATGGGTAGGACAATTGTGCCAACCGTCAAGCATATTGCATCATTGAATGCTCGAAGAGTATAGGTGGAGGCCACGATGTGAGATGCCGACAACTTTAGATGTTTCAATGCTACTGTTGTAATTATATTACTGGACAAGCCAGTGTCCACCAACACCCTCTTATACAGAATCTCATTGAAAAGAAAAAAAGAAAAATTGCACTTGCCACTTGAAATTGAAAATGTTGGAAGTTGAAACTCCTTAATAATACTAATGCAAAGAGCTGAGGCACCCCACCTAGTGATGGGGTCAAAATTAGTTTCTAGGCCAAACCCCAACTACCTCGCATATTTTGAGCATGAGACCTTAAGAGAAATACTTTTACTTTATCTTCCACAGTTAAAAGTTGAAAAGAAAAAAATAAAAACTGCACTTGCCACCTGAAATTGAAAATGTTAATGTTGGAAGTTGAAACTCCTTAATAATACTAATGCAAAGAGTTGAGGTGCCCACCTAGTGATGGGGTTAAAATTAGTTTTTAGGCCAAACCCCAATTTCCTTGCATATTTTGAGCATGATACCTTAAGAGCAATACTTTTCCTTTATCTTCCACAATTAAAAGTTGAAAAGAAAAAAAGAAAAACTGCACTTGCCACCTAAAATTGAAAATGTTGGAAGTTGAAACTCCTTGATAATAATAATGCAAAGAGCTGAGGTGCCCACCTAGTGATGGGGTTTAAATTAGTTTTTAGGCCAAACCCCAACTGACTTCGATATTTTGAGCATGAGACCTTAAGAGCGATAGGAAGATAACATTGTGATTGGTGTTGTTCGATGGCTTCAAGTGGAACCAATCCAAACACCATTTTTTATTGATAAAAAAAAAAACCATCTTGTTTTAGTCTAGAAGGTAGGAAATTCGGGAGAAAGGGACACTCCTAAGAATGAAGGAGGAGAGAGGATGCTCATTCTTATAATGGAAAAAAAACCCACCTTGTTTTAGTCTAGAAGGCGGGAAATTGGGGAGAAAGGGACACTCCCGAGAATGAAGGAGGAGAGAGGATGCTCATTCGTATAATGTATAGTTTTCAATGGTAGTTTTTTATTCATTGGTTTTATTTTGAAGATAACATATACTCCAATTTAATGTATTTAATATTTATTTTTATTAGTATTACATATAGGATACATCATCTGTATTTGTATACCTTATACATATAAATACTACACTTTATATACCTTTCTAGCATTTTTGAACATATAATTGTAATCGAATTAAGAATTACTATTACTTGTTCAGTGCATAATATATATAAAAAAGTTTAGGAAAAAGCAATCTAAAAGTAAGAAAAAGCAATTTTAACATATCAATAGCTTGTATCAAATGATATTAATTTAATCATTTAATTTTTCAATTTAAGAAAAAAACACATTTAAATCTTGCTATAAACTTTTAAGGTTCACTAAATAACCCAATTTAATGTGTCAATTTTAAGGTTCAAAAAAATTCTTTTAATATGCCAATTTTAATCCAAGGTCATTTTAGATCGATAATTGAGGTATCCTCATTGTTTTGACATAGAAGATTTTTAGTAGCTAAATTTCAACTCACTTGAGTTTTATTCATCAATCCTTAATGAAAATATGTATATAGCAAGGCTAGAATTCATCCATTGTGTATAAAAAAACGTATTAAAAACATAATATCATCACAATGATCATATTTTTAAACTATCTATTACTGTGCAAATACTAAATTTAAAATCACTGCAATAATATAATTTACAAAATGGTGTTACAGAGATATCATGAAATTATGCATTTGTACTTTATTAGACATAGAAAGTCTTGTTAATTTTATCAAAACTCCCACCAAGGAGTATCATAGTATAATTTTGTTAACCTCTAACATGAGTTAACATGATAAAATCAAGTGTTAACAAAGACACATCATAATTTCAGAATCTCAATTTAGGATATCCACATATCTTACTATGCATTTTTATTACCAGAGCATCCACCCCAGATGTCTCTTGGTTTATATCATCATGGATAAGTCCCATACCTTATCCAATAATGTACACCAATAAATTCTTCAAATTCAGTTAGTTTTTATACAAAAAAAATTCACATACTAACTAACTAAATTCATTATAAACAACAATATTCATATAACATTCATTTTCTACAAACAAAAATATAAAATTTCAAATTTATGCTAATATTTATGCCTCACTCTTGGCATAAATAATCTACTAAAAAGTGGTGACCTACAAAGTGGTGGCCTAAAGGCCCTTAAGGTTGATGCTCTTGGCCCCGTTCCTCTCCTTGTACTGTATTGGTACTTATGAATGGAGATGGCAATGGAGCAAATGTTCCAGTAGCTACTTGATCACTACTTCTCCTTCTCCCACATTGTGTATTAATAGATGGTTGTGGTGGGATAAGCATACCATGATTTAATAATGCACCCAAACAAGATTCCAAAAATGCATCATTAAATTCTTCCTTTATTTGACAAAATTATGGATTTTCTATGAGCATGGTTGACATTGTTTTTGCTCTCCAATTATTTCTTTGTAATATCTTTGATCTAATCCTGTCTTGCTCAGCAATGGTAGAATCTCTCTTAGCTTCCAACCTTATTATTTCTTGTGCCCAAATATCTTCCTGGGCATTTTGCACAGGAGACTCTCTCGTTGTTCCCTTAGCAGTTCTTCTAGATTTTTTCATCATTGTATCCCCTACTATTTCTACACCTTCTTCTTGTTTAGATCTGATAATATTAAATATTAGTTTCTTCCTTTCAAGGTAGATGCATCACTAGATCTATAAGCAAAAGTGAAAGAATCATAAGGTATACAATGGGGTTTACACCACATATAACTAATATCATTTAGGCAAGTCCTGCCATGAATATGATCTTATTGGATGCCATGAGTACGTGAAAAATTAAAAACATGTAAGTCATTACATACAATCACTTTTTAGATTTTTGTTTTTGATCCAAGTGATTATTTGGTTTAATTTTTAACCTATTAATCTTGTCTATTCATTTAACCAATAGCATCTTGATGTTCCCAAGGTGGATCCTTCAGCTTCTATGATACTTTTCGTATTCGGCTTGATTTTCCCATTGAATATTTTGATTTGCCTTATCAATTCTCAAGGTGGCACGTGTCCTTTCACCTTTACATATCATTGTCCCCTTCAATGGTTCCATAGGTTGATTCCGTGCACACTATAATGAGTATTTTTTGATATCAAGAACATTATCGAAAAGAGAGAAAATTTCTCTTAACTTCCTGTTGAGTGGTTTTTTCACCCAGTCGTGAAAACATACTCTCCGGTAGGATCCGAGTCCCAAATCCTCTGCTTGCAAAGAAATTACACAGATAATTTCTCCAAGGTTCCTTTTACGTTATCCTTTTTAGACCAATGATGTTGTTTAATTTAAATGCTGGGAATACCTTAGTGCTGCAAGTGAATGTTAACAAGGGGCACTCTGGTTTATTCTATTATGAAATTACAATGGACTCTAGGTGAATTAATTTTTTATGACAAATCTATTTTGATTTCGGGCTTTGGTAGTTCTTTCACATTTTCCTATTTTAAATGAGGGTAATTAAATACGTGAAATAAAGAACTGAAAAGAAAAGAAAATAAAACAAAAAGAATGAACTAAGCTACGCTCAAAGTGCTACGATCTCGATTTGGCAAAACCGAAGATAATGAGGTTTCTGCACACAACCTAACCTATTGAACCTGCAAACTCGCACAATCCAGATAAGCCAGGTGCTGGTTTCTAGGGTCTTAGCTATAAATTTTCATATTTAGGCATTCGCATGAAGCAACCGAGAGAACTCGCATTAAACCTCATCTATAAACCTAAAATCTTGAAAAATGAAAGATAAACATTCAATCTCTGCATGCAAAAATAACTCCTCCTTTCTTGCCAGTGAGATGCAACTCTCTGTAATTCTGTATTAAAATAAATGTATCAATTACAATGACAGAATGTCCCAGTTTTGATAAGACTAGAACAAGTGAAGGAAATTGCTCCAATAGCAGGCCCAGAATGGCTTGTCGCCTTTGGCTCTGCAACTATGCTAGCAGCAACTTCCAACCCCTGTATCAATCTGCTCTTCTGATTTTATACCATCCCGATACGGCTCTCTGTTTCACCCTGCGTCGCTTCGTTTCACCTCCCAGAATGCATCGCTTCGTATTCCCGCCTTTTCGTTGCTTTTGAATTTATGTTCGAGGCCGAAACGTTCGATATTTTCTGTTGACATGTAACGCTTCTGTAACCCTAACACCTGTACGCCACGTGTTTCATGCTTCCTATGCACATTCTGTAATGGCCCCATGTAAATCATGACGTTTTTATGCATGCAACTTTGCTCCTTTGCTTTCACCGCAAAAACGTGACATGTCGCGATATCGCGACATTTTCCTGCCAGCAGCCTTGCCAATGCAACCTGTCGCGAAATCGTGACGTTTTTCATCTCCGTACGCCTCGGGGTCGCTTCCTGTCGTGAAATCGTGACGCTTTTTCACTCTCCGTAGCTATCTTGCGGCTTTCTGTCACGAAATCGCGATGCTTTTTCACTTGGTACGCCTTTGGCCGCAACCTGTCGCGAAATCGTGACGTTTTTCACTTGGTACGCTTTTGGCCGCAACCTGTCGCGAAATCGCGACGTTTTTCATCTCGTATACCTTCGGCCGCAACTTGTCACGAAATCGTGACGCTTTTCCATTTCGGGCCCCTTTGTTGTTTCCTATCGCGATATCGCGACGCTTTTTCGCTTCGTGCCCCTTTGCTATTTTTTGTCACGAAATCGCGACGCTTTTAGTGCCTTGCCCTGTTTGACTGTTTTGATCGTGATTTTGTGACATGTCGTGATTTCGCGACAATTTTCCATTCTGTCTTTCTCTCTCCTCTTTGGACCGCGACGGAGCAACATGTCGCGATATCGTGACACTTTTTCATTTTCGGCCGCGACGGCGCAACATGTCGCGAAATCGTGACACTTTTCATTTTTGGCCGTGACGGAGCAACATGTCGCGATTTTGCGACACTTTTTCATCCTTGTGCAATTTTGCCTTTTTCTTGATTTTTAGCATCTGGGTCACTGAGATCTTCTTTGAAAGCATGCAAAAAAGGTGGGTCCCCAATTTTGGGGTGTGTTGTGGATCAGCCACAACAAATGGTGACTCTGTTGTCAAATGCTCTTGAGCATTTTAGTGAGAACCCAACCTGGAAGTATACAAACTCGAAAACATGTGTTAGCACATAAGAAATATAAACAAATGCCCAAAGATCAGAAGTACATGAATCATCAGAATCATCAAGTATTAGCTCGGTGTGTGCAATGTATTTCATTCCCTATCATTTGAAATTGATCAACATTCCATTGTCAGTTTTACATGAATGCATATGTGAGATTGTGAATGATTTGTGTGACCTGATAACTATGCTTAGAGATTTTGCTCTTGTAAAGGCCTAAACTTTCTAGTATCATGCACAAGCATTCAAGATTACCAAACCCTCTTAGGATCCACTAATGAATTGCTTTATTATATCCCAAAGTTGGTTATGAGTCCCTACTATCTTGAACCCATGTGCAAGTGAACGTGAAATCAGAACTTTGGGGAATCAGACTCCCAACCTAACCGAGATGGGAGTTTAACCCTATCCTTACTATTCTGATTTGGAATTCATTACCTCACTTTGAGCAAAATAATTTAACCAATTATGGAAGAAATGGTCATGCTAGTCTAACCCTTTGAACAATCAGTGGTCTTGTTTTTTAGACAAGACATGTTGCCATGCATGGGCATACCTAACCCCATAATCCAAGACTTACCTTCATTTCTTTGGACCTTGGGGATGACTACCCATCCTTTGTAGAGGACAAGTAGTACGATCCTTCCAATCCAATATAAATATGAGATGGGAAAAATTAATTTTTTACTTCTTGGACCTTGGGGATGACTACCCATCCTTGCTAGGGACATGTAGTACGATCCTTCCAATCCAAGCTTTGGATAAAAATGGAAAATATTAATTTTATTGCTTAGACCTTGGGGATGACTACCCATCCTTTGCAGAGGACAAGTAGTATGATCCTTCCAATCCAAGATTTATTATGAAATGAGACATAGGAGCTTTGGGGAATCAGATTCTCAACCTAAGCGAGATGAGAATTTATGCCCTATCCTTACTACTCCATGTAGGTCAAATCAAAGCTTTGGGGAGTTGGATCCTCAACCTAAGTTTGATGAGGATTTAGCCCTATCCTTACTACTCTGATTTTAGGCTTTAAGCTTTATGGAAGTGGTCAAAACCACTGTTTTAAGGATCATGTTGCATAATAGGATAGACATGAAATACTTCTTTCGCCCAACCTTTTCTTCCAAGCAAGGTTTTGATCATTTTGCTCAAGATCCTTTTTAATGTGTATAAGATGTGCTTAGTTCTAGATATCACAAGACTCAGTTTCCAACCTTAGGATTTTTTTCACATTTATGTTATAGCACAACCCTAAGAGGATTTGACACACTTTAATGATTTGTACCTAAGATGCATATGCAACTAAGATGGAATGTATATGTAAAGTGAGATGTAACATGAATGCATTATCTTTTGAATTGTAGATGAAATATTTGCCATAAAAAAACTGACTACTTCATGCATCACAAGTTTCAAACGATATAACTTAAAATGTTTGTGTTACTTGTGGAGCTTTTACAAGACAATTCCAATGTTTCATATTCTCCTAGTCTTAAGCATAAGTTGACATCTCAATTTTTTTTTTTTTCTCTCTTTTTTTTTTTTTATAAAAACAAACAAAGCATGTCAATTGAAATCAAACACACAACTTAAATCATGATTAAACTAAGAATCCAAAAAATGAAACTTGAAAAACACAAACCAAAACCAAAACCCAAAAACAATCCCAAAAACAAAAACTTGAAAGCCCACACCAAAAAACCAAAAATTATATACACTATTGTACAAGATGATGCCAAGCTTGGACTATTACTTTCCTGGATCCCAAACATGATTAGAACATATCAAAAAACATATGACACAATACACATGCCAAATTTTGTAGGAATCCAACAACAATAAGATCAAACCAAGCAATGCAACAAATTTCAACTTGCCATGCTCACCATTCCACTTTGATTTAGTTCTATTACCAACATCATAGGTGAGAATCAAATCAAATTGATTAGACAATGGTTGGTATTCAATTTTATCTTGTCTATTCTTTAAAGTGCAAGTTTCATCGTTCCATTCATGATTTAGAAGTAGGCTTTCCTTTTCAAATGTGAGATGTTGCAAACAAGAGCCTATTTCTAAAAATCTTGAATTCAAATCATTTTCCAGGATTTTAAAGCAATCAAAATCATTCAAAACTTGACAAGCATCAACAAAATTTGGCATTTCCTCATTAATGATGTTAGCATCCAAAGGGACATCATGTAACCTATCACTTGAAATTTTTGTAGCTACTACCAAAGGTAAAGATTTCCCCTTGTCATCCATACTCAACCCATCATGATTAAAATTTATCATAACTTGATGAGTATTAGTAGCCTTTTCTTTTTTCTCGTTGTCTTCTTCATCGTCCAATACCTGTTCAAAAACACCAAAGTTAGGCACCCAATCAAACATGCGTCCATATTTTTCAAAACAAGAGCCTAATTTTTCAAGATATGTGTCACGTGACACCTTTCCACGATCAATGGCTTGAGTTGCCCCAAAATCCATATTTTCATTAAGATCATCAATAGCATCCAACCCACACCACTTAGGTTTTGTAATTTCATCATTTTGAGATGGCATAGACATTGTAGAAACAATAGGTGGATCAAGATTTTTGATTTCTTGCCCCCCAAGGGGAACAAAAACAATTGATTCTCCTTCTTCATCCATGGTAGTAGAATCATTATCCTTCTCCAACCTTTGATGAGATTCCAACCCTTCTTCCAAAGCATTCTTAGATTGTACAGGACTTGTAATATCCTCATATGAAAGGGCAATTGTATTATCCTGCATATCAATAGGCACACAAATTTCATCAGAAGGTTTGGAGTGAGCATACTCTTCCAAAGAATCATAATGATCATCTTTCAAAATCAAATTGTGATGCTCAACTATTTCTACATCATATTTTAATTCATCAACATATTTCTCATCAAATTTATCCTCTCCTTCCTTAGATGGTTCAATTACTTCCAAAATTGGGTTATTGCTTGTATTCAAATTGATAAGGTTATCATAATCCACATGTGTAACCCATGATTCATGTTTAACATAATTTGGAAGGTGTGAATTTCCTAGGCCATTACTTTCAACAATGTCATCCAATGTGTCATCCGAATCAGATTCATCCTCATAGAATTCATCTTTTGGTGAGTCAAGGGTTTCCAATCTGTCACATGTTTCCATACTAGTTGGATCTAGTACTCCTCCCTTGCCTAAAATCATATTCTTATGAAAATCATTGAAATTGATTTTAGCAACATCTTTTGAATCAAGATGAGTATTTTGAAGTTGATTCATACTTAAGAAAGATGGTTGATCTTGCATAGTAGGTTGAGGATTTTGAAATTGATTGAAGCTTGGGAATGATTGTTGATTCTGAAATTGATTCACACTTGAACTTGGTTGAGGTGGATAAATCATTGGGTGGGTAAAGGAGGTATTAAATGATTGAAGATTACATGATCCAAAACCCACACCATAATTTTGACAACTCAATTGTTGCTCAATTGCCATTGCTTGAGTATAGGCTTGTGACAAAGATGTGATTTGAGGCATCCCTCGCAAATATGTGGACATGGGTGAGTCAAGAGCATTGATGTATATTTGGAGAGCCACTTCTTCTTGAAGAACATAAAATGTCACTAATTGCGTATATAATCCAAAGAACCTTTTAGAAAATGACTTCACATTTTCACTTGGTCCTTTTCTAATATAGACCAACTGATTGTACATGAGGATTGGGTCAACTCGCTTTTTGTTGAATTGATTGAGAAATGTTGCCTCTAGCTGAGCCCAAGAAGTGATAGACCCTAAAGGCAGACTTGTAAACCAATCATATGCCACTTTGTCCAAGGTGTAAAGGAACATTTTACAAGCAACATCATCATACCAACTTGTTAAGTGATTCACAACAAATTTGAATGCTTGAATATGTTCTTCTGCAATATTTGTCCCATTAGACAAAAATCGAGGAAGACATCTCTCAAAACCAACGGGCAAATAATGTTGAACTCCCGGTATGTTCAATGGGCTACCTGTCATCCACGGTGTAAACATAGCCATTAGTGAATCTTAAAGAATATAACTTTAATACCCAAAAATTCCTCTTTTTTATTTATTTTTATTTATTTATTATTATTTTTTTTTAAATCAAATCAAATCATATTATTCCTGTATGAACAATCAAAGCGTTAAGAACAGTGCATAGCAATTCCTGTAGCACTTAAATCACAATAAAATAAACCGTTTCAGCCCTCCTTCTAGCGCCAATCTGTTGAGTGGTGTTTTCACCCGATTGTGAAAACACACTCTCCGGTAGGATCCGAGTCCCAAATCCTCTGCTTGCAAAGAAATTACACAGATAATTTCTCCAAGGTTCCTTTTACATTATCCTTTTTATACCAATGATGTTGTTTAATTTAAATGCTGGGAATACCTTAGTGCTGCAAGTGAATGTTAACAAGGGGCACTCGGTTTATTCTATTATGAAATTACAATGGACTCTAGGTGAATTAATTTTTTATGACAAATCTATTTTGATTTCGGGCTTTGGTAGTTCTTTCACATTTTCCTATTTTAAATGAGGGTAATTAAATACGTGAAATAAAGAACTGAAAAGAAAATAAAATAAAACAAAAAGAATGAACTAAGCTACGCTCAGAGTGCTACGATCTCGATTTGGCAAAACCGAAGATAATGAGGTTTCTGCACACAACCTAACCTATTGAACCTGCAAACTCGCACAATCCAGATAAGCCAGGTGCTGGTTTCTAGGGTCTTAGCTATAAATTTTTAGATTTAGGCATTCGCATGAAGCAACCGAGAGAACTCGCATTAAACCTCATCTATAAACCTAAAATATTAAAAAAGGAAAGATAAACATTCAATCTCTCGCATGCAAAAATAACTCCTCCTTTCTTGCCAGTGAGATGCAACTCTCTGTAATTTTGTATTAAAATAAATGTATCAATTACAATGACAGAATGTCCTAGTTTTGATAAGACTAGAACAAGTGAAGGAAATTGCTCCAATAGCAGGCCCAGAATGGCTTGTCGCCTTTGGCTCTGCAACTCTGCTAGCAGCAACTTCCAACCCTTGTATCAATCTGCTCTTCTAATTTTATACCATCTGATACGGCTCTCTGTTTCGCCCTGCGTCGCTTCGTTTCACCTCCCAGAATGCATCGCTTCGTATTCTCGCCTTTTCGTTGCTTTTGAATTTATGTTCGAGGCCAAAACGTTCGATATTTTTTGTTGACATGTAACGCTTCTATAACCCTGACACCTGTACGCCACGTGTTTCGCGCTTCCTATGCACGTTCTGTAACGGCCCCATGTAAATCATGACATTTTTATGCATGCAGCTTTGCTCCTTTGCTTTCACCGTGAAAACGTGACATGTCGCGATATCGTGACATTTTCCTGCCAGCAGCCTTGCCAATGCAACCTATCACGAAATCGTGACGTTTTTCATCTCCGTACGCCTCAGCTGCTTCCTGTCGCGAAATCATGATGCTTTTTCATTTGGAGCTATCTTGCGGCTTTCTGTCATGAAATCGCGACGCTTTTTCACTTGGTACGCCTTCGGCTGCAACCTATCGCGATATCGCGACGTTTTTCACTTGGTACGCTTTTGGCCGCAACCTGTCACAAAATTGCGATGTTTTTCACTCGGTATGCCTTCGGTCGCAACTTCGTCGTGAAATCGCGACGCTTTTCTATTTCGGGCCCTTTTGCTGTTTCCTATCGTGAAATCACGACGCTTTTCTACTTTTTGTCGCGAAATCGTGACGCTTTTAGTGCCTTGCCCTGTTTGACTGTTTTGACCGCGATTTTGTGACATGTCGCGATTTCGCGACAATTTTCCATTCTGTCTTTCTCTCTCCTCTCTGGACCGCGACGGAGCAACATGTCGCGATATCGCGACACTTTTTCATTTTTTTCCGTGACAGCACAACACGTCGCGAAATCGCGACACTTTTCATTTTTTGGCCACGACGGAGCAACATGTCGTGATTTCGCGACACTTTTTCATCCTTGTGCAATTTTGCCTTTTTCTTGATTTTTAGCATCTGGGTCACTGAGATCTTCTTTGAAAGCATGCAAAAAAGGTGGGTCCCCAATTTTGGGGTGTGTTGTGGATTAGCCACAACACTTCCTTTTGGTAGGAAACCATTTCAATAATTAGCCATCATATTTTATTACAAAGAAGAGCAGCACAAGTTCTATTAATCTTTTGTTTGGATTCCTCAAAACTTGCTTCAACAAAGGGAAGGGTTGCCAAAATTCTTACACAGCCAGGCTATCAAATCTCGTAATGCCCTTATATCCATGGAATACATATATTGCACTACCTTTATCCAGGATTCACTTTGTGATGTGTGGCTGAGGAACAATTTCCATAATTACTTAGCTTTTGAAAGTCCTTTATGTCATTTTGAGTGGTTTGATTGATTCTTTAGTTGGCGTAACTAGACTTTCCCTGTCCAATTTGGGGATTCCTGGTTAACTCTTATAGGCAATTCTATAAATATTTCATTTCAATTTCTACCAGCCTGTTATTTGGATGTGGTCAAGAAATATTTTTCCACTAGAAAATTTTCTTTTGATAGTGAGCAGACTATTGTGCCAGAGATGCCAATGCCTCAGGCAGTCTCGGAGGACATGGAGGTAGGGTTACGTGCTGAGAATGCACGATTGGAGGGGTTGATGTGGAGGCGAGATGAGGAGCTATGGGAGGCTCTGCAAGAGAGGGATCTCCTGCAAACTCAGTTGGCTGAATGGGAGAACGCATTTGTTGCATACCACTAGCAAGATGGGGACACGAATGCTACACGGGAGAGGGATCTTTTGCGAACGCAGCTGGCAGAGAGGGAGAGGGCATTGGCACAGCGCGATGATGTAGTAGCTTTGTACCATCAGTGGGAGGTAGAGTGGTTTTGACACTAAATGGATTTGGAGGGAGAGATTATCCATCTCGGGGGGTGGATACCTGAGCCATCTGAAGGTGGGTCTTCACGTCGAACAAGGAGCAGCTATACTGAGCAGTCAGCATCATATCATCGCAAGAAATTGGATGATGGGGGTGCTAGTGGTCATGATGCGGGGGTGAGCAGAAGCCACCTTGAGAGGTCCCATAGGACCCACACCATGGGGGGTAGTTCCCGTCGTACCGATCCTGCGTGATCATGGTGGCCGATGCCCTAGGCTTGGGAATTTTGTGAGTTTTTTCTTTGTTGCGTGGTTAGAGGATTGGTTCATTGTAGCCTACGGGCATTTTTGATGATATATATACAGATGACTTTCTTTGTGTTTAAACACTTGTCATGGTTTGTTTTTCTATTTATGCACAGTTTTTTTTTTATGATGATGTATGCATGTGGTTTTATGAATGCGATGCTTCTAATTATATGATGTATGCATATGGAATGAATGAAATTAGTTATTGAGAACTTGTTGATGGCACCATAGACTATACAAGATTTACTGGCTTTCTGTACTTATGTGATGACTTTGTGGAATGACTGTATGTGATAACTTTGTTTTTGTATTTTTTTTTTGTATTATCAGATGGTGATGTATGTAATGAAATGTACTAGTTGTTTTAAAATGTAGTTAAGCTTTTCTGGGATTCAGATATTTTAACTAACTAGCCAAAACTATACATTTATCTCACAAGACTTTTGAACAAGGTATAAATCAGACTTGATTTTGACCAAGTTATTTCACATCCCTGTGTGTGCAATTGAGTTTGTTTATGTGGTATTTGTCAGGATACTGTCAGTGACAGATAGGATGTCAACCAAACCTATACTGAGGATCACCTAATTAGCTCCACTAACTCCATTGTTGTATTTAGTAAGATTAATCCATGAGACAATCTAAGGTACCATAAGCTAGCTTATCCACATGCAAACATTGGTCTGCTCACACACAAAGCTAGTGTGATAGACATATCGTCATGCGTTTAGGATACCACCATTGCCAGGTAGGTTGTCTACCAAACCCGTAATGAGGATCACCTAGATGGTTTTTTGAATGCTGAGAATTCTAGGGATTCAAGCTTAGGCATCTTGTATTTGCTCAATATGTTAAGATACTTGCTCATATACATAGTGATGAAAATCATTGTTTATTTTTATTTTTGTGTTTTTATTTTTGAGCAAGGATTTTGAATAGTGGTGATAACTACTATTATGTGATTTGGCATTTTGAGCTTCATAAGGTTGAGCTTTTAGGTTTGTGGCTTGTGAATGGCATTGATACTTTTAGGCCTTGGGGATGACTACCCATCCTTGTTAGGGGCATGTAGTATGAATCCTTACAACTTCGGGGACCAACAGTGATTGGGATTTTTGCTAGTGGTGAAAACCACTATTTATTAGGGAAAATTGATGGGGAAAAGTTTGTCCTTGTGTCAATTCTTAGCACTCTTGAACCATTCACACAAGGGGATGAACAGGCTAACCTTTTTTCTATGGTATCCTAGACTGCTTTGTAGTTTTCATCTTTCGTTCACACAACTGGGGAATTATTTTATGTGTTTTAACTTGTGTAGAGATGTTACATAACAAGGCATGATCCAAGTAAACCTTTCTCTTGTAAAATCCATTTAACTTTGTATAGTTTTTGCGAGAAATTTAAAGACAGTTGAATGACGAAAACACTACATACATTAGGAGACAACTGACTATGGTAGAAATGGGGATTGTGTTATTCTGTATGTATGTGTTCTTAAAATGGGTGGAATATGGAAAATGAAGGAATTATGGAGCTTTTGGTTTGACCAAAGGGTTTATGGACACCTTTGGGGCATATTGGGTTCGACCAAGCTATTGTGGGCATCCTTGGAGCTTTTGGGTGGACTACAGCTCTCTCTAAATGTGGAATGGCCTGAAATGACTGATGTTCAAGGGTTCAAGTTCCTTAATTTTTTCAAGAGAGGCGAGCCAGTATGTTCCAGGTCCTATTTTACTGTCAATCACATAAGGACCTAACCAGTTTGCCGTGAACTTTTCCCTTAGATGGGGCGACAAATTAGAGTT
This sequence comes from Wollemia nobilis, assembly GCA_028583015.1. NCBI lineage: Eukaryota > Viridiplantae > Streptophyta > Pinopsida > Araucariales > Araucariaceae > Wollemia > Wollemia nobilis. Next base: position 1,002,562 of record JAQPPZ010016941.1, read on the forward strand.
TTGTTGGTTCTCTTTTAAGACCAAATCACCAACCTGAAAGTTCCTTAGGTGAACCTTCATGTTGTATGCTTTATTAAGGTGCTCTTAATAGATACATAAATGCTCGAGAGCATTGACGCATCGTTCGTCAAGCAATGTAAGTTGATCTAATCGGGTCTACCGACAGTGTCATCATCGATGAACAGGGAAGGGATTTCCAACTCGAGAGGCATGACAGCCTCAAAACAATACACCAAAAAAAATGGAGTTGCCCCATTGGGCGTCCGAATGCTAGTGCGATAAGCCCACAGGGCAAGCGGGATTTGAATGTGCCAATCCTTATGACTATCTACAACGGTCTTTTTGAGGATGGCGACTAGCATTTTGTTTGATGCCTCTGCTTGCCCATTTACTTGCGGATAATAGGGTGTTGAAAAACTGTGCTGAATTTTGTACTTTGTGGTCAAAGCACGCACATATTTATTCTTGAAGGGCGTCCCATTATCCGAAAGGATCTTGGATGGAATACCAAAATGACATATGATGTTATGCAAAATAAACTCTGCAATGCGGGTTCCAGTCATAGAGGTTAGTAGAATTGCTTCCACCCACTTGGTGAAGTACTCTGTGGCCATTATGATGAACGTGTGATGACCCAACGACCTAGGGGAGATATTTTTGATTAGATTGAAGCCCCACTATGAAAAATGCCAAGCCGATTGGATCGGTTGCAAGGCCTAAGAAGGTACGTGTGTCAAATTAGCATGGTGTTGACACTTCACACACTTCTTTACATATGCACAACAATATTGCTCTAAATATGGCCAATAATAGCCCATGTGGAGAATGCGCTTTGCGATGGCCATACTGCTGAAGTGGCCACCGCATGTACCATCGTGGGCTTGGGTGATTGCCCAAGCAGACTCCTACTGGTCCAAGCAACATTGGAGGATTCCTTCATACCTCCGACGATACAAAATGTCTCCTAGCAAGACATGTTTTGCCACTTTCTATTTAAATGATCTTTTCGTAGCTTGTGTCAATCCAAGTGGGAGGTTACCTAGCTTGAGGTAATCCCTAATGGGTGTGTACCAATCCTGCTGATCGAAAACCTCGATGGTATGAATGACCAATCCCTCTTGAAGTTCATCCCTAGCAAAAGCTGAGTGGGAAAGAACTTTTAAAAATAGCATTGTGTTGCTATTAAGATGGGTCAAGGAGAACAAGGAACCCTAGTTGGCCTGAGTCAGACAATCATGGATTCGAGAGAACCTATCCTGAGATGGTTCAATTTGGATCAGGTGGATTCCTGGTGTTAGGTCAGATCATGCACACTCCATCGCGTATTGTGATAATGTTTTGAACTGAATGGTTATCATCTCACCGGAAGGGTCTTGCGGGATTAGTGACCCCAAGGAGGCCATAGTGTCTGCAAAATGATTTGATGATCGAGGGAGTGCCTCGATGTCGTACCATTCAAGTTGTGCCAGGAATTTGTCCATAAGGGCTTTGTAGGCCTACAGAACTGGGCATTTACATTGGAATACCCCTTTGACTTGATTGACAATTAACAGTGAATCACCAAAGATGTTTAAACGTTTGATGTTCATGGTGATTGTTGTCTAAAGACCTATGAGCAAGGCTTCATATTCTGCATTGTTTTTGGTGCACGGGAAGTCTAATTTAAATGATAGAGGCATTGGAGCCCCTTGTGGTGTGAAGAATACAATTCTCATGCCATCTTCTTGCTCACATTTAGAACCATCGAATAATAGGGTCATGTCAGCCTATGACTCAGGCTCATTACAATCTGGAGATTCTGAAACATGGAAGACCCCATCATCAGGTAGTTCTACAGTTAGAGGCTAATCGTCTTCAAGAGGAGCCTCTGCTAGTTGATCGGTGATGACGTAAACTTTTATGGATTGTTGTCCAATGAATTCTATGTCAAACTTCGTCAACAACATGATCCATTTCACCGTGCGGCTACTATGATAAGTATGACTCATCATGTATCACAATGGATTCTCCTTAGACACAACATACGTCGTATTGCTGAGAATGTAGTGGCATAGCTTTTTGGTAGCAAACACCACTGCCAAGCAGAGCTTCTCAATGTATGCATAGTTAAGTTCATAACTGACGAGGGTGTGGCTAAGATAGTAATTAGCCTGTTCTTTGTGTAGTTCATTTTTCTGGGCTAGCATGGCGTCCAGTGCCACATCAGTAGCTAAGATGTATAAGTAGAACAACACTCCTGGTCTAGGTGGTGCCAATACTGGAGGTGAAGCCAAGTATTGTTTTATATCGTCAAAGGCTGACTAGAACTCGTCATACCAGTGAAATGCTACCCCCTTGTGCAATAATTTATTCATGGGTCGGAACTTGTCAGATAGCTGCGCTATGAAGTGCTTGATTGATGCGACCTTTCCCTACAGGCTTATGAGCTGCTTGATGGTAGTGGGGGGAAGCATTTCAAGGATTGCATTGACTTTGTGTGGGTCTACCTTGATTTATCACTTTGAGACTATGAAACCCAAGAGCTTTCTAGATGTGACACCAAATACGCACTTCTTGGGGTTTAGCCTGACTTTATGTTCAATGAGGCGATTGAGGATCTTTCTCAAGTCATCAAGATGATCTGGGCGCAAAAGATATTTGGCCAACAAATCATCCATGTAATCTTCCAAATTTTTATGCATTTGATTGTGGAATATGTATGTCATGGCACGTTGATAGGTGGCACCAGCATTCTTAAGGCCAAAGAGCATGACCTTATAGCAAAATGTCCCCCAAAGCATTGTGAATGTCATTTTTAGTTGGTCCTCGAGATTAATATGAATCTAATTGTATCCCAAAAAAACCATCCTTGAGGTAAAGCATTTCATGACCCGCTATAGCATCTACCAATGCGTCAATGCTAGGCAAGGGGAAATCATCCTTAGGAATCACTTTGTTTAGATCTCGAAAATCGGTGTATATGCAAATCCTCCCATCAGGATTTTTTATGGGCACCATGTTGGACAACCATGGTGGGTAATCCACACTGATGACAAACTATGCATCCAATAGCTTTTGTAATTCATATTTGACCATTAATGCCACTGTTAGGTGCATCTTACATAGTTTTTTCTTTACTGGCTTGATTGTTGGATCAAGCATTAGATTATGCATGACTAGCTACGGGTCTAGCCCCGACATATCTTTGTAGGACCATGCAAAAACCTCCTTCTTCTCTTTGATAAGGGTAATGTAGTTGGCTTGCTCTTCGGGGGATAGACTTACCCCCAACTTGATAATCTGTGGATTCATTGGATCTGAGCCGATGTCTACGTCAGTCGTCTCCTCGACCGACATGTGGGACCCATCCTCCAATTGGTGTGGAGTTGGGATCAGGTGGATATCGTTTTCTGAATTTAGATCATTGTTCAGAATGTCGAGTTCCTCTTCAGCATGGAAGACATCCTGAGTCTGTCCTGGGGTGAAATGGAACATCCCACCCCAAGGCCAGTACTCTGATGGGGATAGCAATGTGTTAGTGCGATCCCAGTCTATAACATCTAGGTCTAGATGCAATGACCATGTTGGGTTGGTTGGATTCTGAATGGGAGCGGTTAAGTCAATGGAGATCATGTTAATGAAATGATTTTGGTCTCCATTACCACGGGTGTGGTTTCTCGGACATCCTAGGTGATATTTGTGCTCCGGATCTAGCTCTGTGGGTACTGGCACAAATGGATTGGCCCTATGTGCAGATAAGAGGATAGGGTCCACCCTAGGCACTGATGGCTCTATAGGGTCTCTAGGAAAAATATGTTCTATGTATACCTAGAGTGGCAGGTGCAGTAATTGGTCCAACTATACCCGGTTTAGGTGCCACCTATGCCTTGGCTCTATGTGTAGTTGTTCAAACATGTCATCTATGTAGGGATATTGTTGCTATCACATATGATTGAGATAGGCCATCTTAATTTCATCTTCATAATCACTGTCGGAGATCCAAAGGCCTTCGTTGGCTCCAACAACTGTTTGTGACATATGAGGCTCATCTTGCTTGAGCAAATTAATGTGGTCCCATCGAGGTTGTTCTGCTATTTGTGGGGGGACCTGATTCTCTTGAGGTGGCATATGCTCAATTGGAGCATGCAAGGGGAACATTGTCATGAAGCTCTCCTGATAATCATCCATAGGGGTTACTTGTGAATGATTGCTATCAAATTCGAAAGGATCCCAAGGCACTATCTCATACTTCGACTCATCTTCTAAAGACCCTTCTTGGTCTTGTCTATATCCCTCTTGTAGGTGAGTCCTCAAACTTTCTCCCTTTTTGACCGAAGGGAAAGGGTTGTTAAGGTCAACAAGGTTGGTTGTTAGCAATGGGAGATAATCCCCCAATGTATATGTTGTGTTAGGATTGGCATATGGATCTAATGCCAACCCATCCTTGTTGCCTATCGCTAGGCCTTGCATGTTCTCGACCAAGATGTCAAGGGGCAGGAGGTGGCTAAACCCTACTCCTGACTTGTCGTACGGTAGTTGATATCTTGGTTGTTAAATAACACGCATTCCTTGCTCATATCTTCCTAACTCATATCCATGCCAATTGCATTGGCCAAGATATCTCAAAGTGAAATCTGGATTGCATAAATAATTGACATCTTCTACAAAGGGCTCTTCATATTCATATTCTTGCATGTAAGGTTCAATGCCTTTATCCAGGACCCCATAAACAAAGTTTTTCTGATTGGGTGGGTAGCCTAGAGGAACCACAAAGCCGATGGCGAGTCGAGGTCTGCCCATGTCCTACATGGACTCAAGTGCGGGTGTTGCTACAATGTTCCATACTAGATACTCCCCTAGGCCCATGTTGGCCATATCAATGGTGATCGTTGGTGGTTGAGGGGGAGCGAATGGGAGTTCTTCCTGAGTCCACTCCATGTAGGGTGAACTAGGCATCTTGAATTCCATTCGACTAGGCATCTCTTTGGTAGAGATGGTTGATACGAGGGGTGCTTCTTCTTCTAGGGGTTTCTTTCCCTTGTCCTTCGGTGTGGCCATCATGGGTGGCATTGTTTGTGAATGACAAGATGAGGAATATGGACCTGACTAGGGATTTGATGGACTTGTCAATAGGGATGCCTACAGAATTGGACCCTATTTAGATGGATTCAACTAAAAATCCAAATGCATTGATGGAAGGGTCGATTATGGCATCAGCTGCACCACATTGCAATACTTGAAGGGTTCCAAGTCTGCTGAGACTACATGCACCTACCCTTCAAATGTATACTTTAAGCATTGATGAGCTATCGAAGGGACACACTTCATGTCCTTGATCCATGGCCGACCCAGAAAGATTTTATAGGCCATATCACCCTCCAAGATGTGGCACAATGTAGGTATAGTATTTTGTCCCACTTGGATGGGTAGGACAATTGTGCCAACCGTCAAGCATATTACATCATTGAATGCTCGAAGAGTATAGGTGGAGGTCACGATGTGAGATGCTGACAACTTTAGATGTTTCAATGCTGCTATTGTAATTATATTACTGGATGAGCCAGTGTCCACCAACACCCTCTTATATGGAATCTCGTTGACCCATGCAATGACGTGTAGGGGTGGATCCGCCACATCACCAGTCACTAATTTCAATTCGTCTTCTCTAAAGGTGATGACTGGTTTTGTAAATTTTTTTACATGTCCCACAAAGTTGTTGAAATAATTTGCTTCGTGGGGCTACAGCTCGATGGATTTTAATATCTCCATTAGAGCCTCCCGATGAGGCACTGATTGTTGAATGAGCTCGTATATGGAGATCCTAGCCGATGTGGTCCTTAGACTTTGGGTAAGTCTAGTCTGAATCATGGCCACTAGTCTAGGTGGGGGAGGTTGCGTAGGGTGTTGTTGAGGTTGTGATGTCGATGGAACCTCTCTTGTGGCAGTCACGGGGGCAGTTCCTGGGTACCTCCTGTTCCTAGTCACTATGCTTATCATCCCTACATACCCCTGCATAGGGCAATTTTGCATCACCTCATTGACTTGAATGGGTTTTGCCTGTGCATCATGGGTAGGTAGGAGATCTCTGAAGACTCCCATCTATTGATTGTTTGGAGCTACAAGGTTGTCCATTGCCAATGTCTTGTTTTCGATTAAGTCTTGCACCAAGCCTTTAAACTTTCAACATGCATTAAGGTCATGTCCCTTCTGTCTATGGAACCTACAGTACAAGTCCTCCCTATACCCCTTAGGCTTTGGTGCATTAGGATATATGGTTTGAATCTCAGGCAGGTTGATCAAATTTGTCGCTGACAAGCGGTCAAACAAGGAGTCCCTGGACTCTATGTAAGGTGTGAACTGTCGCCTAGGATGACGCTGCTAATTTTTTTCTTGCCTCTGATTTTCTCTATCATAACTGTTAAGAGGCACCGCCTGATAGTTAGGCTTTTTTGGGCTGTGTTGCTTGTGCAGGCTTAGCGACGTTTATAGCAACCTGATTGACCACAGTAGGTTTTTGTTGCGTGGTCCCTATTTTGGTGTTCTTAGACCATTATTTCTTCTTTGGCTTGGCAATCTCGCCATCCTGTATCTTGATCTCCTCAATGATTCTAGCTTGCGCTAGAGCTTCCTCTAAAGTGGCATATTGCTACAGCTGCAATAGTAAGGAGATCGATCTCAAATAGCTCTTTGAGAACATTTGGGTCAGGTCGGACATGGGAGGGAGGTAGGGCAGCTTTTGTAGCACCCTAAAATTGGCGCAGTAAAATTGGAATAATTACATTCACCTTAGTAAATAAATTTAAATTCAAATTTAACCTCCCAAACCGCCTGTTAACCACCGAGAAACCCGTTTCCTCCTTTTTGCGTGCCATTTTTAGCAGCTTGTTTTGACCGCTTGACGATATCGTCTCCGATCGTACGATATCGCCCTGCATTTGACGATTTCGTCCGGACTAGAACGTCCAGACGATTTCGTCGCAAAACTGAATTTGCATAGTTGGAATCCATTCCAACGGGTCTCCAATCCGGGTAGAAGCGTGTCTGCGCCGTTGGGACCCTTCCCCCGTTGGAGATCTCCCAAATTGGGATGATCTCCAACCTCCCAACAACTATCCTATGCCTATTTAACTCTAAGACTTTTCCCTCCCCAACCCCTGGCTGAATTTTTATGTAAATCAACTCCCTATGCGCTAAAACACTTCAAATTTGCTCTTGCACTAGTCCTATATTAATTTTATTGCAGGTACACCACTGGTTTTCAGCCGGAGCCAGCATCTATCGCAGCCGACGAACCTGTCAAGATCGGAGGCGATCTCATCAAATTCGGGACGATCTCGTTCTGATGCGAGACGATTTCGATCTGCAGCACACATCGAGGCAATCAATGCCTGGAGTTTGCTCTTCTTTCTCTTTTCTCTCTCATTTTATGCTATAAATTAGATTGTCTATTCAGTTTTTATACTATATTGCATCTCGAGTTCACCCATTTTGTCTAGTTTGCATATTAAGATCATATTCTCGCTATCTAAACACAATGATTTGCATTTACTTTTGTTCTTGTATATTGTTCAATACTCATATTACTTTTTCATATAGTTTGCCCCTGTTTACAAAATAGAATTTCTTGTATTTCGCATCCGTTTGTCTGCTTTTGCAGGTCTCTGATGAATTCGTCTGACGAATTCGTCAGATTGCAGACGATCCTGTCAGTTTAGACGATTTTATCAAATTGAAGGCGATCCCGTTGAATTGCGGATGATCCAGATCGCTACAAGTAATCGTAAACTTCATCGACTTCCGGATCGTAATCTTCATTTGGCCTCCCGCAAATTCTCTCGTCTTCGCTTTCTTTTCTGTTTGTTGTATTCATTTAAATTGCATTTTCATGTAGTTTAAGTTAGAATCATTCGGCCAAACCTAGGATGAATGTTTAAAAATAAAACGAACTCATCAAAACTCATTCCCAAAACCTAGGCGTGGAAACCGCCGCCAAATGTTTTCCTGGTGAACCCACCATCCGTCGAAAAATCACCAAAATGCACCTCCCTTGAGAGGCGGGACCTTCGCAAAGTCCTCTCGTCCGAGGTACCGCACCATCCTTTTCCCATCCTCCTTCCGGGCGTGGATCCAATAGCCTGAAGGTAGGGATGCGAAAAATTTGGAGCGATACATTTTGGTGAACCCGACGTGAAATGCATCATAACCTTTTGAAAACAAAAGCAAAAGCAAACAAAAACAAAAAAAAAATTAGAACAACTAAAACTTAGATGCATTTTAAAACATTTAAGGTTCAAAATCATGTTTAGATGGTAGCTCCCAAAAAGAGGTTAGCAGTTACTATAAACGTAGTAAACCAATTAGCAGCCATAGAAGTTAATGTTGTCCTTAGTATCCCTGAAACAAGTAGAAATCAATCCTTGTGGGACGAGCTTATCAGGAGACTTAGTATCATTTCATCTAGGTCCACACAACTTAAACAGATTAAGAGGCTAGTCTTGGATAGAATCCTGGATCCTCATCAATTAGTGTTCTATCATGAACTTCGGAGAGCTTGCCATAGGTGGTTAGCCTATAGTAGAGCTTTAGTATCTTCAGAGTTGTTCAACTTCGAGGAATACCTCGAGAATGCAGACATTGTACACCGATTCCTAGGCCTTGTAGAGGACCAAGAAGTTGTTCTCACAGATAGGGAAAGATGGAATAGAGTTCCGTGAGCTGTGCTATATCGAGAGTATTGCCATGAGCTTTACTTTTATCAACCAGAGATCCGAAATAGACAATATCACCATAGCCCTTTTCATCAAATTCTTAAAAGAAAACTTTCAATTTGAAGAAGAACATTTCATGACCCCTGAACAGCTTGAACCTATTAATGATATTCATAAGTTATTCATAGAAGATTAGTTCATCTACTTTCAGCCTTATTATTATTGTGTGCATTTATTGTTTCATTTGCTGTCTTTATTATATTGTTTCAAAAAAAAAAAAAAAAAAAAAAAAAAATCAAAGAACATAGTAAAAAAACTTAAACATTTCATTTACAATATTGCATTAGGTATATATAAATATATACCTTTTAATTTGTTGCATATATATATATATATATATATATATATATAAAATATTTGCTGAAATCAAAACTTAGCACCATGACTAAACTTAGGAATGGTAAAGAAATTTTAGGAGAAGGAGAAGATTGGCTACAAAATACAACTCGAAAACCCAAATGTCCTTCTTGGAGATACAAATCCGGAAGGTGAAACTCTAGGACAATCAGATGAAGACTTAGGTGAAGATAAGGAACAAGAAGGAAGTGTTAAAGAATCTTCGTCCCCTAGAATAGCTCCAAATGGAGGCATCACTTTTGACAACGCGGAACATTTTCAAAAATTTCTTAATCAACATATCGACGTCCTTAATGTGGCAGTCCGTATTGATAAAGGGGAAATTAGTGATGCTCAAACAACCTTAGAACGGGCGCTTGATATGCAAACTAATCCCTTGTCTTTCATTGATCAAGAAAGTGATAAGGGTGGACCATCTAATGCGAATATGGTCACTATAGCCCAAGCCATGACCAAACAACAGGTCACCCAACCTCCTAAGCAACCTGTTACTCAACCTAAAATCACTCCCGCACAAAAGAAAATTCCCTTCACTACTTCCTTCCTCCAAACTATTGAGCAAAATGCTTTAAATAGACAAAAATCTAAAACAAAGCCAAATACAAACTTTCAACAATCTACAATACAACACAATCCAACTTCAAAACTCCTCCATAATATTTTTCCTACCAATGTTTTACACAATAGTAACATGGCATCTAATCTGCATGTTCCTCCATCCTACGCCCATAACACTTATGGCAATGCCCCACCGAATCAATATGGGGGGCAAACTAGTAGTTTGGAAGCTATGGTGAAGCAATTGGCTTCACGTATGGACCAGATAGATCCCTACCGTCCCTCGTATAATTATCGAGAGATTTGTAGCCAACCATTGGATCCCATAGTGGTAGCTCAACCATACCCTAAACATTTTCCCATGCCCGTCCTGCCTATCTATAAAGGAACCGAAGATCCCATAGAACATCTTCGCATGTTTAGGATAGCATGTCACGACATATCGCATGACGACTTGCTATTACTAAAAATGTTCCCCAAAAGTTTAGGTGGAATGGCGTTAGAGTGGTATTATCAATTGCCCACTCATTCCTTAAGAAACTTTGAAGAAACAGCTGAGTCATTTGTTCATCAATTTAGTGCCTACATCGAGAGGCATGTAACTATTAAAGACCTATACAATTTAAAACAAGATAAAGACGAATGTTTTGCTGATTTCTTAGCAAGATGGAGACAATTGATAGGAAAACTGCACTTTGTGCTACCCTATAGGGAAATGTTAGACATTTTCATTAACAATTTACAAGAACAACTTTCTTATGAACTATCAACAGCTACTTTGACTACCTTCGATCAAGCTATAGACTTAGCTCGAAGAGTAGAAGATGCCCTCATTAGGAGAGGCCAACTTAGAAAGAAGGATGATGAGAAAACATCTAGAAATCAATATAAAAACAAACAGAGTTGTCGGTGATGGAGTCATCGACAACAGAAAATGTTGCTAATGTCAATGCAACAAAAACAACAAAAAAATTCATCTTGAAACCTCCCCGATAAGCCTCCTCGAGAGTTCACTAGATTAAACCAACCTTTATCAACTATTTTACCTCAACTTCTTGAAAGAGGTTTAATCCAACTGCCAGCTATCCGGGAACCTGACCCAAGCATACCCGGATATAGAGCTGATTTGCACTGTGATTTTCATAGAGGTCCTGGACATTCTACCAATGCTTGTAAGAGATTAAAACATAAAATACAAGATTTGATTGACAATAATGAAATGGAAGTGCAAGCCTTCCAACCCAAACAAAACCCTCCTAATAATACTCAAAAGACTGTTCCCCAAAATCAAAATCGAATGCCAATCAAACTTTAGACATATTTCAACACCCTTTACCAAGACATGGTAAAGAGGTAGCTAATCAAATTGAACATCACAATGTTCCCCCTCCTACCCGATATGTAGGAACCATTAGCGGGCAATTACCTGCTCAGGACTCTCACACATTCGACACAACCTTATCCCTGGTTACAACCAGGCCCTTACATAATTTTCAAACTTTTGATTCTAGCGATATAGAGTCAGATAGTGAAAGTGAAGTAGACACCATTCAATCGAATAGTTCTGAAAACGAATCAGATCCTATTCAACCTATCACAGATGCTAATGTTCCAGAAGAACCATTTCCCATAAGAGTCACTACTCGACCTTCTTCTAATGAAGTCCTTCCTTATGAACAAGCCATAAACTCTCAACCGAGACCGTTTCAACGTCGTCACTATAACATTGTAGGTACCATCGGAGTCGTCACCCGACAACAAGCTCAAAATCCCCAACAAGAACCAAACCAGAACGATGGACCAGCTCCATTTGTTCTGAAAAATCCTAATAAAGGAAATAATGCTCCTATTGTTCAACCTAAACCCCCTTACAGCATTAATGAACAGTTGTCTAATACCACCGCCAGAATCTCCCTTTTAGATTTATTAAGATCCTCCCCCACCCATAGGGATGAATTGATGCTTACTTTGAGCCAGATGATGGTACCTCAAAACATCCAACTCGAAGCTATGGCCAATACTATCATCACGCGAGAGATTGATTGTATTGACTTTCGGGATAAAGATATCCCACAACATAGTTTACACAAGGATAATCCCTTGTATATTACAGCTTTAATTGGGGATGTAGTCATCAAACGAGTCCCGATTGATAATGGCTCATCTCTAAACATCTCGCACCTTTGACTTCTACCAACGATTTGGTTTTAGAAGTGATGAAATGAAGAAGACTGATATGATTATCAAAGCCTTTAATGACGAAACACAAGAAACGTGTGGAGTCATTACCCTCCCATTGCAAGTTGGTCCTAGAACCCTTGAGACAACTGTGTTTATTGTACATTGCCCAGCATCGTACAATATACTTTTGGGTCGCCCTTGGATTAACGCCATGCGAGTAGTCCCATCAACTTTACACCAATGTGTTAAGTTTGAGTTTAAAAATCAGTTGGTCACTATTCATGGTGACCCTAGACCTTTTGATATGTGCGCATTGGCAGAACCAGTTGGAGTGCAATTTTGCCCTGCTCTGTCATCCACATATCCTAGTTCTTCTTCATCTAAAACTGTGAAATATAAACCCATCATTTCATCTATTCCTCCTCCATTAACTTCATCTTCCCATATAGATCAACCACCTTCTAAACAAATTACTGTAGAACATCAAAAAGCTCTTAAAACTACAACCAATTCTTCAAGTCCTAATCCCATAAATTCAAAACCTTCAGACACATCTATCATACCTTCCACATCTCAAGACATAGGTAATAAGCCTTCTACATCTTATGCCCTTTCTGATGATCTTTTACCATATTTATCTACAACCTTAATATCAGAAAAAATGAATGCTTTCATGCAAGATTCAAACCTTTTAAATCAATTGCCGCCATCTCCTCGTACTTTGGGCCTCCCACAACCTATGGGAAGTACTTACCAAGTCGGGAGTTGCGCCTTCATTTACAAAGGATATGACTGGGGAAGAATCCCTCAAAATATCAAAACCCATCATGATGGATATGCTCGGTGCTATTTTACCAACGATTATATTAAAGCTAAACCCATGATGCTTAAAATGGGATATAAAGGGAAAGGCTTAGGACCTTTCCAAAATGGCATGAAAGAACCTTTCGAGGTAGAACCATGGCCTGCCCGATGTGGTGTGGGCCTATTACCTAGTAAAGGTCAACCCTTTCCTTTTGAGGAGGATGATCATCTCATATGCTATCAAGACTATTTGGATAGACATGTTGATTTGCCTCTTAAAAATCCATCATTTTCATGCAACATGCTATCCATAGCATACCCTGAAATGATTGCCTGACCCCGATGAAGAGTTGGAAGGAGATATCTTCCATGATGTCTCTCGTTGAAGAGATGTTGTACAACGGGTTTTATTTTGATGGTTCTATACCAACCATAGCTCAACTTGAGGCCACCGACCCTCAGAACGAATTATCTAAATTAACTTTACAAGAATTACAAGAGTTGGGCGTTTCACCCGCCCCACCTAATTTTGAAAGAGATCTACACATGGAGGTAGAAAATGTCATTAAAATTAATATTGGAACTGAGGACAACCCTCACATAATCAACATTGGAGCAGAACTAAGTCAAGAAAAACAAAAACAATACATAGCATTTCTTAAAGAGTATGAAGATGTCTTCGCTTGGACATATGAAGATATGCCAGGTTTAGACCCTTCTGTAGTCATGCACCATCTAGTGGTCCATCCGGATGCTAAACCCCGTTAAACAAAAACTTAGAAAAATGCATCCCAAAGTGGCTCTCTAGTCAAAGGGGAGTTAGAAAAACTCCCGAATGTTATCTTCATACAAGCTATTGATTATGCCGAATGGATCTCCAATGTAGTTCCAAATCACCAAGAAAGAAGCCACCAAAGTTAGGGTTTGCACAGATTTCAGAGATATTAACGCTGCATGCCCTAAAGACGACTTTCCTCTTCCAAATATGGATCAAATTATTGACTTCACCGCCGGGAGTGGGATGATGTCCTTAATGGACGGATTCTCCGGCTATAATCAGATCAGGATAGCTCCTGAAGACCAGGCAAAAATAGCCTTTATTACCCCCTGGGGTACCTTTTGCTGGAAAGTGATGCCCTTTGGCCTAAAGAATGCCGGGGCAACTTATCAACGGGCTATGACCTACATTTTTCATGATATGATGCATGATATCCTACATGATTATGTAGATGATATTATAGCTCGCTCTCTTATTGAAGATCATCATTTAGACGATTTAAGAAAAGTTTTTAATCGATTACGAGAATATCTCATTCGATTAAATCCAACGAAATGTATATTCGGAGTTAAATCCGGCAAGTTATTAGGGGTTTTAGTTTCTTTACGTGGTATCAAAATTGACCCTCTCAAAATTGCGGCTATCACTGATATGCCCGCACCCACTAATATATCTCGAATTACGAAGTTTACAAGGTAAACTTCAAGCTATCCGTCGCTTCATTGATAAGCTGGTGGACAAAACCGGTCCCTTTCTTAAACTCCTTAAGAAGGACGTCCCCTTTAATTGGGACACAGTATGTAGAGAAGCTTTTGAACTTCTCAAGCAATATCTCCTTAACCCTCCGGTGCTTTCACCGCCTAAATCTGATCGCCCATTTCTTCTATATATTTTTGCTTCAGATTCTGCCTTAGGAGCTATGTTAGCTCAGCTTGATGATGAAAAATGAGAACGAGCTAATTATTACATTAGCCGCACCTTCATCAGTTATGAAACCCGCTATACAGCGTTAGAGAAGTTATGTCTCGCAGTCGTGTTTGCTACGCAAAAATTACGACATTACATGCTTAGCCAAAAAACGTATGTCATTGCCAAATATGATCCTTTAAGATATCTCATGAGTCGACCTTATTTATCGGGTCGCACATCCAAGTGGGTTCTTGCTCTAAGCGAGTTTGATCTCACCTTCATAGGACAGAAGTCTGTTAAGGGTCAAATCATAGCAGATCAATTAGCTGCTGCACCCTTAGAGTCTACTCATCCCCTCATTATCGAGTTTCCTGATGAATGCCTTCAATTAGAGGCAGACCTTGTTGAACAATGGTCCTTATACTTTGATGGAGCCCGATGCATGAGTGGGGCAGGTGCGGGTATTATTTTAATATCTCCGCAAAAACATCTTATTCCTCTGTCCTTCAAACTAACCTTTGCTTGCACCAACAATATCGCTGAGTATGAAGCTCTAATCCTTGGATTACGAGCCGCTTTAGCGCTTAAAATTAAAAACCTCTTAGTTTTTGGGGATTCCCAATTGGTTATAAACCAAATTAATGAAGTTTATCGGACTCGTAGATGATAAACTTCGCCCATATAAGGCCTATGTTTTACAACTAATGGCCTTGTTTGATCAAGTTACCTTGGAAGCCATTCCTCGAACTAGCAACCGTGCAACTGATGCTATGGCCGCCGCTGCATCTCTCCTACCCTTGGAGTTAGACGAAGAATATGCTACTATCATCATTCGTCGACTCCAGGAACCCGCTTCACATAAGTCATGCTTAGAGCCTTTGGATGTGTTTCTAATCAAGGAAACTACTCCTGAACTCTGGTATACAGACATATTTGATTTCCTCCAAAATGGGACTTTCCCTCGCTAATTCTAATCGCAACCAGACGTCGGTTATTACGTCGACGAGCAAGTCGATTTGTAATCATTGGCAATACTTTATATAGGAGATCTTTTGAAGGTATCCTATTAAGATGTCTAAATTTAGAAGAGTCTAAATCAGCCTTGAGTGAAGCCCACGATGGATCTTGTGGAGGACACTTTAGTGGTAGCGTCATTGCTAAAAAGCTCCTTCGGATAGGATACTTTTGGCCTACCATGGAAACGGATGCACATGAATATGTGCGCCATTGCGACAAGTGTCAAAAACATGCCGACCTTGTCCATGCGCCCGCACAAGAGCCGCAGGCTATTTCTTCTCCTTGGCCCTTTTCTAAATGGGGCTTGGATATTATTGGTAAAATTAATCCCGTGTCTTCTCGATGGACATAAGTTCATCATAACCGCCACCGAGTATTTCACGAAGTGGGTTGAAGCTATGCCTTTAGCTTCCTCGCACCGGTTCACGTGTCTCTAAATTCATTTTTAATCAAATCATCTCGCAGGTTCGGAATTCCCGCAAATCTCATCTCTCGACAATGGAACTCCGTTCAAAAATAAAGATGTTAAAAAATTATGTCAAAAATATAAGATTCAACATCGCCGGTCTACTCCCTATTATCCTCGTGGTAATGGTCAAGCGTAAGCTTCTAACAAAACCCTAATCAAAATTCTCAAAAGACTAGTCAATAAACCCGCCGTGGATTGGCATATTCAATTATATCCAGCCTTGTGGGCTTATCGAACTAGTGTTCGAACCCCCACGGGCACTTCACCATTTGTTTTGGTATATGGTGCCGAAGCAATTTTTCCATTTGAATTGGAAGTTCCTTCTTTGGCTCTGCTACTTCAAGACACCGAAGTAGGAGATGAATATCGCGTCGTGGCACTCAAGCCGCTGGAACTCCTAGATGAAAAATGCATCAATGCTTTAGAGCATCTCCGGGCATACCAAAACAAGCTTAAAAGAGCATATAATAAGAAAGTTCGTCATCGATCCTTTGAGATTGGCGACCTTGTTCTAAAAGAAAATCAAAAAAATACAAATGCAACCAAAGAACTTAAAGGTAAATTTGAGCCCAACTGGCTCGGACCGTACATCATTACTGCAAAATTTGAATCAGAGCGTATAAATTATCTACCTTAGATGGTAAAGAACTTAAAGAACCCATGAATATTTTACATCTCAAACGTTATTATGCATAAATTTGGTCATTTCATCCATGTATATATTTGTTCAAAATCATTATCTTGTATTTCTTTCAATTTATTCAAAAACCTCAAAAACATTCATAAAATCTTCAAAAATCTTCAAAAACTATCTATTGCATTTATTTAAAGCACTTGTAAAGTTCCTTTTGCTCCAAAACAAAAATCAACATAAAAATCCAAAAACAGCTATATGCTTGACTCTTTCGAAACCAAAACAATATACAAAATAAAGAGAGAGTCAACATTCTCAAAACTTTCTCAAAATCATTATTTTCCTACAATTATTGCAATTATATGTTTCAACTTATTTTGGACAAAACTAGCATTTATTTGGCATCCCTCACTTGCACACTCACACAATAAATATCTTGATTTTATCTGGCATGATTACTAATCTCTCTTATATCAAAGTTCACAAAATTCAATTAAATAAAGTTTGAGCATAGAGAATTGATCTTGTTATTTACTTAAACCAAGCACATCTTTTCACAATAAAATGATTATATTTGTAATTTCCATGTTTTGTTACATAGTAGAACTGATTTCTTGAGTGAAAAGTTTCCCCGACTATCCTATCATGCACATGGTCTAGAATCTTTGAGAATTGGCAAAAGGACAAGCTCACCCCTACCCATAATAAAAATCCCTTGCTCTACAGCTAATCTGAGCAAGTATCCCTAGAAAAAGAAAAAGAAAAGAAAAAATTCAAGAAAAAGAGAAAAGAAAAATGTTATGTCAAGCAATGTTCCAAGCATTATCAAGCAAAAGAAATACAAAAAGAAAAATAAGCAAAGTTCAAAAGAAAGCAAGAAAAGCAATAAAATCCCTTTCCCTACCCTTTGAAAAGAAAAGAAGGGTGAATGAGCTTGAATCCCCGGAATTCTCAATTATTCGAAAACTGTGAGGTAAGCCCCATAACAAGTGGTTTGTGCCCAACCCGCTTGGCCTTGGGTAACTCCTAGCGTGGCGATATGTCCGTCACATTAGCGACCTTCTTTTGTACAGACCTATGTCTCGCTTATGGATTAGCTAGCTCTTGATAATCCGATCTACATAGTAGCCTAGTATGGTTATATGCATCTACATCATGGTTAATGAACACTTAGTTGGTTTCTTCAAATCACTTGTATCATAGTACCTTGCTCAAAACTGGTAAATGAACAATGCAATTGCACACACATTTGTATTTGAGAGATTTTGTCTATCATTATGATAAATCAAGATTGGCAATGAATTCACTTATGCACATGGGATTCCTTATAAATTTAACTTTTGTCTTCAAAAATACTTTGAAATATTATTTTTGCAACTTGTTTGGAATAATCAAGTACAATTATTTACCACAAAGACAACTATATAATAGAAGAAATCAAAAATTTCAATCAAAACATATCATATATATCTTATCGACTTTCGCAACGATGGTATAGTTTCAAAACCAAAATTGGAATTTTATGCTTAGCGCAAGTCCTCATTTTCATCTTTTCTGCTCATCAAAAATCAATCATGCAATAAAACTATCCTTTCTTTGATCTTCGCGATGATGGTATAAGTCTATACCTACATATTCTATGCCTAGCGCAAACCATTATACCAATTTTATTACCCATTCATTTAAAAATCAATTCATCAAAACCATATGACTTAAATCATTATGTTATACAATTCTATTTCTTTTAACAAAAAGCATGCACATTATCACTATTTCATGTCATTATGTCAACCTTCAATTTTGCAATGATGGTATAATTCCTAGGGAATTATCCAAAAAATTTATCACACTTAGGAATTTATGCCTACCAAAAATCATTTTACAATATTTCATGCATAATATTTTCATGGAAATCTGAAAACAAACCATCATCATCATCATCATTTGCATCATCACAACAAAGTCTTAAGACAGTCTCTTAAGCACTCTTTTCTTTTAACAATATTTCTATCCTGGGACTAGCTTGACGACCGAGTGAGCCGCGACTCCATGAAATGGTCTATAATAGCGACAATGTCCTTTGAAATTATTGTTAGAAATCTCTTTTTATTTTTATCACATTTCATTACAACCAATCAATTTGTTACATCAGATTATTTCATTTAAAATATTTAAAGCATGACATCCAAGTTATAATATTTTCCAAAACGACATAATTACATGAATCATCAATAAAATCATTACATCAATCAACTCAATCAATCAATCAAACATAAAAAGCATCATAAGCATCACATAAGACAAGTCATATGATCAAAAATATCTCATCTATATATATCAACATAATATATACATCATCAAAACTGGATTGGTATGCCACAATCTGTACCTCGGCATACTCAATCCTCTATCAATACAAGTATAATACAATATCAGTGGCAGTATCCCGCCCTCTAGCCTCGAGAGCCTCTAGAGCTCTCGGCCTCATCTCCTCCCCCGCCATGCGGAGGGCGAGGTGGTCCCATCGCAGTATGTGTGGTACCGTGAGTCCTTGTCGTCAACCAGGATGAGCTCCTCGTCGACCCCGTCCCGATAGGGATCCGCTATGGCAGGTGGCAGCCGTACCCTCCGGCCCTCTCGGCACCGCCTCGGTAGTATAGCGCCCGATAGAATGCGGTCCGAGAAACCGACCGCAGCAGCTCCCCGAGTGCTTACCCCTCCGCCTCGTGCCCCGAGACGAGCATTCTCGTCTCGTAGCCGCGACACCTCAGCCCGGTGCCGTGCACCGCATCCCGTAACGTCCGCACCCGAGCTCGCAGACGATCTCTCTCGCCCGGAGAGTAGCCATCTCGCTACTCTCTCCAATGTCCACACCCTTGCCCTTATCGAGCGATGGTGGCCTCTCGTGGAGATGGGGGTCTCGCCTCCCTCCTCTCCCTCTCCCTCTACCGCGGCCTCTCCCGTGCCTCGTGGCCTCCTCCCGCTCTCCTCTCGCCGTGACCCCGGCTGCCTCTACCGCCGCCCGGCACCGCCCTCCCTATCCGATGCACAACCGCGTGGATCGGTCCCCGTGCCCTCGTCATCCGAGGAGGGCGGATGCCCGCGTACCGTGCATCGTAGCCATCGGCTACCCTCGCGTCGTCCCCATCCACCGGCCGAATGGGGGCATCGTCTCGCGTCCCGACTCCAGAATCGCCGCATATCCGGAGCCCCGCTAACCGTGGTGTTATCCCGGACAGTCCGGAAAACTCATAATCCCCGAGAGATGGGATCCCCGCCGTAGACCGAACCGTCGCAACACTCGGTCGTAGCGGTGGAGCTCCACCTCTCCCCTCTCCATCCGTAGCCGCAGACTCGCCTCGATGCGAGCCAGCCTCCTGTGCGTCCTCTCGCCCACCCCGGATGCCGCCTCCACGGCCTCCAAGTGATCCGGTCCGGGGACCAAGTCATCCAAGCAGTCTCCGGGACACCGGCAGGTCGATCCGTCGCCGTGCCCCTCTCCGGAGCCACCAAGAGAAGACTCGGGGCCTCTCCCCATCAACCCTCGTCGCTGGAAGCCCTACCGGCCTCCGCACCGCAATGTGCTCCCAAGGACCAAACCTGTAGGAGCGATGTCATGACCAGACATCGCCCGCCCTTGTACACGACCCCGTAAAGGATCCCGTACAACCGGCATAGAACAAAGCCGCCCCAAGAAAATCTGTAGCCATGGTCGCGCATGTCGCAGATCACATCCGCCAAAGATCCATGGTACCCTCGCATCCGCTCCGGTGGCACAACGAAGTCCACCAACCACCCCAGCCAAAACTCGTGTCGTTGTAGATGCCCTGGCATCCGGCGCGATGCCTCGATGTTCACTCCGCCCTTCTCCAGGGCGAAGCTCGGGTCACCGCAGAGTCGTCCCATCGCGTGGCCCCGATTGGCCGTAGGTGTGATCATCCTCCCTTGTATGGGGATTCTAAGAATCCTCCATACATCCTCTAGTGTGGGAGTCATCTCCCCGTCGGTAACCGGAAGCATGAAGAGCCCGGTACCACCTCTCTCGCTAGGGCCGTCGCAGCCCCATGTCTCGTAGATACTTGTGGCATCTCTCGCCACATGTAGTAAGCCGCCTCGTGCCAGCCGATCTCGCTCGCCTCGTGTCGGAGCGGCCAAGTCATCTCTCAATCCTCCATATTTCCACTCTCTCGCTCTTTAGTAATCCTCTCTCGCAAGCATAAACAATCAAAACAACAAACAATCATTAATAACAATTTTAGCAATCAATAATGCAACTTAAAGATCAAATTTTTGCAATAGATGATATCGCCCACTATTGGCCGATATCGTCCGAAATTTGAGCAAAATCGTCTCCGATTTCGCGTGTCGAAATCGTCTCTAATTTGACGAAATCGTCCCTTTTTCGCCGATTTCGCCCTTGGGCGAAATTGACGAACTTGAGACGATTTCGTCCAACTAGGGACGATTTCGTCCGGACGACGTCGATGGCCAAAAACGGCCGCGATGCTCAAAATTCATCCTAAAATTCATTTACAAAGCATGTAAATTCAAATTAAATCAATCTAAACTAAGTTTAAACCCTTACCCGTAGACCGCGGTGGACCTCTGCAGATCTGTGCGCTGTCTCTACCATTTTTGCTCCAGAGCTCTAAAAACAATAAAATGAACAGTAATAATGAATTAGGGTTTTACCCTATTTTTCTTAATTTTATTCAAAATAATTCAACAATAATTTTTGCTTTTCCGTGTTTTTACCGCAAACGTTCGATTTGGGTAAAAACACGGAGGGGGCACCATAGTAAGCTGTCGTACGATTCGACCAAGAATCGTCGCCTAAAAATGGGAATAATTTTTTGCTTTCTCGTAGATCGAGAAGAACTCATCTTTAACGCATTTTTTTCAGGAAAATTCGCTAAAGAGGGGGCAAAATGTAGCACCCTAAAATTGGCGCAAGAATAATTACATTCACCTTAGTAAATAAATTTAAATTCAAATTTAACCTCCCAAACCGCCCGTTAACCGCCGAGAAACCCGTTTCCTCCTTTTTCGTGCCATTTTTAGCAGCTTGTTTTGACCGTTTGACGATATCGTCTCCGATCGTACGATATCGCCCTGCATTTGACGATTTCGTCTCGGACTAGAACGTCCGTACGATTTCGTCGCAAAAATGAATTTGCATAGTTGGAATCCGTTCCAACGGGTCTCCAATCCGGGCAAAGCGTGTCCGCGCCGTTGGGACCCTTCCCCCGTTGGAGATCTCCCAAATTGGGATGATCTCCAACCTCCCAACAACTATCCTATGCCTATTTAACTCTAAGACTTTTCCTTCCCCAACCCCTGGCTGAATTTTTATGTAAATCAACTCCCTATGCGCTAAAACACTTCAAATTTGCTCTTGCACTAGTCCTATATTAATTTTATTGTAGGTACACCACTGGTTTTCAGCCGGAGCCAGCATCTATCGCAGCCTGACGAACCTCGTCAAGATCGGAGGCGATCTCATCAAATTCGGGACGATCTCGTTCCGATGCGAGACGATTTCGACCGCAAAGACACATCGAGGCAATCGAGTGCCTCGGAGTTTGCTCTTCTTTCTCTTTTCTCTCGTCATTTTATGCTATAAATTAGATTGTCTATTCAGTTTTTATACTATATTGCATCCGGAGTTCACCCATTTTGTCTAGTTTGCATATTAAGATCATATTCCCGCTATCTAAACACAATGATTTGCATTTACTTTTGTTCTTGTATATTGTTCAATACTCATATTACTTTTTCATATAGTTTGCCCCTCGTTTACAAAATAGAATTTCTTGTATTTCGCATCTGCTTGTCGTTTTGCATGTCTCCGATGAATTCGCTCCGACGAATTCGTCGGATTGCGTACGATCCTGTCGGCTTAGACGATTTTATCAAATTGAAGGCGATCCCGTTGAATTGCGGACGATCCAGATCGCTACAAGTAATCAGAAACTTCATCGACTTCCGGATCGGTAATCTTCATTTGGCCTCCCGCAAATTCTCTCGTTTCTGCTTTCTTTTCGTTTGTTGTATTCATTTAAATTGCATTTTCATGTAGTTTAAGTTAGAATCATTCGGCCAAACCTAGGATGAATGTTTAAAAATAAAACGAACTCATCAAAACTCATTCCCAAAACCTAGGCGTGGAAACCGCCGCCAAATGTTTCCCCGGTGAACCCACCATCCGTCGAAAAATCACCAAAATGTATCTCCCTTGAGAGGCGGGACCTTCGCAAAGTCCTCTCGTCCGAGGTACCGCATCATCCTTTTCCCATCATCCTTCCGGGCGCGGATCCAATAGCCTGAAGGTAGGGATGCAAAAAATTTGGAGCGATACAGCTTTGAAAGCAACATCCTCCACCGGTTCCCATATGCCGCCATGGTTTCTTACTCATACTTTCTGAGGCTAGCTAGGTAACTTGGTGACACCTTTTTCTTGGTGTTGAAGGTGAAGCGTTCAAGCAACACATCCACTAGCTGATCCAAGTTACTGATGCTATGTTTTGGCAACTGAGTGAACCAATCTGAGGCAGGGCCTGTGAATGTGGTTATAAATGTTCTTAGAAATAAAGCATCATTGTCTTGAATGCCAAAGCATTGGCTTAGGAATCTAGTCATGTGCTCTTGGGAATCCTCCTCCCTTCTAAAGAGTGCCAACTGGGGTAGTTTAAAGTTTTTAGGGTATGGGGGTGTCGGCACTGATGGATGCATAGGGTGACTACGGAGTTGGCATAAAGTGGGCTTTTGGGGCCAAAAGTCTTGGTCTCCATAGAATCTAAGTGCTCTAGCAGCGCTTTATATGTGAAAGCACAAGGATACAAAAACAAAAAGGAATATGTCAAGCACGGTGCGTGTAGAACCAAACTTAACGCTAATAGTCTATGTATTGCAAAATGCATGGAAAGAAAGAACCTAGACGAATCGACACAAGATAAAAGCAATATGAAATATTTGGCCCTCTTTATTGATATGCTTTCAAAGTCATGTTTCTTGTCACATCCATGGATAGTAATCCTTCTTCCGCGTGCCCACATGTAATATGGGCAGACCAAAACATCACCGCTACTTGTGTATATGATTTTTGACTCCTTCCTGCTCCTCTGATGTCGAAGACCTGCGTTCAAGGAAATAGAAAAGATTAGTAGCACCTGCAAATAGAATAGAACATGTATTTCCCAAGGCCTACTATCAATGTATGCATGAAAATATTAAAATGATAACCAAATGATATCAGATCAATCTAAAATTTTGATAGAAGCATGAATATGTTACCAGGAGACCACTGTAAAAAGAACGGTCAAGAAATTCCTTACAGATTTGTATTCACTTTGGGGTGGGACGAATTAACCTGCAATAATTTGTCAGAAAGCACCCTCTTCAATGTCCTACATAGGAAGCTCTAAATTACCTACAAAGTTGGAGTTAGCTAATTGGGGGTGTTTTTGGAAGACCCATATGGCCATATTTCTACAATTTGGCCTCTAGAACCCAGATTTTGATGATGGTGTCTACAGATTAGTAAAGGTGAGAAATGATAAAAACCTAGTAAAAAATGCTCAGAATGAAGTGAAATTTAAACTACAGCCTATTTAAATAACCTATAATAATATGCAAAAGAAAAATTAGAGAAATCTATCATAGATTTCTAATCACTATGGGGTGGGACGTTTAGAACTACGACAGCTTGGGGAGCGCACAGGGGCAAGACGCCCACCATTTGAGACTCTTTTTTAGCACCAATCCACTTGGGATGGGTCCAAAACTTCTTATGGGGTGTTGTCGACAAATTTTGTGGGATATTGTGGCAAAAAATTAGGTTTTGGGTCTTGATTCGTGCTTCCAAAATTCACCCAATAACCTCCCTTTCGAATGAGATATTAAGGATGTGAAAGGCACAAATCGCAAGTAGGTATGTAAATTGGCAGCACTTCATTGCTCAAATTCTCCTTCTCTGTATATCTTTTGGGTGAGAAAACTCACCAATTTATAGATCTAGGGTCTCTCTATTTGAATTGCGCATGCGAGGACACCACTTGAGTTGCATGTCCTATTTTGAGAAAAATATAATTCTCTGATTTAGAATCTCCTTACATGAGGTCTCTAAAATAAAGACATGCATGACTAAAGTCTCTCTTCTTGATTTGGAACCATTCCTCGCAATTTCATGGCCTGAAGCTTCAGTTAACTAGCGGACTTGTCGAGGTTTGTAATCGTCCCTGGGTGGGAGGAGCAGAAAGCAAGGTGCCAAATTGACCTCTGACCTCCAAACTGCTTTTGGGAGTGGTTAGAACCACTATTTAACCTATTGGGTCTGCCCTAGGGGCTGTGTGTGTCAATGCGATCAGCGCTTGTTGTCACATAATCGGATTGGTGCTATCTTGGTGTCTATAGATGCCCCTTTTTGGAAAACACTGTGCAAGGTGCAGCACTAAGAAAAAATAGATAACCAAAGCACTAATTATTAGGGTTCTCAGTAACCTAACCAACTCTTGATGCCCCAAGTATGGAAAGGGCACGCATTCTTGAATCCTTGCTTTTGACGAGCTAAGGAACTTAATTCAAGTGTTAACCTTGTTCAGAGAGGTGTTACTTGAGCTTGGATATTGATTAGTCATGAATAGGCAAAGGGTGCAACCTTTTGTTTGTGGGAACCTTGAGTTCATGATTCATGAATGCCAAGTGTTTGATTAGCTTGTGATTATTTCTTGTTTACTGCCCCAAGCAGGGGCGTGATTGTCGTTGTCAATGATCCTTTGAATGCATGTCATTTCCTTGATTGAGTATGTTTTTGTTGATTGGTGACTAAGTGTGACTACCCCCTCAAGCGATGAATCAATGAGGGAATGACCGACATGAGAAAAGTGATGAGTCGCTTGAACCAAGATGACTTAGGTAAGGGTACCTTCAGGTTTTTATCGTTGAATGCGAAAACAGTTTCTGAACATTCTGACCTATTTTTGGTGGGTGTGAACCCTTTTTGGTGACGCATTTTGGAGCTAAAATTGTCAAAAATCCATCCTCTCGTGGAATGGTCCGGCTATGATAGCATTATTAGGGAGTATGATAGTGAAAATTTGTAACCCCAATGTCTGTTTTGGATGCCAAGAATGTCAGGCGCAAAACCGCCTTTGTTTGGCAATGTTATTGCTATTTTTGGTTGGGTTTTGACCCTTTTGGCGATGCCATTTGGGGATGAAATTCTTGAAAATTTGTCCTCCCGTGGAGTTTTATGGCTATGGTAGCCTTATTAGGGAGTAGGATAGTGAGGATTTGTGACCGTGACATCTATTTTGCATGCCCAGAATGTCAAGTTTCGAAGCACTCTCATTGGACAGTTTTATTGCTTTTTTTAGTGCATTTTTGTGCAGTTTTTGCTATTTTTTTTGTTGTTTTTGATATTTTTACTCCGTATTCGTCCCTGGGTGGGACGAATTCCTAATTATTATTTGTCCCATTGAGGTACGAGTGCTAACCAGAGTGCTCATCCCAAGGGGGAATGAGTACAGGCTCAAAAGCCTATTTAAAGGCCAAAACTAAGTTTTGGGCTCATTTGCATTTGTTTTTCCTGGTGATTTTGAGCTCTGAGGAGGAGGAGGTCAATTCTGTGAAGTGAAGCACTGTCAAGTTTTTCCTGCCACCATGAGTGCACAAACCGGATCGAGCGGCGGAGCCAAAGTGAGACCAATGAGTGCCCTTCCTCTTTATTGGTTGTTGGTTACAATTGGAAAATCGCAAGTTTTTTTTTGTCCTTTTGTTTTTTGTGTTTGTAAATTTTAAAAATGAAACCCTAGTCTAACAAAACTTAGCTTAAAACTTAGTGTAACCCTAGGTAAAAAAATATCAAAATTTAGTGTAAAACTTAGCTAAAAAAATTAGTTTAGAACGTAACTTAAAAACATCACTTAACTCGAATTTCACAAAGATCAAAACTTAGGTTAGAAACGTAAGGTAAAATTGAACGTAAAAACATAGCTCAACCCTAGTTATTTTTTGTGGTTTATGTTTTTGTGTTTGTAAGTGATCAGTCGATGTTTTAGAGTTAAAAACCCTAGGACTGTCAAACAATTAGTTTGATTTAAGGAATTAATATTTTTGTTTTTAATTTATCAGTTAGAGTTAAAAACCCTAGAATTGACAAATTAGGTTTTTGTTGAATTTTGTTATGTTTTTTGTGTAATTTATCAGTTGAGAGTGAAAAACCTTAGAAATAACAAATGATTTTGTTGAATTTTTTTTGTTTGTTTTTCAATTTATCAGTTGAGACTTAAAAAACCTAGAACTTGACAAATTGATTTTGAATTTTGTTATGTTTTTGGCTGTACATTTTTATGCATTGCTGTATAGTTTTTCATTGTTTTTAATGTTTTTGTGTTGTTTTCTTGTGCAGGTTGTGAAGAGTCGATACCGTGTGCCCATGGTGTTCACTGAAGCTTGAGAGGCACTAAATTTGGGTGACTGGGATTGGCTTGACGCCATTGGGCTCAAGCAGGTGACTCGGCTAGAGCCGATGGTCGGGGATCGGGCCTATCTGATGGCCTTGATCAACTTGTGAGATCCTCGGACCAACACCTTCCATATCCCAATAGGGGAGATGACGGTGACCTTGGAGGATGTCTATCAAATTCTTTGAATTTCGATAGACGAACTGCCGATCTGGACGACGTCGTGGGATCAGTGGATAGCAATGTTGACATGCTTCTTTGGACATGGAGAGGAGATGGGGGTGGAAAGCCCAGTGGAGAGGGCAGAGGGTGACTGCCATATTGGTGTCATACTAGTTCGATGGTGGCTAGAGAGGGGTGTGTTGGGAGTGAGGCACGCATTACTGATGGGCCTCATTTCCAACATGCTTCTCCCCGACTCTTCGGGCATGAGGTTCCCATGGAATCTGCTAGAGATGGTGTTTCGATTGGTGGAGTGTCCTACGGATGCACCTATGATCATGATATGGGGATAGAATCTACTGGCATAGCTCTATGATGAGTTGTACAAGGTCTACTATCGAAGGCAGAAGGGAATTAGTTGCAGCTACTTGTTGCAGTGCTGGGCTTGGCAACACATAGTAGTGGAGATGCCAACGGGGCTATCCTGGATGACTCAAGCAGAGATGGTAGACCGATATATTAGATACGGGGCACTGTGGCAGAGGTTTGAGGAGTAGGTTTAGAGTCGACGATGGGCAGGTGTCATAGGGAATTATGTCGATGCCTTCGCTCGGTTGCTCTAAGGGAAGTGTTTTGGTGCCCCTACCAGGACTGTCCAGCCTAGCCTGAGGCTGGAGAGTGGCTTCGATGGGTACGAAGGGGGCGATGGCTGATTGGGTGACACGGGACTGAGCAGGAGTTCTTCCCATATGGCCGAGTTACACGATAGTTTGAGGTACACTATGGGTTGCCTAGTGAGCCCGTGGTCTATCAACATTGGGGAGACGAGAGGACTCTAGCTCAGCCAGTCATTGCGTTGCTGGGTGAGGATGCAGATATAGTGATTAATGTCCTGGATGTGGATGATGTTGGGGTTACCATTGAGTATGAGCAGTGGTGGACTTTATGGGGATGGCGAGGTGAGGGCCCTCTAGGGGGTGCAGCAGGGGATGAGGATGCAGAGGCACCAGGAGATGGCTAGGGAGTTTCGCTAGACGATGCGTACATGGTGGAGGTTGGGGATGTTGGAGGGGATTTTGGGGTGCTAGAGCAGTCGAATATGCAGGATGTCCTGGAGTAGTGGGAGCCAAAGCATGTTGCTGTCCTGGATTCATCGATGCCTCAGGTAGTTTTGGAGTACATGGAAGTAGGGTTGCATGCTGAGAATGCGTGATTGGCGGGGCTACTTCGGAGGTGAGACAAGGAGCTAGGGGAGGCTCTGTAGGAGAGGGATCTCTTGTAGACTTAGCTAGCTGAGTGGGAGAATGCATGGGCTATGTCCCATCGATAGGAGGGGGATACTGATGCTTCACAGGAGAGGGATATCCTACGGATGCAACTAGCACAGTGCAATGATGTAGTAGCTTATTACCATCGATGGGAGGCAGAGTGGTGTCGTCGGGAGGCAGAGTGGCTTCGACATCAGATGGATATGGAGGGAGAGATCATATGCCTCGGTGGGCAGTTACCTGAGCCTCCTGGAGGTGGCTCTTCACATCGGATGAGAGACAATGATACTGAGCAATCAACATCGTCTTGTCGTAGGCGGCTAGATGAGGGGGGCACTAGTGGGCATGATGTAGGGGTGAGCAGCAGTCGCCCTGAGAGGTCCCATAGGACCCACACCACGGGGGGTAGTTCCTGTCGCACCGATCCTGCATGATCATGGTGGCCGAAACCCTAGGCTTGGGGGGTTTTGAGCTTTTGACTTTGGTTGCGAGGTCATAGGACCGGTTCAGTGTAGCCTGCAGGCATTTTTGATGATATATATACATATGACTCTTTTTGTGTTTATACATTTTTCATTGTTTGTTTGTTGTTTATGCACAGTTATTTATGATGATGTATGCATGTGGTAGGATGAATGCGATGTTTCTAATTATATGATGTATGCATATGGAATGAATGAAATGATTTTTTGATAACTTGTTGATGGCACCATAGACTATGCAAGATTGACTAGCTCGTTGTACTTATGGGATGACTTTGTGGAATGACTTTGCATGTGAAAACTTTGTTTTTGTATTTTGCATTTTTTTTCTGATGGTGATGTACAGAATGAAATGTACCAGTTGTTTTAAAAATGTAGTTAAACTTTTTTGAGATTTAGATATTTTAACTAACTAGCCAAGACTGTACATTTATATCGCAAGACTTTGAACAACGTATAAATATGTCTTGGAGGTTAACCAAGTTATTTCACATCCTTGTGTGTGTAATTGAATTCATTTAGGTGGTATTTGTCACGATATCGCCAGTGCCAGATAGGATATCAACCAAACCTGTACTAAGGATCACCTAAATAGCTCCACTAACTTCATTTTTGTATTTAGTAAGATTAATCCATGGGACAATCTAAGATACCATATTCTAGCTCATCCACATGTAAACATTGGTCTACTTACACACAAAGCTAATGTGATAGACATATCGTCATACGGGTAGGATACCGCCATTGCCAGGTAGGCTGTCCACCAAACCTGTAATGAGGATCACCTAGATGGTTTTCGAATGCTGAGAATTCTAGGGATTCAAGTTCAGGCTTTATATTGGCTCGATGGTTTAGGATACTTGCTCGTATACATAGTGATAAAAATCACTATTTATTTTTCTCTTTATTTTTCCTTTTGAGCAAGGATGTTGAATAGTGGTGAGTGTAGACACCAAAACAGCACCAATCCGATTATGTGGCTGCAAACACTGATCACTTTGACAAACATAGCCCCCAGGGTAGCCCTCAGAGGTCAAACAGTGGTCCTAACCACTTTCATAGCAATTTTGTAAGGTCAAAAGGCAATTTGGTACATTTGGACACTTTGCTCAGTATTCGTCTCACCCAGGGACGAATTCAAACTGGGATCCGTCTCACCCAGGGATGAATTCTAAATTCGTCTCTAGTTAGGATGAATTCCAAGTTTAACGGGCAAAAAGAAGAATGGCGCCAAGTGGCAGCCAAAGACAATCAATTGATGACTCCTGCCTCGCACGCGTGTGTGGGTGGGCAAATGGGTCGTTAGAGGACCTGTCACAAGGGCAATTATGAAAGCCCAAGTCATGGAGGACTCCCCTCCCTCATGGGAAGACATGACCGCCACATGGCACCTATGACCAACACATGGCGCTTATGCTTCCCTCTCAAAAGAGACCCCATGGGTCTATAAAAGGTGGGACTTTTCTCACCCAAAAGGATAGATTGGAGGCAATTTCAAGCAATGAAGTGCTGTCCGATTGATTACCCACTTGCATCTTTTTGATTCACCTTCTCACATCCACTAATCTCTTTTGCAAGGGAGGTTATTGGGTGGCTTTTGGAAGCATGGATCCAACCCAAATCCAACATTTGACCACCTTACACCACCAATTTGTAGACACCCCAATCCTAAGAGGTTTTGGGCCCATCCCTAGTGGATTGGCACCGAAATCAAGTGCCAACGGTGGGAGGCCCACTTGGGCACCCCGCATTTTCTAAGTTTTATTCTAAAGCGTTCTAGATTATTTGCTCATGTTGCATATTGTGTTATTCTATTTAGTGAACTCATAGCTTCAATTCCACAACATTTTGATCAGATTTTATCACGTCTTTTGTCGCTTTGTTGTCCTACTAACTTGCAGGAGGCGATATCGAATTCCCGAGGATAGAGGCCAAATTGGGAGAATCCGACCATCTGGGTCGTCCCAAAATGGCCCCAATTACCTAACCCCTCTATTTGTAGGTGTTTTGGAGGTCTCGGGAGTCGACATTGGAGTAGTGTCAGTTCGGCTTTTTCAACACAGTAGAATTCGTCCCACCCAGGGACAAATAGCAGTCAGAATTCGTCCTGCCCAGGGACGAATTCCAGGTGAAGGCAGATTGGCTAACTCTTTCAATGGCAGTGGCCCTCTGGTAATGTCTTCTGACCTCTATCAAATTTGCAGGTGACTTAGACCCATTTTATTCACTGTATTTGATAATATTTTGCATGCATCTTTTGGCAATTTCAAAGAATGAACTTTCCTTTTTGTCACAGGTGCTACTGACATCTTTGTTGTTTCTTTGTTCATAGGAAGAGCAGCAGGGGTTAAGGACTCATCAACATCAGCGACGGCATCGTCTTGGCCCGCCCATCTCAAGTGTGGGCACGCGGAAAGAGGAACATTAAGTCTTGATTGTAATCAAATTCTTTTAACGCTCCTAGCCCCTGAAAAGGGAGGAGGCATCTTTGTAACAAAGATCAAGAGAGTTTAATGAAAGGGCTATGTTTTCTCCATTTGCTTGTATCTCATTTCAATGCGTCTCTTTCATTTCATGCATTCTACATTTCTAGGACTTAAGCGTATTTGATTTTGAATGCATCGCAATTAGTGTTTCCTTCGCCCGAAATCTCGTGCTTTCAGTGGCGATCACGGTGGGACCCTGTCCCCTGGTTTTAAGATCAAATAACTGATCCTTTTGTGTTTTGTGCTTGACAGGTACAATTTTTTTTTTGTAGACTGTTATTCGTCTCTGACTGTGACGAATTCTTTACTGTAATTCGTCTGACCCTGAGACGAATTCAAATTCGTCTCTGGTAGGGACGAATTCTGTTCTGCAATTCGTCTCACAGAGGGACGAATTCTTGCCTGTATAAATTTCGGAGTCGAGATCAAAAAACAATAGATTTGTCGCAGAGAAGAGGTAGGGATTTCTATAACTCTATTCTCGTTACTTTCTATTTTTCTGTTTCTATTGGTTGTTTCAAGTTTATCCCGCTTGCTTAAGGAAAGTCAGTTTATGCATGTTTCATTTTTCAAATAAAATGAATCCCACACACTTCACGCGGTAAATTTAAACCAAGGAGCTGGTCGTAAGACCCCAGCCCTTGAGCAAGATCAACGGTGGGTTCATCACCACCTTGGCTTAGCTTTGCATCCATTTCCCCGATTGTCACTGTTGTTAGGCGTAAATCCTGACGAAAGCTGATCGAGTGTCGCTGGGGTGATTCCCATGCGCGCGAGGATAAGTCTTCTATGGTAGGTGTCATTAACAGGACAATCCCCATTCCGTACCGCCTACGTACCACGTACCATCTGCTCTCACGTACCTATAGTCTCCCTCTCGTAAGGGCGGGTATATAGAGAGGTTGGTATATCGGCCTGGTTGGTATATTGAAGGGGCGACCATTTTGGGAGTTATATGAGCCTTCATTATGCATTTAAACGTTCTTCAAAAACATTCAAAAACAAAACAAAACATCAAAATGCACTAAACCAGTTTAGGACACACTATTAATCCTTAAAAGAGATAATCACGGTTTGTGTATGTGTGTGTTCATTTCTGCTTAGTGTAACAAAAAGAAAAATCATAAACAAAAGATAAAAATCTACGCATTTTGTCACTCGCTCCAAAAAGCTCCAAGGATTCCCTCAATCGCTTGGTCACTCCAAAATGCCCCAAAGGTGTCCATGAACCCTTTAGTCAACCCAAAAGCACCCCAAAGGTGCCCATAAGTGATGCAGGAGCATCCAACAAAATATGGGAAATCTTACATTTTTCCCTAAATTTTAGTGCATCTTGCCGGGGCCATAACTTCTCAACCGTAGCTCCATTTGACATGAAATTCTATTTGCCTAGAAAATTCAATTTTCGGGGCCAAATTCCATCATCTAGTGCCCCGAAATTAGGTTTTAAAAGTGCGTGCCCAATTTTTTGCACTTTTTGAGCTGTTCGGATGTCAATATCTCCTAATGTATTTAGAGTTAGGACTTGAAACTTCATTTTTATCTTGTCTATGGTAAGAGGGATGCGCACACCAATTTTGGGCCCCATATGACTCATTTCAATTTTTAGGGTTTTTAGAGAGACATCATCATGGTGCTCACCCGCAGCCAAGCCCAATCACGAGCGAAGGCTGTGGGGAATGTCCAAGGAGGCACGAGTCACCTCCGTTATAGTCCCAAGGATTTGGTCATACCACCTTGGCGGCCTAACACACAAGGCAGACCCCTCCACACCTTAACGGATAAGGACTATAGGGGCACCCCTTCTAGGAGCACTCCTGTTCAGCATAGCACTCAGCACACACCCTTCCATGAGGGGTACATCCATAGGAGATCTCCCTTAGATGCTCGCTATGAGCGGTCACCACGTGATGAAGCGCTAGGTCAACATAGGGTTCGACGGGAGGAACCACATGATTACACTATCCCTCCTTCACCCCCTCTAGTTGTCAGGACTACAAAGACAAATCCAGAGCACAAGGCTCCTCAGGCGGGGCGAGATAGCTCCATCCATCCCTTTTTCACTTATGAAAGAGAGCATGAGGAAGACCCCTACCTTCCTCGAGAGCAATATACAATGCAGGAGCAATACGCCTCCGCACCTGCTATCTATCAGGACCACTCACTGAGGCCAAAGCCCCGAGGGAATGCCGCTACCCCCAATAGAGGGAGGTGGCCTATAGAGATCTTGGATCACTACGATCAAGATAGATATCTAGGAGAGGCATCTAGGCCTTCTAGACATGAGGCGGCAGGACCAACTATCTTAGAATCTATCAAGCACATCACACGTCGGATGCAACTCATGCAACGTGAGCTAGATCGACTATGTTTAGAGGAACTATACTATATTAACAAAGAGCACCTTTAGTACCAGAAGGATGAGTTCTTCCAACACACTGTGCAGGAGAAGACTCCAACCCCTCACACGCATAAGACAAAACATTTTGAGGGGCACAACCCATGGGGGCGAGACGGGTCATTGCGACCTCATCAAACGCTACCCCCAACACCTCCTAGACAGGAGCGGGAGGCTACTCTCCCGATTCCTGAAGCACCACCCCCAATGCCTCCTAGACATGAGCGGGAGGCCGCTCCTATAACCAATGATGGGTGCCTTCCTCAGACATCCACCCAGGTTTATGAGCCACCCTTAGAAATTCATCAAGAAGCCTCTAAGGAATCAGAGCAAGAAGAAGAGCGGGATGAACTGCCCTACCAAGGCATGGGGGGTGCTATCTGGCCACCCCTCCATAGGCCCCAAGTTCCTCAACAAGAACCAACCAAAGAGGAGGAGCTCAAATCTCCCGATACATGCAAAGCGCTAGAGCACTTAGAGTTGGTCGAGACCAAGATTTTGGAGCTCCCAAGGCCCAACTTACATGAGGCTCCTTTCGAAGAGGATCAACCTTTAACCATAGGGCTACCTGATGATGCAGTCCTCCATGTCTCAAAATCTCCATATTATGATGAGCTATACTCACTGGTCGAAGGTGAGGATAAAACAGAGATAGCCCACAGCAATCACATGCGACAGCATCGGCATCCCATAAAAATCAAAGAAGCATGTCAACAGATAAACATAATACTAGGGCATGAGTGGCACGTTAACCCACCGCAGTGGGACCAAGCGTTACATCCACCACTTTGGGCACACAAAGATCAACTTCCGCCCAGAGACCTCATAATGACATCAGTGCCGAGGTCGGACCCTATCCTCCTATCCGTGCATAGGGCCGATCCATTCGTGCCCATACCTCCAGAGCCAAATCCAGAGTGCAAAGACCATCAAGCTGGGGGTACCTCTATCCCTTGAAGAGCAAGCCAAAAGCTCCAAGGATTATCCAACCCAAATGCTCCAAGGATTATCGCAATCACTTGGTCACCCCAAAAGCTCCAAGGATTATCGCAATCACTTGGTCACCCCAAAAGCTCCAAGGATTATCGCAATCACTTGGTCACCCCAAAAGCTCCAAGGATTATCGCAATCACTTGGTCACCACAAAATATCCAAGGATTATCGCAATCACTTGGTCACCCCAAAAGCTCCAAGGATTATCGCAATCACTTGGTCACCCCAAAAGCTCCAAGGATTATCGCAATCACTTGGTCACCCCAAAAGCTCCAAGGATTATCGCAATCACTTGGTCAACCCCAAAAGCTCCAAGGATTATCGCAATCGCTTGGTCACCCCAAAAGCTCCAAGGATTATCACAATCACTTGGTCACCCCAAAAGCTCCAAGTATTATCGCAATCACTTGGTCACCCCAAAAGCTCCAAGGATTATCACAATCACTTGGTCACCCCAAATGCTCCAAGGATTATCACAATCACTTGGTCACCCCAAAAGCTCCAAGGATTATCGCAATCACTTGGTCACCCCAAAAAGCTCCAAGGATTATCGCAATCACTTGGTCAAACCCCAAAAGCTCCAAGGATTATCACAATCGCTTGGTCACCCCAAATGCTCCAAGGATTATCGCAATCACTTGGTCATCCCAAATGCTCCAAGGATTTCCGCAATCGCTTGGTCAAAAATCAAGAAAATTCAAAAACAACAAAAATCATCAAAAACAACAAAAATTTGCATCTCATTTCTAGGCATACTCAAATTCATCAATAGAGAGCTCTTCTCGCACCTCATCTTCATATTCAAAAAAAAAAAAAAAATCAATCCATCAAAAATACAAAAATATGTAGCTGCATCAAGCATTGCATCCATACATCGCATACTTGTGGTCGTATAGGT
Source organism: Wollemia nobilis (assembly GCA_028583015.1). Taxonomy (NCBI): domain Eukaryota; kingdom Viridiplantae; phylum Streptophyta; class Pinopsida; order Araucariales; family Araucariaceae; genus Wollemia; species Wollemia nobilis. The sequence goes on from JAQPPZ010016941.1 coordinate 1,038,166, forward strand.
CAAAGGCACCATAGGCTGTAATTGTTTTGCTAGTCCATCCTGTTCCACTTTACAAAACAACAAAAACACCATGCATCGCTTTTACCACACTAGAGTCAGTGGTCTTTTAATGTATCAAGAGTTTTCGTGATTCAGTCATCATGTTGCTCCTTAGCTACGTAATGTACCGAGTCAGACAAATTTTACGAAGGTAGAGTTACACTTGAAATACACCTTGTTACATAACATCCCAACACAAATTAAAACACATAAAACAATTCCTAATTTGTGTCAACGAAAGATGAAACCTGTAGGGTAATCTAAGTCACCATAAGTGAAACAGATATCGTGCTCATCACCCTGTGCGAATGACCCCAAGAATGTTGAGAGTTGGAAAAATGACAAGCATCCTCCCTACCCAATTCCCTAAGAATCCCTAGTTCTCAATAGTTGCAAAAAATCAAAAATTTGCAAAATGTCAAAACTCAAATATTTGACATCCTACAGTGCACAAATCAAACGGCACAAACGATAGTGATTTTCGTCACTCCATATCCCCAATCCCTTGCTCAAAAGAAAAACAAATCAAAATAAACAGTGATCTTATCACTACAAACGAGCAAGTATCCCAATACAATTGAAGAAAAGAAGGGAGTTGAACTTGAATCCCTGGAACTCTCAGCATTCTAAAAGGTCATGAGGCAAGCCTCAAGTACCGGTTTGGTTGATAGCCTATCGATAATTGGCGGTAAACTTCTCGCATGACGATATATCTGTCACATTAACTTGCGTACAGATCAATGTTTGCATGTGGAAGAGCTAGCTTATGGCATCCTGGATAACATCGCAGATTAATCTAATTGAATACAACAAAGGAGTTAGTGGAGCTAATTAGGTGATCCTCAGTACAGGTTCGATTGAAAGCCCATTTGGCACTGGCGGTATCCTGACAAATACCACATAAATGAACTCAATTGCACACACAGGGATGCGAAATAGCTTGGTCAAAAACAAGTTCGATTCATACCTTGTTCAAAAGTCTTGTAAGATAGAGTACAGTCGTGGCTAGTGAGTTAAAACTGTCTGAGTCTCAAAAAAAACTTAGCTACATTTCTAAACCAACTGCGCTGCTTTTCATCCTTACAATACCATCAGAAAATACAAAAAGAGAAAAACCACATGTATACATACAGAGTCATACATCATAGCAATCGCCTAAAAACAAAATAAAGAGCGTCTTAAATAGTCTATGGTGTCATAACCAACCATCACAAAATTCCATTCATCCATTTTTGCATATCACATAAAAAATCAAAAACATTTGCATTCATCATAACATAAGCATTCATCAAAATAAATAAACACGCATTCATCCATAGTCATTAAGCCATCATGAATAAACATCAGATCATCACATGTACATAACCAAAATAAAACCGGTATATATATATATATATATATATATATATATATCGTCAAAAATATGCCCGCAGGCTACAAAACTGGTCCTCAGACCCCGCAATCATATAACAAAACCCACCCCAAGGCGTCGACCACCATGATCACGCAGGATCGGTGCGACGGGAACTACCCCCCATGGTGTGGGTCCTATGGGACCCTGTAGGGCGGCTACTACTAGCCCCCGCATCACGCCTGCTACCACCTCCCTCATCCAATCGCCTGCGACGAGATGATGCTGACTGCTCAGTCGCACTATCCCTCATCCGACGTGAAGATCCACTCCCCGAGGGCTCAGGTAGCCGCCCACCAAGGTGGATGACCTCCCTCTCCAAGTCTAGCCGGTGCCGACACCACTCTGCCTCCCGCCAATGGTAGTAAGATACTCAGTGGTAGTCTCGATGTCATCTACGTCCGAGACGTCAATCACAGCATCTGACTCCTCTCCCAATGGCGCGATGACCGATCGATCTAGACCCCTCTCATCTCCCCGGCGCCGATAGACCACGGGCTCACCAGGAAACCCCTGGCGCACCCCAAACTATCGTGTAACCCGGCTATATGAGAAAAACTCATGCTCGGTCCCGTGCCGCCCAATCAACCACCGCTCCCTACGTATACGTCGAAGCCACTCCCCAGCCTCCGACCAGGCTGGATAGTCCCGATACGGGCGCCAAACCACCTCCCCTAGAGTGAGCCAAGAAAAGGCATCAGTATAGTGCTCTACGGCACCTGCCCATCGTCGACTCTGCCCCTGCTTCGCAGACCGCCGCCACAGAACTGCGTAACCTATCTCCTTGTCCTCCATCATCGCCCGAGTCATCCATGGTAACCCGGTCGGCCTCTCAACTGCTATGTGCTGCCAACCCCAGCACTACAGCTAACCCCCTTTCGCTGTCGACAGTGGACCCCATATAGCTCCCCATAGAGTTGTGCCAACAGTGTCTGTCCCCATCTCAAAATCAATGATGCCTCTATCGGGCACTCCACCAACTGCCACACCAAATCCAGCAGGTTCCATGGGAACCTCGTGCTTGACGAGTCAGGTAGAAGCATGTTAGAAATGAGGCCCATCAAGAATGCGTGCCTCACTCCTAACACCCCCCTCTCCTGCCACCATCCAACCAAAATCCCGCCAGCCTGGCAGTCCACCTCGGCTGTCTCCACTGGGTTCGCTACACCCAACCGCTCCCCATACCCAAAGCATCTCGTAAGTACAACAGTCTGCTGATCAAACGGTGATGTCCTAATAGGCAGCCCATCTATCGGAATCCGAAGCAACCGATAGACATCCTCCAGAGTCACAGTCATCTCCCCTGTCGGAAGATGAAAGGTATTGGTCCGCGGATCCCAAAGTTTGATCAGGGCCGTCAGATAGGCCTGATCCGGGACCACAGGCTCTAGTTGAGCCACCTGCTTGAGCCCAAGGGCATCAAGCCATTCCCATTCATCATCAGTCAGTGCCCCTCGCGCCTCAGTAAAAGCAGCAGGTACACGGTACCGGCTCCTAACAACCTGCAAAAGAAAACAATTCAACAAAAAAATTAAAAATCATGGAAAAGAACTGTACAGCAATAACAAGCGCAAAAATTCAAATAAAAAACAAATTTTCAGTTCCAAGGTTTCTAATCTTAACTGATTAATTCAAAAACAGCATAAAAAAAAAATTAAAAACACAAAAAAATACGTCTAGGGTTTTACGTCCGTTATCCTAGGGTTTAGTCGTAACCAAAATTCTTTACCTAGGTTTTACGTTACGTTTAATTGTACAGTAAGTCTTAGTTGCCTTCAATCCAGTTTAAGGGTTTAAGGTTTAAAACAAATTTTGAAAACATCATCACAAAAATAATTAAATAAAACAAGTGCAATTTTAAACAAAAATAAACTCTAGGCAGCACTTACAGGTTTCGCTTCGGCTCCGCCGCTCGAACCAGTGTGTGCACTCATGATGGCAGAGAGAATTTCAGCAGCGCTTCGCTTCGCAGAATTACCTCCTCCTCCCAGAGCTCCAAAATCGCAAGAAAAATTTGACACAAATGAGCCCAAATTCAAGTTTTGGCCCTTAAATAGGCCTTTTGAGCTGGAATTCGTCCTTGAATGGGACGAGCACTCTGGTTAGCGCTCGTCCCACCCAGGGACGAATTCTACAGCTGGAATTCGTCCCACCCAGGGACGAATTCAGGCCAAAACTTCAAAAACATCAAAAAATGATAAAAAATGCACTAAAAACAGACAATAAATTTTCCCGATAGGAGTGCTGCTGCACCTGACATCCAGGGCATACAAAATAGACATTGGAGTCACAAATTATCATTATCCTACTCCCTAAGAAGGCTACCATAGCCGGACCGCTCCACGGGAAGACGGATTTCCGATAATTTAATCCCCAAATGGTGTCACAAAAAACAACAAAAACAATAAAAAATGCAACACAAACACACAGCAATAAGCATTTTCGGACACAAGTGCTCTTGCACTTAACCTCTGGGCAAAGAAATTCGATGTCGGGGTTCAAATTCTCACTCTCCTACTTCCCCAAGAAGGCTACCATAGCCGGACCGCTCCACGGGAAGATGGGTTTTCGATGATTTCACCCCATTACGGCATCACCAAAAGGGTTAACACCCACCAAAAACAGGTCCAAATGTTGGAAAAATTGCAAATGCTTAACGGTAAACCCTCTAAAGGCCCCCTTGCACAAGTCATCTTGGGTCAAGCGACTCGTCGCTTTTCTCATGAAGGTCATTCCCTCATCGATTCGTCGCTTGAGGGGGTAGTCACACTTAGTCACCAATCAACAATCACACACCCAATTAAGGAAAACGACATGCATTCAAAGAATCATTGACAAAGACAATTACGCTCCTGCTTGGGGTAGTAAACAAGCAACAATCAAATTTATCAAATGCTTGGCATTCGTGAATCATGAACACAAGGTTCCCCTGAGGACAAAAGGTTGCGCCCTTTGCCTAATCATGACTGATCAATGTCCAAGCTCAAGTCACACCTCACCAAAACAAGTTAATACTTGAAATCAAATTCCTTAGCTCGTCAGAAGCAAGGATTCAAGAATGCATGCCCTTTCCATGCTTGGGGCATCAAAAGTTGGTTAGGTTACCAAGAAACCCTAATCATTAGTGCTTTGGTTATCTATTTTTGCTCGACGCTGCGCCATGCACAGCGCATCCCAAAAAGGGGCATCTGGTAGACACCAAAACAGCACCAATCCGATTATGTGACTGCAAACATTGATCGCTTTGACAAACACAGCCCCCAGGGCAGCCCTCAGAGGTCAAACAGTGGTCCTAACCACTTTCATAGCAATTTTGTAAGGTCAAGAGGCAATTTGGTACATTTGGACACTTTGCTCAGTATTCGTCTCACCCAGGGACGAATTCTAACTGGGATTCGTCTCACCCAGGGACGAATTCTGAAATCGTCTCTGGTCAGGATGAATTCCAAGTTTAACGGGCAAAAAGAAGAATGGCGCCAAGTGGCAGCCAAAGACAGTCAGTTGATGACTCCTGCCTCGCACGCGTGTGTGGGTGGGCAAATGGGCCGTTAGAGGACTGTCACAAGGGCAGTTATGAAAGCCCAAGTCATGGAGGACTCCCCTCCCTCATGGGAAGACATGACCGCCACATGGCACCTATGACCAACACATGGCGCTTATGCTTCCCTCTCAAAAGAGACCCCATGGGTCTATAAAAGGTGGGACTTTTCTCACCCAAAGAGGACAGATTGGAGGCGATTTCAAGCAACGAAGTGCTGTCCGATTGATTACCCACTTGCATATTTTTTATTCACCTTCTCACATCCACTAATCTCTTTCGCAAGGGAGGTTATTGGGTGGCTTTTGGAAGCGTGGATCCAACCCAAATCCAACATTTGACCACCTTACACCACCAATTTGCAGACACCCCAATCCTAAGAGGTTTTGGGCCCATCCCTAGTGGATTGGCACCGAAATCAAGTGCCAACGGTGGGAGGCCCACTTGGGCACCCCGCATTTTCTAAGTTTTATTCTAAAGCATTCTAGATTATTTTCTCATGTTGCATATTGTGTTATTCTGTTTAGTGAACTCATAGCTTCAATTCCACAACATTTTGATCAGATTTTATCACGTCTTTTGTCGCTTTGTTGTCCTACTAACTTGCAGGAGGCGATATCGAATTCCCGAGGATAGAGGCCAAATTGGGAGAATCCGACCATCTGGGTCGTCCCAAAATGGCCCCAATTACCTAACCCCTCTATTTGCAGGTGTTTTGGAGGTCTCGGGAGTCGACATTGGAGCAGTGTCAGTTCGGCTTTTTCAACACAGTAGAATTCGTCCCACCCAGGGACGAATAGCAGTCAGAATTCGTCCTGCCCAGGGAGGAATTCCAGGTGAAGGCAGATTGGCCGACTCTTTCAATGGCAATGGCCCTCTGGTAATGTCTTCTGACCTCTGTCAAATTTTCAGGTGACTTAGACCCATTTTATTCACTGTATTTGACAATCTTTTGCATGCATCTTTTGGCAATTTCAAAGAACAAACTTTCCTTTTTGTCACAGGTGCTACTGACATCTTTGTTGTTTCTTTGTTCGCAGGAAGAGAAGCAGGGGTTAAGGACTCATCAACATCAGCGGCGGCATCATCTTGGCTTGCCCATCTCAAGTGTGGGCACGCGGAAAGAGGAACATTAAGTCTTTATTGTAATCAAATTCTTTTAACGCTCCTAGCCCCTAAAAAGGGAGGAGGCGTCTTTGTAATAGAGATCAAGAGAGTTTAATGAAAGGGCTGTGTTTTCTCCATTTGCTTGTATCTCATTTCAATGCGTCTCTTTCATTTCATGCATTCTACATTTCTAGGACTTAAGCGTATTTGATTTTGAATGCATCGCAATTAGTGTTTCCTTCGCCCGGAATCTCGTTCTTTCAGTGAGAACCACTGTTATTTGATTTGGCTTTTGAGCTTTGTAAGGGTAAGTTTGTATGTTTTTGGCGTATGGATGGCCTTGATCCTTTTGGCCTTGGGGATGACTACCCATCCTTGGCAGGGACGTGTAGTACGAATCCTTACGACTTTGGGAACCAAAGGGGATTATGGAGATGATGAAGTAAGGGCATTGATCTTTTAGGCCTTGGGGATGACTACCCATCCTGTTCAGGGACATGTAGTACGAATCCTTACGACTTTGGAGACCAAAGGTGATTGTGATGATGGCTTGTGGGAATTTTTTTTTTGAATGGCATTGATCCTTTTAGGCCTTGGGGATGACTACCCATCCTTGGTAGGGACGTGTAGTATGAATACTTACAACCTTAGGGACCAATGGTGATTGGGATTTTTGGTAGTGGTGAAAACCATTATTTATTTAGGGGAATTGATGGGGAAGAGCTCTTCCTTTTGTCAATTCTCAGCACTCTTGAACCATTCGCACAGGGGGATGAACAGGCTAATCTTTCACCTATGGTACCCTAGACTGCTTTGTAGGTTTCTCTTGCATTCACACAACTTAGGAATTATTTTATGTGTTTTAACTTGTGTAGGGATGTTACGTAACGAGGCGTGATCCAAGTAAAACTTTCCCTTGTAAAATCCGTTTAACTTTGTATAGTTTTTGGCTAGAAATTTAAAGACAACTGAATGGCGAAAACCCTATATACATTAGGAGACAACTGACTTTGCTAAAAAAATGGGGATTGTGTTATTCTGATGTATGTGTTTATAAAATGGATGAAATGTGGAAAATAAAGGAATTGGCGAGTAATTACAGTCTATGGTGCTTGGGACATGTATGACCAGCAAATATGCAATGTATGGATGTGATGCCTAATGCAACCTATATTTTTGTATTTTTGATGTTTTATGAGTATGCATGGAATTGAAATGCAATTTTTTTTGTTATTTTTGATGATTTTATTGTTTTTGCTTGTTTTTTTTTGAATATTTATTTTGACCAAGCGGTTATGGGAACCCTTGGAGCTTTTGGGTTGACCAAAGGGTTTATGGATACCTTTGGGGTGTTTTTGGGGTTGACCAAGCGATTGTGGGAATCCTTGGAGCTTTTGGTTGGACTATGGCTCTCTAAATGTGGAATGGCCTCAAATGACTGATGTTCAAGGGTTCTAGCTCCTTGATTCCTTCAAGAGAGGCGAGTCGGTATGTTCCAGGTCCTATTCGACTATCAATCACATAAGGACCTAACCAGTTTGCCATGAACTTGTCCCTTAGATGGGATGGCAAATTAGAATTCTGTTGGTTCTCTTTTAAGACCAAGTCACCAACCTAAAATTCCCTTAGGTGGACCTTCATGTTGTATGCTTTCTTAAGTCGCTCTTGATAGATACGCAAATGCTCGAGAGCATTGACGCGTCGTTCATCGAGCAACGTCAGTTGGTCTAACTGGGCCTACCGCGTAGTGTCATCATCGATGAACTCTTGCATTGAAATGCGCAGGGAAGGGATTTCCAACTCAAGAGGCATGACTACCTCGGAGCCATACACCAGCAAAAATGGAGTTGCCCCAGTGGGCATCCGAATGCTAGTGCGATAAGCCCATAGGGCAAGCGGGATCTGAATGTGCCAATCCTTATGACTATCTACGATGGTCTTTTTGAGGATGGCAACTAGCATTTTGTTTGACGCCTCTGCTTGCCCATTTGCTTGCGGATAATAGGGTGTTGAAAAACTATGCTGAATTTTGTACTTTGTGGTCAAAGCACGCACATCTTTATTCTTGAAGGGCGTCCCATTATCCGAAAGGATCTTGGATGGAATACCAAAATGACATATGATGTTATGCAAAATAAACTCCGCAATGCGGGTTCCAGTCATAGAGGTTAGCGGAATTGCTTCCACCCACTTGGTGAAGTACTCTGTGGCCGTTATGATGAACGTGTGATGACCCGACGACGCAGGGGAGATCTTTTCGATTAGATCGAAGCCCCACTACGAAAAAGGCCAAGCCGATTGGATCGGTTGCAAGGCCTGAGAAGGTACGTGTGTCAAATTAGCATGGTGTTGACACTTCATGCACTTCTTTACATATGCGCAACAATCTCGCTCTAAATATGGCCAATAATAGCCCATGCGAAGAATGCGCTTTGCGATGGCCATACCGCTGAAGTGGCCACCACATGTACCATCGTGTGCTTGGGTGATCGCCCAAGCGGACTCTTGCTGGTCCAAGCAACGGAGGAGGATTCCTTCATAGCTTCGACGATACAAAATGTCTCCTAACAAGACATGTTTTGCCACTTTCTGTTTAAATGATCTTTTCGCGGCTTGTGTCAATCCAAGTGGGAGGTTACCTAACTTGAGGTAATCCCTAATGGGTGTGTACCAATCCTACTGATCAGAAACCTCGATGGTATGAACGACCAATCCCTCTTGAAGTTCATCCCTAGCAAAAGCTGAGCGAGAAAGAACTTGTAAAAATAGCATTGTGTTGCTATTAAGAGGGGTCGGGGAGAACAAGGACCCCCATTTGGCTTGAGTCAAACAATCATGGATTCGAGAGAACCTATCCTGAGATGGTTCAATCTGGATCAGGTGGATTCCTAGCGTTAGGTCAGAGCTTGCACGCTCCATCACGGATTGCGATAATGTTTTGACCTGAATGGTTGTCATTTCACCGGAAGGGTCTTGCGGGATTAGTGACCCCAAGGAGGCCATAGTATCCACAAAATGATTCGATGATCGAGGGAGTGCCTCGATGTCATACCATTCAAGTTGTGCCAAGAATTTGTCCACAAGGGCTTTGTAGGCCTGTAGAACTGGACATTTACATTGGAATATCCCCTTTACTTGATTGACAATTAACAACGAATCACCAAAGATGTTTAAACATTTAATGTTCATGGTGATTGTTGTCTGAAGACCTATGAGCAAGGCTTCATATTCTGCATTGTTGTTGGTGCACGGGAAGTCTAATTTAAATGACAGAGGCATTGGAGCCCCTTGTGGAGTGAAGAATACAATTCCCGTGCCACCTCCTTGCTCACATTTAGAACCATCGAAGAATAGGGTCATGTCAGCCTGTGACTCAGGCTCATCAGAATCTGGCGATTCTGAAACATGAAAAACCCCATCATCAGGTAGTTCTACGGTCAGAGGCTGATCATCTTCAAGAGGAGCCTCTGCCAGTTGATCGACGATGACTTGACCTTTTATGGATTTTTGTCCAATGAATTCTATGTCAAACTCCATCAACAACATGATCCATTTCGTCGTGCGGCTACTATGATAAGTACGACTCATCATGTATCGCAATGGATTCTCCTTAGACACAACATACGTCGTATTGCTGAGCATGTAGTGGCATAGCTTTTTGGTAGCAAACACCACTGCCAAGCAGAGCTTCTCAACGTATGCATAGTTAAGTTCATAACTAACCAGGGTGCGGCTAAGATAGTAAGTAGCCTATTCTTTGTGTAGTTCATTTTTTGGGATAGCATGGCGCCCAGTGCCACCTCAGTAGATGAGATGTATAAATAGAATGACACTCCTGGTCTAGGTGGTGCCAATACTGGTGGCGAAGCCAAGTATTGTTTAATGTCATCAAAGGCTGACTGGCACTCGTCATCCCAGTGAAATACTACCCCCTTGTGCAATAATTTATTCATGGGTCGGCACTTGTCAGATAGCTGCGCTATGAAGCGCTTTATTGACGCGACCTTTCCCTGTAGACTTCTGAGCTGCTTGATGGTAGTTGGGGGAAGCATTTCAAGGATTGCCTTGACTTTGTGTGGGTCTACCTCAATTCCTCGTTTGGAGACTATGTAACCCAAGAGCTTTCCAGATGTGATGCCAAATATGCACTTCTTGGGGTTTAGTCTGACTTTATGTTCCATGAGGCGATCGAGGATCCTGCTTAAGTCATCGAGATGATCTAGGCGCAAAAGAGATTTAGCCAACAAATCATCCATGTAATCTTCCAAAGTTTTGTGCATGTAATCATGGAAGATGTACGTCATGGCACGTTGGTAGGTGGCGCCAGCATTTTTAAGGCCAAAAGGCATGACCTTATAGCAAAATGTCCCCCAAGGCATTGTGAACGCCGTTTTTAGTTGGTCTTTGGGATTGATACGAATTTGATTGTATCCCGAGAAACCATCCATAAGGGAAAGCATTTCATGGCCCGTTGTAGCGTCTACCAATGCGTCGATGCTAGGCAAGGGGAAATCATCCTTAGGACTCGCTTTGTTTAGATCTCGAAAATCGGTGCATATGCGAATCCTCCCATCGGGCTTTTTGACGGGCACCATGTTAGACAACCATGGTGGGTAATCCACGCAGATGACAAACTGTGCATCCAACAGCTTTTGTAGCTCATCTTTGACCATTAAGGCCACTGTTGGGTGCATCTTACATAGTTTTTGCTTTACTGGCTTGACTGTCGGATCAAGCGTTAGATTATGCGTGACTAGCTGTGGGTCTAGCCCCGGCATGTCTTTGTATGACCATGCAAAAACCTCCTTCTTCTCTTTGAGAAGGGCAATGTAGTCGGCTTGCTCTTCGGGGGATAGACTTACCCCCAGCTTGATGATTTGCAAATTCCTTGGATCTGAGCCGATGTCTACGTTAGTCGTCTCCTCGACCGACATGTGGGATCCGTCCTCCAACTGGTGTGGAGTTGGGATCAAGTGGATATCATTTGCTGAATTTAGATCATCGTTCGGAACGTCGGGTTCCTCTTCAACATGGAAGACATCCTGAGTCTGTCCTGGGGTGAAATGGAACATCCCACCGCAAGGCCAGTACTTTGATGGGGATGGCGGTGTGTCAGTGCGATCCTAGTCAATAGCATCTAGGTCTAGATGCAATGACCATGTCGGGTCGGCTGGATCATGGATGGGGGTGGTTAAATCAATGGAGATCATGTTAATGAAATGATTGTGGTCTCCATTACCGTGGGTATGACTGCTCGGACATCCTAGATGATCTTTGTGCTTCGGATCTGGCTCTGTGGGTACTGGCACAAATGGATCAGCCCTATGCATGGATAAAAATACAGGGTCCACCCTAGGCACTGATGGTTGCATAGGGTCTCCAGGCGGAAAATGCTCTCTGTATACCTGGAGTGGCGGGTGCAGTAATTGCTATAACTATGCCGGGTTGAGGTGCCACCTATGCCTTGGCCCTATGTGTAACTGTTCAAACATGTCATCTATGTCCAAGGGATATTGTTGTTGTCGCATATGATTGAGATAAGCCATCTCAGTTTCATCTTCGTAATCACTGTCAGAGATCCAAAGGCCTTCGTTGGCTCCAACAGCTGTTTGCGACATATGAGGCTCATCTTGCTCGAGCAGATTAATGTGGTCCCATCGGGGTTGTTCCGCTCTTTGCGGGGGGACCTGATTCTCTTGAGGTAGCATATGCTCAATCGGAACATCCAAAGGGAACATTGTCAGGAAGCTCTCCTGATCATCATCCATGGGATGCACTTGTGAATGATTGCTATCAGACTCGAAAGGATCCCAAGGTGCTACCTCGTATTCCGACTCATCTTCTGAAGACCCTTCTTGGTCTTGTCCATATCCCTCTTGTAGGTGAGTCCTCGAATTTTCCCCCTTTTCGGCCGAAGGGAAAGGGTTGTTAAGGTCAACAAGGTTGGTTGTTAGCAATGGGAGATAATCCCCCAATGTATAGGTTGTGTTAGGATTGGCATATGGATCTAATGCCAACCCATCCTTGTTGCCTATCCCTAGGCCTTGCATGTTCTCTACCAAGATGTCAAGGGGCAGGGGGTGGTTGAACCCTACTCCTGACTTGTCATACGACATTTGATATCTTGGTTGGCAAAGAACACGCACTCCTTGCTCATACCTGCCCAACCCATATCCATGCCAATTGCATTGGCCAAGATATCTCAAAGCGAAATCAGGGTTGGACAGATAGTTGACATCCTCAGCAAAGGGCTCTTCATCTTCGTCTTCTTGCATACAAGTCTCAACGCCATTATCCAGGCCCCCATAAACAAAGTTTGTCTGATTGGGTGGGTAGCCTAGAGGAACCACAGAGCCGATGGGGAGTCGAGGTCTCCCCATGTCCTGCATGGACTCAAGTGTGGGTGTTGCTACAATGTTCCTCACTAGATACTCCCCCAGGCCCGTGTTGGCCATCTCAACGGTGACCGTTGGTGGTTGAGGGGGAGCGAATGGGAGTCCTTCCTGAGTCCACTCCATGTGGGGTGAACTAGGCGTCTCGACTTCCATTCGGCTAGGCATCTCTTCGGTAGAGATGGTTGAGACGAGGGGTGGTTCCTCTTCTAGGGGTTTCTTTCCCTTGTCCTTTGGTGTGGCCACCGTAGGTGGCATCATTGTTGAAGGACCAGATGAGGAAGATGGACCCGATTGGGGATTCGATGGACTCGACAATGGGGATGCCTACGAAATCGGACCCTGGTTAGATGGATTCAACTAAAAATCCAAATGTGTTGATGGAAGGGTCGATTGCGGCATGAATTGCATCGTATTGCAGTACTTGAAGGGCTCTAAGTCTACTGGGACTACATGCACCTATCCTTCAAATGTATACTTTAGGCACTGATGAGCTATTGAAGGGACACACTTCATGTCCCTGATCCAAGGCCGGCCCAGTAAGATATTATAAGCCATCTCACCTTCCAAGATGTGGCACAATGTATGAATAGTCTTTTGTCCCACTTGGATGGGTAGGACAATTGTGCCAACCGTCGAGCATATTGCATCATTGAATGCTCGCAGTGTATAAGTGGAGGCCACGATGTGAGATGCCGACAACTTCAAATGTTTCAATGCTACTGTTGTGATGATATTACTGGACGAGCCAGTGTCCACCAACACCCTCTTATACGGAATCCCATTGACCCATGCAATGACGTGCAGGGGTGGATCCGTGACATCACCAATCACTGATTTCAATTCATCTTCTCTAAAGGTGATGACTGGTTTTGTACATTGTTTGACATGTCCCACGAAGTTGTTGAAAGAGTTTGCTTCATGGGGCTGCAGCTCGATGGCTTTTAATATCTCCATTAGAGCCTCCCGATGGGGCGCTGATTGTTGAATGAGCTCGTATATGGAGAGCCTAGCCGACGTGGTCCTTAGACTTTGGGTAAGTCTAGTCCGAATCGTGGCCATTGGTCTAGGTGGGGGAAGTTGCGTAGGGTGTTGTTGAGGTTGTGACGTCGATGGAACTTCTCCAGTGGCCACCATAGGGGCAGCTCCTTGATACCTCTTGTTCCTAGTCACGATGCTTATCATCCCTACATACCCCTGCATGGGGCAATTTTGTTGCACCTCATTGACTTGAAGGGGTTTTGCCTATGCATCATGGGTAGGCAAGGGGTCTCTGAAGACTCCCATATGTTGGTTGTTTGGTGCTACGGGGTTGTCCACCGCCAATGTCTTATTGTCGATTAGGTCTTGTACCAAACCTTTGAATTTCCAACATGCATTAAGATCATGTCCCTTCCATCTATGGAACCTACAGTACAAGTCCTCCCGGTACCCCTTAGGCTTCGGTGCATTGGGGTCTATAGTTTGAATCTCTGGCAGGTTGATCAAGTTCGCCGCTGACAAGCGGTCAAACAGGGAGTCTCTGGACTCTATGTAAGGTGTAAATTGTCGCCTAGGGTGACGCTACTGATTTTGTTCCTGCCTCTCGGTTTTCTCTATCATAATTGTTGGGAGGCACCACCTGATAGTTAGCCTTTTGAGGCTGTGTTGCTTGTGCAAGCTTAGGGACATTGATAGCAACCTGATTGACCGCAACAGGTTTCTGTTGCATGGTCCCTATTTTAGGGTTCTTGGTCCATTCTTTCTTCTTAGGTTTGGCGATCTCGCCATCCTGTATCTTGATCTCCTCAATGATTCTGGCTTGCGCCAGAGCTTCCTCAAGAGTGGCATATTGCTGTAGCTGCAATAGCATGGAGATCGATCTCAAACAGCTCTTTGAGAACATCTGAGTCAGGTCGGACATGGGAGGGAGGTAGGGCAGCTTTGAAAGCAACGTCCTCCACCGGTTCCCATATGCCGCCATGGTCTCTTCCTCATACTTCCTGAGGCTAGCTAGGTCACTTAATGACACCTTTTTCTTGGTGTTGAAGGTGAAGCGTTCGAGGAACGCGTCCACTAGCTGATCCAAGTTATTGATGCTATGTTTTGGTAACTGAGTGAACCAATCCGAGGCAGAGCCTACGAATGTGGTTATAAATGTTCTTAGTAACAAAGCATCATTGTCCTGAATGCCAAAGCACTGGCTCAGGAATCTAGTCACATGCTCTTGGGCATCCTCCTCCCCTCTAAAGAGTGCCAACTAGGGCAGTTTAAAGTGTTCAGGGTATGGAGGTGCCGGCACTGATGGATGCACAGGATGACTACGGAGTTGGCGTAAAGTGGGCTTTTGGGGCCCAAAAGTCTTGATCTCCATAGATTCTAAGTGCTCTAGCAGTGCTTTATATGCATCGGAGGATTTGATCTCTTCCTCCTTGGTTTGCTCCCACCGTGGGTTGCGGGGAGCTGGAGGCCTATGGAGGGGTAGCTGGGTAGCACCCCCTCTGCCTTGGTAGGGCATTTCAGCCCGCTCTTCTTCTTGTTCATACTCCTCATAGGCTTCTTGAGGAGTGCCTGGCCGAGACCTATAAGCATAGGTGGGTGCCCACGGAGGGTGCCCATCATTGTTTCTGGGAGTGGCCTCCCGCTCAGGTCTAGGAGGTCTTGGAGGCAGTACTTGACGAGGTCGCGGAGACCTGTCTCGCACCAAGGGGTTATGCCTCTCATACACTTCTACTTTATGTGCGTGAGGAGTTGGGACCTTCTCAGGCATAGTGTGATGAAGCAATTCGGTTGTCTGACGCTGAATGCGCTCTTTGTTAAGGCGACACAGATGTTCTAACTATTGTTGATCTTGCCTGAGCTGCGTAATCTGCGCTTGGTGGGCGGCATGTTTGGCAAATTCCAAGTCACTTTGTTCCACTGTCTCATGTTTAGGAAGCCTAGATGCCTCTCCTACATGTCTATCTCGGTCGTGGTGATCCGAGACCCCTATGGGTTGCTTCCCTCTATCGAGGTTAGCGACATTTACCTGAGGCTCCGACCTCAATGGGCGATCCTGATACATAGCGGGTGCGGAGGTGCATCATTCCCATGTTGTGTACTACTCTTGAGGAACGTAGTGGTCTTCCTCGCACTCTCTTTCGTATGCATAAAAGGTGCGGGCAGAATTGTCTTGCCCTGTCTGGAGAGCCTGATACTCTGGATATTGCCTAGTGTTTCTAACAGTAATACGGGGTAAAGGAGGGATGAAGAAATCATGTGGCCCCTCCTTCTGGACCCTATGTTGCTCTAACACTTCATCACTAGGCCACTCATAACGAGCATCTAAGGGAGGTCTCCTATCTATGTTGAGTGCTACGTGTAGGTTATCCTCTTGAAAGGGCCTATGCTGAGTGGGGGTGCCTCTCAAAGAGGTGCCTTTAGAGTCCTATTCTGTGATGGCATGATGTGGACTATCTTGTGTGCCATGCCGCCAAGGTGGGATGACCAAGTCCTCAGGACTATATCGGAGGTGACTTGTCCCCCTTTGCACACTTTCTGCAGCGCTTGCCCGTGATTGGGCTCGGCTACGAGTGTACACCATGGTGATGTGCTCCTTAAGATGAGTAGATTTTTATCTCTTTTATGATTCTTTATGCTACACTTAAACAGAAAGGAAACACACAATCAACGCAGTGGTTATCTCGTTTAAAGATTAAAAGTGTGCCCTAAACCTGGTTTAGTGTGTTTTGATGTTTGTTTGAAAGCTTTTGTGAAGAACGTTTAAATGCAATATGATGGCTCTTGTGACTCCCAAAAATGGTCGCCCCTTCGATATACCTTTGCCAGACCGATATACCAACCTCTCTATATACCCGCCCTTACGTGAGGGAAACTATTGGTACGTGAGAGCAGATGGTACGTGGAACATAGGCGGTACGGAAGGGGAATCACTCTGTTTATGACACCTACCATAGAAGACTTATCCTCATGCACTGGGAATCACCCCCGCTACACTTGGTCAGCTTTCATCAGGATTTACGTCTAGCAACAGTCGCGATCGGGGTTATGTATGCAGTATCTCAAGCCAAGGTGATGATGAAATCCACCGTTGGTCTTGCTCAAGGGTTGGGGTTTTACGACCAACTCCTTGTTGTTTCAATTACCACGTGGTGTGTGGGGTTCTTTTTAAGTTGCATAAATGAAGCAAACAAGCATTCAAACTCTCCTATGCAAGCAAATAACCAGAAAACCAAAAATAGAAAGCAAAAAATGACAGAAGGTGTTTGTAACCCCTACCTCTTCTCTGCCCAAATTGGATGTCTCTGAATTTCTGCTCTGAAATTGCACAGAGAGCTATTCATCCCGGGATGAGATGAATAATAGATCTGTATTCATTCCAGGGTAGGACGAATTCCTATTCATCCCTGGGTAAGATGAATTCCAGCTCTGTACTCGTCACAGACTGAAACGAACAACAGTCCAGCATTTGAAAACTTGGTACCTGTAAGCAAAAACAAGCAACTTTAATCAAAAATTTAATCTTAAAAATCAAGGGACAGAGGTCCCACCGTGATCGCCACTGAAAGCACGAGGATACGGAAACAAAAAGGAATATGCCAAGCACGGTGCGTGTAGAACCAAACTTAACGCTAAAAGCCTATGTATTGAAAAATGCATGAAAGGAAAGAACATAGACGAATCGACACAAGATAAAAGCAATATGAAATATGCTGCCCTTTTTATTGATATGCTTTCAAAGTCATGTTACAATACGTCTCCTTCCTTTTTAGGGGATAGGAGCATCAAATATGTTTCTTGTCACATCCATGGATAGCAATCCTTCTTCCGCGTGCCCACATGTAAGATGGGCGGACCAAAACATCACCGCCACTTGTGTATATGATTTTTGACTCCTTCCTGCTCCTCTGATGTCGAAGACCTACATTCAAGGAAATAGAAAATATTAGTAGCACCTGTAGATAGAATAGAACATGTATTTCCCAAGGCCTACTATCAGTGTATGCATGAAAATATTAAAACGATAACCAAATGATATCAGATCGATCTAGAAATTTTATAGAAGCATGAATATGTTACCAGGAGACCACTGCAAAAGGAACAGTCAAGAAATTCCTTACATATTTGTATTCGCTCCGGGGTGGGACGAATTAACCTACAATAATTTGTCAGAAAGCACCCTCTTCAATGTCCTACCTAGGAAGCTCCAAATGACCTACAAAGTTGGGGTTAGCTAATTGGGGGTGTTTTGGGAAGACCCAGATGGTCATATTTCTCCAATTTGGCCTCTAGCACCCAGATTTTGATGATGGCATCTACAGATTAGTAAAGGCGGGAAATGATAAAAACCTGGTCAAAAATGCTCATAATGAAGTGAAATTTAAACTACAACCTATTTAAATAACCTAGAATAAGATGCAAAAGAAAAATCAGAGAAATCTATCACATATTTCTAATCACTCCGGGGTGGGGCGTTTAGAACTGCGACAGCTTGGGGAGCGCCCGGGGGCAGGACGCCCACCGTTTGGGACTCTGTTTCGGCACCAATCCACTTGGGATGGGTCCAAAACTTCTTATGGGGTGTTGTCGACAAATTTTGTGGGATATTGTGGCCAAAAATCGGGTTTTGGGTCTTGATTCGTGCTTCCAATAGTCACCCAATAACCTCCCTTTCGAATGAGAGATTAAGGATGTGAAAGGCACAAATCACAAGTAGGTATGTAAATTGGCAGCACTTCATTGCTCAAATGCTCCTTCTCTATATATCTTTTGGGTGAGAAAACTCACCAATTTATAGACCTAGGGTCTCTCTGTTTGAATTGCGCATGCGAGGGCGCCACTTGAGTTGTTTGTCCTATTTTGAGAGAAAAGATAATTCCCTGATTTAGAATCTCCTTGCATGAGGTCTCTAAAATAAAGACATGCATGACTGAAGTCTCTCTTCTTGATTTGGAGCCATTCCTCGCAATTGCATGGCCTGAAGCTTCAGTTAACTAGCGGACTTGTCGAGGTTTGACTTTTTGCCAATCAAACTTGCTATTCGCCTCACCCTGGGGCGAATGCTGATATTCATCCCTGGGTGGGACGAATGCCAGTTTGTATTCATCCCAGGGTGGGACGAGCAGAGAGCAAGGTGCCAAAAAGGTGCCAAATTGACCTCTGACCTCCAAACTACTTTTGGGAGTGGTTAGGACCACTGTTTAACCTCTGGGGGCTGCCCTAGGGGCTGTGTGTGTCAATGCGATCAGCGCTTGTTGTCACATAATCGGATTGGATAAATAATTGACATCTTATACAAAGGGCTCTTCATCTTTGTCTTCTTGCATGTAAGGTTCAATTCCTTTATCCAGGTCCCCATAAACAAAGTTTATCTAATTGGGTAGGTAGCCTAGAGGAACCACAAAGTTGATGGGGAGTCGAGGTCTCCCCATGTCCTGCATGGAATCAAGTGTGGGTGTTGCTACAATGTTCCATACTAGATACTCCCCCAGGCCCATGTTGGCCATCTCAATGGTGATCGTTGGTGGTTGAGGGGGAGCGAATGGGAGTTCTTCCTGAGTCCACTCCATGTAGGGTGAACTAGGCATCTCGACTTCCATTTGGCTAGGCATCTCTTCGATAGAGATGGTTGAGACAAGGGGTGGTTCTTCTTCTAGGGGTTTCTTTCCCTTCTCCTTCGGTGTGGCCATCGTGGGTGGCATCGTTGGTGAATGACCAGATGAGGAAGATGGACCCAGCTAGGGATTTGATGGACTTGTCAACAGGGATGCCTATAGAATCGAACCCTGTTTAGATGGATTTAACTGAAAATACAAATGCATTGATGGAAGAGTCGATTGTGGCATTAGCTGCATTGCATTGCAATACTTGAAGGGTTCCAAGTTCGTTGGGACTACATGCACCTGCCCTTCGAATGTATACTTTAAGCACTGATGACCTATCGAAGGGACACACTTCATGTCCCTGATCCATGGCTGACCCAGCAAGATGTTATAGGCCATCTCACCCTCCAATATGTGGCACAATGTAGGTATAGTATTTTGCCCCACTTGGATGGGTAGGACAATTGTGCCAACCGTCAAGCATATTGCATCATTGAATGCTCAAAGAGTATAGGTGGAGGCCACGATGTGAGATGCCGACAACTTTAGATGTTTCAATGTTGTTCCTGTAATTATATTACTGGACGAGCTAGTGTCCACCAACACCCTCTTATACGGAATCCCATTGACCCGTGCAATGACGTGTAGGGGTGGATCCGCCACATCACTAGTCACTAATTTCAATTCATCTTCTCTAAAGGTGATGACTGGTTATGTACATTGTTTTACATGTCCCACAAAGTTGTTGAAAGAATTTTCTTCGTGGGGCTGCAGCTCGATGGATTTTAATATCTCCATTAGAGCATCTCGATGAGGCGCTAATTGTTGAATGAGATCGTATATGGAGAACCTAGCCGATGTGGTCCTTAGAATTTGGGTAAGTCTAGTCCGAATCGTGGCCACTGGTCTAGGCGAGGGAGGTTGCGTAGAGTTTTGTTGAGGTTGTGATGTCAATGGAACCTCTCCTATGGCCATCGCGGGGGCAGCTCCTGGGTACCTCCTGTTCCTTGTCACTATGCTTATCATCCCTACATACCCCTACATGGCGCAATTCTATGTCACCTCATTGACTTGAAGGGGTTTTTCTTGTGCATCATGGGCAGGCAGGGGATCTCTGAAGACTCCCATCTATTGGTTGTTTGGCACTACAAAGTTGTCCACTACTAGCATCTTGTTGTCAATTAAGTCTTACACCAAGCCTTTAAACTTCCAACATGCATTAAGGTCATGTCCCTTCCGTCTATGGAACCTACAGTACAAGTCCTCCCTCTACCCCTTAGGCTTTGGCACATTAGGGTCTATGGTTTGAATCTCGGGTAGGTTGATCAAGTTTACCGTTGACAAGCGATCAAACAGGGAGTCCCTGGAATCTATGTAAGGTGTGAACTATCACCTAGGGTGACACTGCTGATTTTGTTCTTGCCTCTAATTTTCTCTGTCATAATTGTTAAGAGGCACCACCTGATAGTTAGCCTTTTGGGGTTGTGTTGCTTGTGCAAGATTAGGGATGTTTATAGCAACTTGATTGACCGCAGTGGGTTTTTGTTGCGTGGTCCCTATTTTGGTGTTCTTAGACCATTATTTCTTCTTTGTCTTGGCAATATTTCCATCCTATATCTTGATCTCCTCAATGATTCTAGCTTGCGCTAGAGCTTCCTCTAAAGTGGCATATTGTTGCAGCTGTAATAGCATGGAGATCGATCTCAAACAGCTCTTTGAGAACATTTGGGTCAGGTCGAACATGGGAGGGAGGTAGGGTAGCTTTGAAAGAAACGTCCTCCATCGGTTCCCATATGCCGCCATGGTTTCTTCCTTATACCACCTGAGGCTAGCTAGGTTACTTAGTGACACATTTTTCTTGGTGTTGAAGGTGAAGCATTTGAGGAACGCGTCCACTAGCTGATCCAAGTTACTGATGCTATGTTTTGGCAATTGAGTGAACCAATCCGAGGTAGGGCCTATGAATGTGGTTATAAATGTTCTTAGCAACAAAGCATCATTGTCCTGAATGCCAAAGCATTGGCTCAGGAATCTAGTCATGTGCTCTTGGGTATCCTCCTCCCCTCTAAAGAGTGCCAACTGGGGTAGTTTAAAGTGTTCAGGGTATGGGGGTGTCGACATTGATGGATGCACAGGGTGACTACGAAGTTGGCGTAAAGTGGGATTTTGGGGCCCAGAAATCTTGGTCTCCATAGACTCTAAACTCTCTAGCAGCACTTTATATGCATCGGAGAATTTGATCTCTTCCTCCCTAGTTTGCTCCCGTTGTGGGTTGTGGGAAACTTGAGGCCTATGGAGGGGTGGCCCCTTCGCCTTAGTAGGGCGTTTCAGCCTACTCTTCTTCTTGCTCATACTCCTCATAGGATTCTTGAGGAGTGCTTGGGCGATACCTATAAACATGGATGGGTGTCCACGTAGGGTGCCCATCATTGTTTTTGGGAGTGGCCTCCTGCTCAGGTCTAGGAGGTCTCGAAGGTAGCACTTGGTAATGTTACGGGGACCTGTCTCGCACCAAGGGTTTGTGCCTCTCATACACTTCTACTTTATGTGCATGAGGGGTTGGGACCTTCTCAGGTACAGTGCTCTGAAGCAATTCAGTTGTCTGACGCTAAATGCGCTCTTTGCTAAGGTGGTATAGATGCTCTAACTGTTGTTGATCTTGCCTGAGCTACGTGATTTGCTCTTGGCAAGCAGCATATTTGGAAAATACCAAGTCAATTTGTTTCATCATCTTGTGTTTAGGAAACCTATATGCCTCTCCTACATGTCTATCTCGATCATGGTGATTCGAGATCCCTATGGATTGCTTTCCTCTATCGAGGTTAGCAGCATTCACCTGAGGCTCTGGCCTCATCGTGTGATCCTGATACATAGCAGGTGTGGAGGTGCATTGCCCCCATGCTGTGTCTTGCTCTTGAGGAATGTAGTGGTCTTCCTCGTACTCCCTTTCATACGTGTGAAAGGGGTGGGCAAAATTGGCTTGCCCTGTCTGGAGAGCCTTGTGCTCTAGATTTTGTCTAGTGTTTCTAACAGTAATACGGGGTAAAGGAGGGATGACAAAATCATGTGGCCCCTCCTTACGGACCCTATGTTGCTCTAGCACTTCGTCACTAGGCCACTCATAACGAGTGTCTAAGGGAGCCCTCTAGTCTATGTTGAGTGCCACGTATAAGTCCTCCTCTTGAAATGATCTATGCTGAGTGGGGGTGCCCCTCAAAGAGGTGCCTCTATAGTCCTATTTTGTAATGGCATGATGTGGACTATCTTGTGTGTCAGGCCACCAAGGCAGGATGACCAAGTCCTCAGGACTATATCGAATGTGACTTGTCCCCCTTTGTTCACTCTCTGCAGCTTCTGCCCGTGATTGGACTCGACTACGGGTGTACACCATGGTGATGTTTTCCTACAAGATGCATAGATTTTTATTTCTTTTTATGATTTTTATGCTACACTAAACAGGAAATATCACACACACAAAACAATGATTATCTCGTTTAAATATTAAAAGTGTGCCCTAAATTTGGTTCAGTGTGTTTTGATGTTTGTTTTGAAAGATTTTGTAAAGAACATTTAAATGCAATATGATGGCTCTTATGACTCCCAAAAATGGTCACCCCTTCGATATACCATTGCCAGGATGATATACCAACCTCTCTATATACCCGCCCTTACGTGAGGGAAACTATTGGTACGTGAGAGTAGATGGTACATGGAACATAGGTGTACAAAAGGGGAATCACTCTGTTTATCCTCATGTGCTGGGAATCACCCCCACTACACTTGGTCAGCTTTCGTCAGGATTTACATCTAGCAACTATCGCGATCGGGGTTATGTATGCACTATTTCAAGCCAAGGTGGTGATGAAATCCACCGTTGGTCTTGATCAAGGGTTGGGGTTTTACGACCAACTCCTTGTTGTTTCAATTACCACGTGGTGTGTAGGGTTTATTTTTAATTTGCATATATGAATAAAACAAGCATTCAAAGTCCCCTATGCAAGCAAATAACCAGAAAACAAAAAACAAAAAGCTGAAAATGATAGAAGGTGTTTAGGACCCCTATCTCTTCTCTGCACAAATCGGATGTCTCTAAATTTTTGTTCTAAAATTGCATAGAGATCTATTCATATTGAGGTGATATGAATAACAGATATGTATTCATTCCAGGGCGAGACGAATTTCTATTCGTCTCAGGGTAGCATGAATTCTAGCTCTGTATTCATTACAGGATGGAATGAGCAGCAGTCCAGTGCCTGAAAGATTGATACCTGTAAGCAAAAACAAGCAACTTTTGATCAAAAATTTAATCTTAAAATCAAGGGATAAATGTCCCACTGTGATCACAACTGAAAGCATGAGGATACAAAAACAAAAAGGAAAAGCCAAGATGCGATGCGAACGAAACAAAAGATAACGCTAAATCCTATGAATTGAAAGTGCATGAAAGCAAAGAGGCATGAATGAATCAAAACCATATAAAAAGCCAATATGGAAGACAACCCTTTTTATTAATATGTTTCAGAACTCGGTTACAATTCATCTCCTCCCTTTTTAGGGGCTAGGAGCGTTAAATGTGTTCTTGTTACACCCATGGATGCTATTCCTTCTTCCGCGTGCCCACATGTAAAATGGGTGGACCAAACGTCGCTGCCACTTGTGTTGATGAATATTGACTCCTTGCTGCTCCTCTAATGTCTAGATCCTACATTCTAGGAAACATAAAATAGTCAGTAGCACCTGTAGATAAAATGAAACATGCAATCCCCACACCTTCAATTAGCACATGCAAAATATAAATAAAACAATAATTGAAATAGATCCAAATGAACTGAAAACTTGACAAGGCATAAAAATATCACAAGGAAGACACTACAAATGGAACAATCAAAAAATTTACCACAGATTTGTATTCGCTCTGGGGTGGGATGAATAGACCTACAACAAAATGTCAAAAAGCACTGTCCCAAATGTCACATTTGGGAAGCTCAAAATCACCTACAAAGTTGGGGTTAGCTAATTGGGGGTATTTTAGGAAGACCCAGAAGGTCAAATTTTCCCAATTTGGCCTTTATCACCAGGAATTTGATGATGCTACCTGCATGTTAGTAAAGGCGAGAAATGATAAAACCATGGTCAAAACTTGTCAGAAAGACATGAAATTTAAATGATAGCATATGTAAACAACCAAGAATCAGATGCAAAAGAAAAATTAGGGAAATATACCACATATTTCTAATCACTCTGGGGTGGGGCGATTAGGACTGCGAAAGTTTGGGGGCGCCCGGGGGCAGGACGTCTGTCATTTGGGACTCTTTTTCGGCACCACTTAGACTCTTTGTGTGTCAATGTGATCGATGCTTGTTGTCACATAATCATATTGGTGTTTTTTTGGTGTCTATAGAGTCTAAGTTTACCCTATTCAAATGCCTTTCAAAATAGGATAACTTTTGAAATAAAATCACACCACTTAATGCATGCAGTATATAAAAATTTGTTATATATGCACTTCCAAATCAGTTAGTATGTGAATGCTTCCAATTCAAGGGCCTTTCAAGCTAGGATAATTAGATGAAAAACAATATAAGGATAAGGGATCAACCCCTTTACGAATTGCATTAATTCAAATAAAATATTAACATATAGAAGGATAAATTCATTTCAATGCTTGTATTTGTCCTAAACCCTCTCAAACAACATAAACATAAGAGCAGTATAACATATTTACATAAGAAAGATCCAACCTTTAATGCCTCTTGGATCTCCAGTGCTTCCTGGGTCCTCATGTTTCCCTTCAAGAGTTGACTTCTTTTAATCTTACCAAAATGTCTTTTTCTTCAACTAAGAAATCTTTCAAAAACTTTTGGTTTCTGATCCACCAAGGTGGAGAGCATACTCCCTTGGTTTTTCAAGACTTTCTAATTGCCCTTTCTTCACACATGTCCTTTATTTATATGACACTTATCCACTCATGGGCCAAATAGTGGCCACATTATAATAATATTAAAAATATGCCTTGGACCCATTGTGACTTATCATGTCTTGTAAAGTATAACCAATAGTAGAAAAAGGGTCCCCTAGAGATAAGGTGAGTGTCCTTATTTTTGTTTTGTGTCCTTTTTCATGGGAATAAATATAAAACTAATACTATTAAGGCATAGAATGGATACAAAACTAGAACTATTATTGATAAGATAAGAGATATCTCTTTTAATTTCCACCAATATAAGAAAGCCATATGGGTATTTTCCAATGAATAGGATAGTTCATATAATATTTATTAATCCTATAGTCCTTTTAAGTCCCATCTAAATTGGGTCCACTAGATTGTTTACAGATATTTTACTATATTATTATAATTTTACAAAAGATAATTCTTCAAATTTATCTTTCACAAGACCTTATCATTAGTTTCTAATTAATTATCTTCTCTAAAAGATAATTAATATTTTTCTATCCTTCATAAAAATTATTTTATTGGATTTTTTTTTTTTTTTTAAGGATTTCATGATCAATTAATTTTACTCTAATAAGGTTTTTGTGACAATTACAAATGATCTTAGGATAAAAATTGATTCTGAACACCCTTGATATTACCGTTAAATTTAATTTAAATTTCCTTGAACAAAAATGGTAGCACAGACTTAAGTTTCCATGGTAGCGTCCATTCTCCGGGATGACGATGTCAAACTACCAAGGATCAGAGCGGCCTTATCTAGTTTTGAAATGTAAGTTAACCTACGGATGCAAACACATGTATTTATACTTTTCTACCTATGCCATTGCTTAATTAAATCATCGTTCAATACTTAAATTCATCTCACAATAGATACCAGACCAAAAAAGAAAAACTAACTGAATTTTTATAAGATTTTGTTCTCCCGAATAAGCCTTCCACTAAATGTTTAATTAACTAAAAACAATTCAAAGAGAAACCATTTACATAAACTCAACCAGTATTATTTTGCAATGGGTTCAAGACAGCCAATCTGACGTAGCATTGTCTATCTGAGCTCTACACGAACTTCCTTTCATGAACACCAGGCAAAGGACCTATTGTTTGTCTTGATCCAATTGATGAGTCGATCTCCTATTCCATCTTGCCGTTGGATAACCCTCAATCGCTCAGTAACACCTCTTCGTACTATTAAGTGATAAACTAAGAGCTATGCCCATTTCGTCTTATTTTACCTACCGTATTGACCCTTCCTATCAAGAGTATGGTTGTCCCTAAAATTGATGATTGTCTTACTCCACAATCATCATATAATTAAAGGTGTTCTACCTGCATCCTTTTGTGTGAATAGGCTATCATCCTTGTCGATGATAGATAATTTTGATAACAAAGTTAAAGGTAATAGCTTAAGTAATTGTTTCTAATTTATCATCAGGTTTCCATGTAAACAAAATTAAATTGTGCATATTTATTAATTTTTTTCTTCAGCAATGAGAAGCATTTTGACAGTTTTTTTTTCTCGCAAGAATACTGCATTTTAGTTAATTTTTTGTTGTGTTTAATTATAACGAAGTTCCATGAGACAATTCTGCTAGGTACCTCTGTTCAAATCTTGGTAACTATAACATCTTATGATATTAAGAAATATGATATTAAAATATATATTGAAGATGTTAGCTTCGTGTTAATGTTTAAACAGTAGGGTCAGCTTTAGCGTAAGCGTAAGCTATGGAGCCTTAGCTTAGGCTATAAAACAGTTTGGTGCCTCGAGAACAAGAACTACGGTATGAAAATTTTGTAAACCCTTAGTCGTTTGAGACACCGTCTAAGGCGGTACACAATGTCATCATGATGGATGTTCTTCCATCCGTTTGCAATGTTTTCACTTCACTAGGGATCCGTAGGTTTTCCATACTCCACAGAAGTTAAAACATCTGGTCTACACCGCCCCTCGGTTATGTTTCCAATAAAGCTTGTGATTGCTTTTAATCTTGAAGACCAGTAATATTTATGTGGAGTAGGTATAGAAGATGCTTCCCAAGACTAGAATAGAGCATACAATCATTATGGTATATTTCCTTTCTAAATTACATTCGTGTCATTCGTATCCTTTATCGTGAAATGTTAAAATGAAACCTAATTTTATATTTAATGTGGTCTTCAATATTATTAAATCATTGTTAAGAATATAAATGAGATTTATATTTATGATTCTAAGTACGCTTTGGAGTAATATTAGCCGTAGATGGAAAGTCAAACATAAAATAAAGGAACAGATAGATTAGATTATTTAGGGACCAATTCAAATATATAATTGAAACTATGAGACATAGGCAAACTAGAATGAAACCGTGCATTGGAAATTGAATGGTAGCTTAATATAATATCATAATTAAAGATTCTCTTGAAAGATAAATTGAGTGGATATGGGTTATCTTTAGAAAACTTATAATCCTTAGGAAATTTCTTCGCAACTAGAATAGAACGGACAATGCTTGTTATACTAAATATTATTAGGTAGAGTTTACTTTAAGGCGTAGGACGAAAAAATATAAAACTCTGAAATTTTATTAATTATAAGTTTTTAACATTTATTTTATATTCTTGTTTAAAATTTAATTTGAAATGTTAGTTGAATATTTTCCTTATTGATGAAAGAATCCTCGGTTAACCGAAAATCATGGTGAAGTGATAAACAATAAACTCTTATAGCCTAGGAATCATACGACATGTGATTTATATAAGAAAGGCTATGCACTTCAAACGATTTAATTTTGAGCAAATTCGTGTAGGTGTACCTTTGTTTGACTGAAATCCTATAGAACTTTCATTATAGAAATAAGTATGCTAAATCTATGTGTGAGTATTGCTAATATTATGGTGAGTACATTCTTTAGTTGAGTATGTGATTTATAGAAGTATTTCTTTTACTGTAAAAATATACAATTTATAGTTTATATTATTATAATTTAAATTCCTTTATGGTAAGATGTTTAATTTAAATCTTTTATTTTTATAAATAATTTTTTTTTTTAATGTTTAGAGGCATTTTTGGATTTAGATTTGATATTGTAAAAATCATTGTCGCAGGTCGATCATGAGGATGCATTCAGTTTCTTTCTTCTCAAAACAGGTATTTTGTTTTTTGCTCTCACTATAAGAAAAAAAAATTTAGTAAAGAAGAATTTATTTTATTATTTTTATTTTTTTAAGAAAAGGATGTCATATTTTTTTTTGATAGTTATAAGTGTTTGTATTTATGGCGGGTTTTAACAAGGATCCCAAAACCTGATTACATAAGCAATGGGCCTAGGGCATCAATCCCTTGAAACTGAACACCAAAACAGAAATCCCGCCCAACGGTAACAGTAAGCATGAAACAATCCCTCTTAGCGGGAAACAAACAAATAAGAAAGAAAGTAGTTTTGGAGATCTCGCCCAGCGGGGAGTAGCCAAGAACCACCATCGAGAAGATCCCGCCGACGGGAAGCACGGAAAAACCGTTACAATAAAATCTCGCCTCGCGGGAAGCAGTCAAAACCACCACAAACAGTCCCGCCTAGCGGGAAGCAACAGGGAAATCCCGCCATCCGGGAAACCAGTAGAAAAGAAAGGATCCCGCCTCGCAGGAAAACCGGCGGATTTGGTGGATCCCGCCCTGTGGAGAAACCATCCCGCCCTGTGGAGAAACCATCCCGCCCACCGGTAAAACATTCAGTTCAGCAAGAGCCATCCTGCAGGAAGCCGACAGCCAGCACAGAGAGGATCCGACCCATCAAGAAGTGACCAGAGAGTTGCACCACAAACAACCCGCCTCGGGAAAACAAAAGAGGATCCCAGCAGCAGGGACTAAGAATCCCGTCCAAGCACAGAGCCCGTCGAGGGACCAAGAATCCCGTCCAAGCACAGAGCCCGCCGAGGATTCACAAGAAAAAGGGGGAAGCTGGCCAAACCCTAAATCGTCACCTCCACCGCACCGAGAAACGCAGGGGACCAAATCCACGCGAATAACCTCGCAAAAACCCGCGGGGAAGCTCGAGGAAAAATGGAATGGATCCCCAACCAAATAGGGATCCCTGGGAAGCACCAGTCCAAAAAAACAACCAAGGAAACCCTAGCCGACCGGGAGGGGCGTAGATAGTGGAGAAGGATCTCCCCCCAGGAGATCATCTGCAAACAACCACTCCTCGGGAGGGATGACTCGGGTTGAGCCAGGGATCAGGCGAGAACCAGGAGCCATGGGAGGGGGAGCAGGGGAGGGACCAGAGCCCTCCCCTCTCTACTTTCTTCCCTCTCCATCTCCCCATGTAAGAATTCATAATAATAATAAAAAAAAAAAAACTTCAAAAGGATGTCATATTAAGTTAAAATATTGTTTAATATTTCATTTTTGAATTATGTTTTCATTAACTGAATAAGTTGTTAAATTAAAATATTGTTTGGTACTCTCTTTTTGGACTGTGTTTCTATAATTGAATAGGTCGGTTATACGAGATATTTTTCAAATTGTTCAACCAAGGGGTTTATGATCATTTTTTCTCTTACCATTTTTTTGTCATGATGTGTGTGATGAGATGTATGCTTTAAAAAACAAAACAGTTGTATGATCAACTTATTAAACGAGTTAAGAGTTTATCAAAACATAATAAAAAAAAAGTCATAAATAATGTTTTAACTGACCGTGTTTTTAGGGCTAAATTGAATATTAAAAATAACAAAGTTTAAAAATTTAGTATTTAAAATTATAGATATTGGAGATACTACATGGCCTTTTGATTTTATGAAATAATAATAATAAAATCCATTGCTTCTATATATATCAAAATAATAATAATAATAATAAATTATTTTTTACTAAAAATGTTGCTTTGTATTTGAGGGAAAAAAATGAAATACCTGCAATGAAAAGGAGACCGAACTCGTTTTGATGGCCATCCTCCAACAATGACTTTTACAATATTGAATCTAAAAAATGAACTCGAAATGCTTTTAAATGCCAAGAGCTTGGTAAATTTTTAAGAATGTGAATATAATTTGCACAATGTAGAGTTCTGTAGAGTTGCAGAGTTTGAGTTGGAAAAACTATTACAAATTAACAAATTATTTTTGAAGAGTTAACTAATAATATATTTTTGAAGAGTTAACTATGGTTAGTCTGAGATGTAGATCATTTGGTTCAACCAAAACCTATAAGGGAGTGAAGGTCCAAGGTTCAAATCTTGGGCCTAACGCTTGTCCCTTTCTTGATGCTTTCAACGACATAAAAGGCTTAACATAATTGTGGCATGGTGGTTATAGGGGCAGATTGCATGAAAATTTGTGTGGCGACTTCTAAGGCATATAAAGGAAAATATTATGACTGGCCATAAAATTCGGACAACCTGGCCAGATTCATGGTGGCTATTGATTCCACCATAACTATGAATAGAAAACCAAGGGAGATCTCACTTTAAGACTTGAAAATCGAGGGAGACGGTTCAACAAAGACATTTTTTTATTTTACATCATTAGTAATAAGTATATTAGTAATAAGTATATAGCATTAAATACCACTTTTGATATTATGACCGTTGCACTTAGTTTTCCAAATAAATTAAATTTAATCTAATTACTAATATGCAATAATCATAACAAAGTTTAAACCTTTTAGACTTTTCAAACAGAAGGCGCCAATCTGGTGCCATTGATAAATATCCAAAGGCACTTTTATTTAATCCTTCCTCCTTTCCCTTCCAGTTTATCATCTCTACAAAACATAAAAGAGCATAACACTTCATAAAAAAACATAAATTTTAGGCTTTCTTGACCATATAATTTATAGGAAGGAATGGGGCAAACAAAGTGACCATTTCATTACGGTCTTAATATTAATCCGTCATATAGACCGAAGAATTGTTTTCGTATTTTGTTTATCCATGGATTATAGAACCTTCTAAATAACGGATTAGTGGATGATATTGATCTTCAAAAAGATTAAATTTAATCTAATTACTAATATGCAATAATCATAGCAAAGGTTAAACTTTTTAGACTTTTCAAACTGAAGGTGCCAATCTGGTGCCATTGATAAATATGCGCCCTTTTATTCTTTCTTTCCTCATTTCCCTTCCTTTTTATCATCTCTACAAAACGTAAAAGAGCATAACACATCATAAAAAAACATAACTTTTAGGCTTTCTTGACTATCTAATTTATAGGAAGGAATGGGAGAAGCAAAGTGACCATTTTATTACGGTCTTAATATTAATCCGTCATATAGACAGAAGAATTCTTTTCGTATTTTCTTTGTCCATGGATTATAGAACTTTCTAAATAAGATTTTTTTTAATAAAACAAAATTTTAAAGCATAATTACGTTTCCAATTTAATTAATTTTAATTTAATTTATTAATAATAATTTCTTTTATAAATAATAAATTAAAAATAAGCAAATGGACAACAAACAAATAAACATACAATTTGATCATCACACACATTTATACCTTCAATTTTATCATTACAAGCAACTTGATGATAACAAAGGTTATCGTCTTTATAACAAGAGCATGTTGTTATCATTTGTTTAACAAGAATAACTCCAATGTTCATGGAACTTTCCTTGTCATTGGAGGATTAAAAGTAAGTATTCGTTTAATTAGAATTATAAAATATTTACATTCATGATGCAAAGCATATATTTATAATGCACCTATATGAATGTAATTATATCAATTTCAATTTACCCATGAATCATTGGTGAGTGTTTCGTTGTTAGAGTTATTTTTCTATAGTCAAAGTGAATATCTCATCGCGGTGAGAATTTACACTGTCATCATTTTTCATTTCATTTCTCGTGGACATGTATCTAAAAAATAGAGACCATTAGTAGTACCATATCCTAAGAATGATAAAACGTAATTATTTAAAAAATATGTTAATGAAACATTTTTTGGAAGGGTCATGATTCATGAAGCATGTTTTGGGAGGGTCATGACATTCTTTTCCTCTAGTTCTAAACAAGGGTCATGACATTCTCCTCCTCTATTTCTAAACACAATTCTGTGTGTTTTGAAATATATTTTAATTATAAATAGAGAAATGTTTTTTCATTGAATCTACATTTTTTCATGTAGCATTCTTGTTTGAAAATTGGTCCCATTGGACCTTACATTGGTTACATTTCTTTTCTTAAATTTTTGGCATAAAAGGTTAATATCTGAACTGGGTAAATCTTGATGGCAAGAAGATTTGTCATCAACAAATTAGACACATTTAAAATTTGTGATGGGTTAGTAACATACTTTCTGAGTAGGGATACATTGAAGACATCATATATTTTTGATAGATTAGGTGAAAAAACAAGTTTATAGGTCATCGTATTGATATTTTTATGATTTGAAAAGACCAAAAAAATCTGGGATCAAGTTTGATGGAATATTTGTTAGGTTTCACCCTTATGAATATGTTTTCTCATAGAGAATTCTCTCCGTGACCTATAATTTTTTTATCAATCCATAGCTTATTTGAGCCAATACTGGATCATTTTCAACTCTTTCTCCATCTCCTTTATAGTATCCATTCTGATCATTTTTTGATCCTCTATTTTGGTACACTTAGAAAGATCGAAAAATGATCAGATTATACATTGTAAATAAGATGAGGAATAATTGATAATTATTTGCTTATAGCTCAAAGAAGCCATGAATTGAAAAAAGAGCTATGTTGTTTTGAAAATACCATCGAGGGAATTTTTTTTTGAGAATCACATTCTTCATTAGGTTGAGACCTAACAAATATTTCAAACTTGACCCCAAATTTGTTGAGCTTTTGAGATCATAGAGAAGATCAATTTTATGGCTTATGTATTTGTCCTTCCGCCTAATATATCAAAGATCTATGATGTCTTTATTGTATCCTTTCTTAGAAAATATATTGTTGACCCATTGCATATGTGGAATGTGTCCAATTTGCAGATGATAGATCCCTTCACCATTAAATTACATCTATGATGTCTTTATTGTATCATTTCTTAGAAAATATATTGTTGACCCATTGCATATGTGGAATGTGTCCAATTTGCAGATGATAGATCCCTTCACCATTAAATTTAATCTGATTTGGATATTAGTTTTTCAAGAGTTGTAGAAAAAGGAGTGTAAATTAATGTGAGGTTCAATGGAACCAATTCTCAAAAAATAATGTTACATAGGACAATGTAGATTCTATGAAAGAAAAATTTCCTCATATTTTTAATTAAATTGTATTTTAAAAACACAAGGATATTGTTTAAAACTAAGGGGACAATGCCATGACCCTTCCAAAACATACTCTATGATATTATTTGTAAATGATGAGCATCTCATTTTAAATTATCATGTTTTATCATTCTCGGGATATAGTACTATTGATGGTGTTTGTTTTACAGATATAGGTCCTCCAGGAATGAAATAAGAAATAATAGTGGTGTAAATTTTCACCGCAGTGGGGTATTCACTTTTACAATGGTAGAATGACCCTAGAAATGATACACTTACCAATGGTTCATGAGTACATGGAATTCTATATGATTGCATTAATTTAGGTGCATTGTGAATGTATGTTGTGTATTATATAAACTTTATATCTTTAATTGAACAAATACTTACCTTTAAAACCTCCAATGGCAAAGAAAGTGTCACAAACATGGGATTTATTCTTGTTAGGTAGATGATAATCTTTGTTATCATCAGATTGTCTGTAAAAAATCAAATTGAAGATATAGATGTGTGAGATGGTTTGTTAGAATGTTTAGTCCAATTGTTTAGTTTTAAAAAAATTTTATAAAAGAAATTATTATTAATAAATTAAATTGATTAAATAGGGAGGGATATTGTATTTTATATATATTCACTTTTAAATTATGCGAAAAATATTTTATTTAAAAAAAGGGTTTCTATTAAACTTTTTTCATAGGCAAAGGAAACATGGAAAAGAATTTGTCTATCCATCTAGTTGAAAAAGGCCATGACGAGTTGGTCAACTGCATGCACCTTAATTGCCTTGATTCTTCATATAAATTGATTAGTTAGAAAGCCTGATAGGTGTGTTTTTTTCCTAATTTGGGAAAGGGGAAGAATGGAGAAGGGAGAAGGGAAAAGTAAAAGGTCTTTTGCATATCTTTTTTTCTTTATAGCACTAGGTTGGCTTATTTTGTTTGAGAAATCTTAATTTTGATAAGTAATATTGGTTATTGCAAGTTAATAAATTAGAATTACTTTACTATTGCTGAAGAAAGTTTCATTAATATTCCTATGTAAGGATATCTCTTTGAAACATGGTTAGAAGTAGATACAGTTTCCATACCTTGAAGAAAGCTTTGTAAGCCACAATTTATCAATTTCCAAATGTTTTCATTTTAGCTTTTTAACTTGGTTTGAATTACTTAATTATTAGTAAGTGAAAACTTAGTCAAGCCCTTGCTTAGCTTTGCAGACGTATGGGTAAATGTGTTTATCATTCGTTATACGTGACTTTGGATTAAAAAACTCAGCTAAACCCTTGCTTAGCTCTTACATTCAAAAACTCAACTAAACCCTTGCTTAGCTTTGTAGATGTATGGGTAAATGTGTTTACCATTAGTTGTGTGTGGCTTTGCATTTGAAAACCCATTCGAATCTTGCTCAGTTTCATTGAATATTTTTTACCTGTTGTTTTTATTTACAGCATGTGGCATTCAACCTACCAATGTTTTAGAAAGTGTGAAAAGTTAATATCATGGCTTGCGTGTGACATTTTCAATTGTTTTTATTAATAATTTTTCTAAAAAATAATGTTGTCTATTTTGAATTGTTTTTATTTGTGACTTCTTTATATGCTACGCTAAATGTTAAGTGACATTTCATATAAGTAAAACTAAACTGTCAAGTGACATTTCATATAAGTGAAACTTTCGTTTTGTGTTCATGGTTGTTTTGAAACTCTAAAGTATTTAATATGGTAAACAAGAACTTGTTATACATTATTGTTTTGTGTTCATGGTTGTTTTGAAACTCTAAAGTATTTAATATGGCAAACAAGAACTTGTTATACATTACTTAAATGCATCTTTTAGCAACATAAGTATTTTGGACATTTTTTTCATTTGCATTGGAGAGCAAAGAAGGAACAAGGAAATCCCCAACATCATTGTGTGAAACCACCGTGTGAAACCACCAACCTTAAACACTAATTGTTGATGCCCATTTAAGTCAAGATTTTTTTGAAATGAATAGTGATGTCTATTTATTCAAAAAATTGAGTAGCATGGAGAGCAAGTTAATAGTAATGGTAATATCTCTGAATTGTCATATAACATTATTTTTTTTTCAAAACATCTCTAAAATTATCTATTAAAATTGTTTAAATATAAAAATTGTAAAAATATAATGATACCAACTTATTTATCAAATGTGAAAGCACGAGATTCCGGGCGAAGGAAACACTAATTGCGATGCATTCAAAATCAAATACGCTTAAGTCCTAGAAATGTAGAATGCATGAAATGAAAGAGACGCATTGAAATGAGATACAAGCAAATGGAGAAAACACAGCCCTTTCATTAAACTCTCTTAATCTCTGTTACAAAGACGCCTCCTCCCTTTTCGGGGGCTAGGAGCGTTAAAAGAATTTGATTACAATCAAGACTTAAGGTTCCTCTTTCCGCGTGCCCACACTTGAGATGGGCGGGCCAAGACGATGCCGTCGCTGATGTTGATGAGTCCTTGACCTCTGCTGCTCCTCCTGCGAACAAAGAAACAACGAAGATGTCAGTAGCACCTGCTGCAAATAAGAAGTGTTTGTTCTCTAAAATCGCCAAAAGATGCATATAAACATTTGTCTAAAATAGTGAGTAAAGTGAGTCCAAATGGCCTGAGAACCTGACAGAAGACAGAAGATATTACCAGAAGGCCATTGCCACTGAAACAGTTGGCCAATCTGCCTTCACCTGGAATTCGTCCCTGGGCAGGACGACTTCGATCGCAATTCGTCCCTGGGTGGGACGAATTCTACTGTGTTGGAAAAGCCGAGGTGATGCTGCTCCAATGTCGACTCCCGAGACCTCCAAAACACCTGCAAACAGAGGGGTTATGTAATTGGGGCCATTTTGGGATGACCCAGATGGTCGGATTCTCCCAATTTGGCCTCTATCCTCGGGAATTCGATATCGCCACCTGCAAGTTAGTAGGACAACAAAGCGACAAAAGGCATGATAAAATCTGATCAAAGTGTTATGAAATTGAAGCTATGAGTTAACCGGATAGAATAACATAAGATGCCATATGAACAAATAATCTAGAATGCTTTAGAATAAAACTTAGAGAGTGCGGGGGTGCCCAAGTGGGCCTCCCACCGTTGGCACTTGATTTCGGCGCCAATCCACTAGGGATGGGCCCAAAACCTCTTAGGATTGGGATGTCTGGCAAATTGGTGGTATAAGGTGGTCAAATGTTGGATTTGGGTTGGATCCACGCTTCCAAAAGCCACCCAATAACCTCCCTTGCGAAAGAGATTAGTGGATGTGAGAAGGTGAATCAAAAAGATGCAAGTGGGTAATCAATCGGACAACACTTCGTTGCTTGAAATCGCCTCCAATCTCTCTTTTTGGGTGAGAAAAGTCCCACCTTTTATAGACCCATGGGGTCTCTTTTGAGAGGGAAGCATAAGCGCCATGTGTTGGTCATAGGTGCCATGTGGCGGTCATGTCTTCCCATGAGGGAGGGGAGTCCTCCATGACTTGGGCTTTCATAATCGCCCTTGTGACAGTCCTCTAACGGCCCATTTGCCCACCCACACACGCGTGCGAGGCAGGAGTCATCAACTGATTGTCTTTGGCTGCCACTTGGCGCCATTCTTCTTTTTGCCCGTTAAACCTAGAATTCGTCCTACCCAGGGACGAATTCAGAATTCGTCCCTTGGTGAGACGGATTCCAATTTGAATTCGTCCCAGGGTGGGACGAATTTGGAGTAGGTTGTCCGAAGGTGCCAAATTGCCTTCTGACCTTCCAAAATTGCTGTAAAAGTGGTTAGGACCACTGTTTAACCTCTCGAGGGCTGCCCTGGGGGCTATGTGTGTCAAAGCGATCGGTGTTTGTAGTCACATAATCGGATTGGTGCTGTTTTGGTGTCTACAGATGCCCCTTTTTGGGATGCGCTTGTGCATGGCGCAGCACCGAGCAAAAATAGATAACCAAAGCACTAATGATTAGGGTTTCTTGGTAACCTAACCAACTTTTGATGCCCCAAGCATGGAAAGGGCATGCATTCTTGAATCCTTGCTTCTGACGAGCTAAGGAGTTTGATTTCAAGTATTAACCTATTTTGGTGAGGTGTGACTTGAGCTTGGACATTGATCAGTCATGATTAGGCAAAGGGCGCAACCTTTTATCCATGGGGGAACCTTGAGTTCATGCTTCGGGAATGCCAAGCGTTTGATCGCGTTTGATCGATTTGTTGTTATTGCTTGTTTGCTGCCCCAAGCAGGAGCGTGATTGTCTTTGTCAATGATTCTTTGAATGCATGTCATTGCCTTGATTAGGTGTTTGCTTGTTGATTGGTGACTAAGTGTGACTACCCCCTCAAGCGACGAATCGATGAGGGAATGACCTTCGTGAGAAAAGCGACGAGTCGCTTGACCCAAGATGACTTGTGCAAGGGTGCCTTTAGATGGTTTATCGTTAAGCATGTGCAATTTTTCCAACATTTGGACCTATTTTTGGTGGGTGGTAACCCTTTTTGCGACGCTGTTCGGAGCTGAAATTGGCGAAAATCCGTCTTCCCATGGAGCGGTCCGGCTAAAGTAGCCTTCTTAGGGAGTAGGATAATGACAATTTGTGACCCCAACGTCTGTTTTGTATGCCAAGAGGTTAAGTGCAAGAGCACTTGTGTCCGGCAATGCTTATTGCTTTGTTTTTATGTTGCATTTTTTGTTGTTTTGATTTTTTTTTTGTGACACCATTTGGGGATTAAATTGTCGAAAATCCGTCCTCCCGTGGAGCGGTCCGGCTATGGTAGCCTTCTTAGGGAGTAGGATAGTGACAATGTAAAACCCAGACATCAATTTTGCTATGCCAAGAGGTTAAGTGCAAGAGCACTTGTGTCTAGCAATGTTTATTGTTGTTTGTTGTTTTGATTTTCTTATTGTTTTTGAGTGGGCTTTGACCCATTTGTGACGTCATTTGGGGGTGAAATTGTCGAAAATCCGTCTTCCCGTGGAGCGGTCCGGCTATGGTAGCCTTCTTAGAGAGTAGGATAGTGACAATGTAAACCCCAACATCAATTTTTCTATGCCAAGAGGTTAAGTGCAAGAGCACTTGTGTCTGGCAATGTTTATTGCTTTTTGTTTTTGTGTTGCATTTATTTGTTGTTTTTGTTGTTTTGATTTTCTTGTTGTTTTTTAGTGGGCTTTGACCCATTTGTGATGCCATTTAGGGGTGAAATTGTCAACAATCCGTCTTCTCGTGGAGCGGTCCGGCTATGGTAGCCTTCTTAGAGAGTAGGATAGTGACAATGTAAACCCCGACATCAATTTTTCTATGCCAAGAGGTTAAGTGCAAGAGCACTTGTGTCTGGCAATGTTTATTGCTTTTTGTTTTTGTGTTGCATTTATTTGTTGTTTTTGTTGTTTTGATTTTCTTGTTGTTTTTTAGTGGGCTTTGACCCATTTGTGATGCCATTTAGGGGTGAAATTGTCAACAATCCGTCTTCCCATGGAGCGGTCCGGCTATGGTAGCCTTCTTAGAGAGTAGGATAGTGACAATGTAAACCCCGACATCAATTTTTCTATGCCAAGAGGTTAAGTGCAAGAGCACTTGTGTCTGGCAATGTTTATTGCGTTTTGTTTGTGTTGCCTTTGTTTGTTGTTTTTTTGGTGGGCTTTGACCCATTTGTGATGCCATTTGGGGGTGAAATTGTCGATAATCCGTCTTCCCGTGGAGCGGTCCGGCTATGGTAGCCTTCTTAGAGAGTAGGATAGTGACAATGTAAACCTCGACATCAATTTTTCTATGCCAAGAGGTTAAGTGCAAGAGCACTTGTGTCTGGCAATGTTTATTGCTTTTTGTTTGTGTTGCATTTTTTTGTTGTTTTGTTGTTTTGATTTTCTTTGATCTTATGCATGATGGTTGATGAATATGGATGTATGCATGTTGATTTATTTTGATGGATGCATATGCTATGATGAATACAAATGTTTTTGATTTATATGTGATATGCAGAGATGAAATGGATGAATGAGATTTGTGATGTTTGGCTATGGCACCATAGACTATTTAGAACTCTGTTATTTTGTTTTTAGGCGATTGTTGTGATGCATGACTTTGTATGTGTAGCTGTGGTTTTTTTTTTTTTGTATTTTTTGATGGTATTGTAAGGATGAAAAGTAGCGCAGTTGGTTTAGAAATGTAGCTAAGGTTTTCTGAGACTCATACGGTTTTAACTCACTAGCCACGACTGTACTTTATCTTACAAGACTTTTGAACAAGGTATGAATCGGACTTGTTTTTGACCAAGCTATTTCACATCCCTGTGTGTGCAATTGAGTTCATTTATGTGGTATTTGTCAGGATACCACCAGTGCCAGATGGGCTTTCAACCGAACCTGTACTGAGGATCACCTAATTAGCTCCACTAACTCCTTTGTTGTATGTAGTTAGATTAATCTTGCGGTGTTATCCAGGATACCATAAGCTAGCTCATCCTTATGCAAACATTGGTCTACACATACGCAAAGCGAATGTGACAGACATATCGTCATGCGGGTAGGATACCACCATTGCCAGATAGGCTATCAACCAAACCTGTAATGAAGATCACCTAGATGGTTTTTGAATGCTGAGAATTCTAGGGATTCAGGCTCAGGATGTTTGTTGGCTGAATGATTTAGAAAGTTGCTCGTCTATATAGTGATGAAAATCACTGTTTATTTTCTATTAATTCTCTTTGAGCAAGGATTTTGAATAGTGGTGATAACCACTGTTATTTGATTTTGTATTTTGAGTATTGTGAGTTTGGGTTGGTGAGTGGCCTTGATCCTTGTGGCCTTGGGGACGACTACGCATCCTTTGTAGGGACGTGTAGTACGAATCCTTACGACATTGGGAACCAAGGGGTGATGGAGATTATGGAGTGAGGGCATTGATCTCTTAGGCCTTGGGGATGACTACCCATCCTGGTTAGGGGCGGATAGTACGAATCCTTACAACTTGGAGACCAAAGGTGAATGGAAAGTGTTAGGATGATGATTTGTTGGAATTTTGTTCATGAATGGCGTTGATCCTTTTAGGTCTTGGGGATGACTACCCATCCTTGGCGGGGACGTGTAGTACAAATCCTTACAACTTTGGGAACCAACTATTATTAGGATTTGGTAGTGGTGAAAACCACTGTATATGGAGGTGAATGGATAGGAAAGAGCTTGTCCGTTTGTCAATTCTCAGCATTCTGGAACCATTCGCACGGGGGGATGAGCAAGATAACCATTTCGCTTATGGTGACTTGGATTAC
Organism: Wollemia nobilis; assembly: GCA_028583015.1. NCBI lineage: Eukaryota > Viridiplantae > Streptophyta > Pinopsida > Araucariales > Araucariaceae > Wollemia > Wollemia nobilis. Next base: position 1,078,685 of record JAQPPZ010016941.1, read on the forward strand.
CCTGTAGGTTTCATCTTTCATTCACACAACTTGGGAATTTTTATGTGTTTTAATTTGTGTTGGGATGTTACGTAACAAGGCGTATTTCAAGTGTAACTCTACCTTCATAAAATCTGTTTGACTTGATACATTTATATGGCTAAAGAGCAAAATGATGACTGAATCACGAAAACTCTTGATACATTAAAAGACCACTGACTCTAGTGTGGTAAAAGCAATGCATGGTGTTTTTGTTGTTTTTGTAAAATGGAACAATGTGGAACAAGATGGACTAGCAGAGCAATTATAGCCTATGGTGCCTTTGACCTATACGACCACAAATATGCAATGTATGGATGCAATGTTTTAATGCAGCTATGTATTTTTGTATTTTTGATGGATTGATTTTTGTGAATATGAAGATGAAGGGCGAGAAGAGCTCTCTATTGATGAATTTGAGTATGCCTAGAAATGAGATGCAAATTTTTGTTGTTTTTGATGATTTTTGTTGTTTTTGAATTTTCTTGATTTTGGTGACCAAGCGATTGTGGAAATCCTTGGAGTATTTTGGGATTGACCAAGGGAATGCAATAGTCCTTGGAGCATTTTGAATTTGACCAAGTGATTATAGAATCCTTGGAGCATTTGGGGTGACCAAGTGATTGCGATAATCCTTGGAGCTTTTTGGGTGACCAAGTGATTGCGATAATCCTTGGAGCATTTTGGGTGACCAAGTGATTGCGATAATCCTTGGATTTTTGGGTGACCAAGCGATTGTGATAATCCTTGGAGCTTTTGGGGTGACCAAGTGATTGCGATAATCCTTGGAGCTTTTTGGGTGACCAAGTGATTGCGATAATCCTTGGAGCTTTTTGGGGTGACCAAGTGATTGCGATAATCCTTGGAGCTTTTGGGGTGACCAAGTGATTGCAATAATCCTTGGAGCTTTTTGGGTGACCAAGTGATTGCGATAATCCTTGGAGCTTTTTGGGGTGACCAAGTGATTGCGATAATCCTTGGAGCTTTTGGGGTGACCAAGTGATTGCGATAATCCTTGGAGCTTTTGGGGTGACCAAGTGATTGCGATAATCCTTGGAGCTTTTTGGGGTGACCAAGTGATTGCGATAATCCTTGGAGCTTTTGGGGTGACCAAGTGATTGCGATAATCCTTGGAGCTTTTTGGTTTGGATTATGGCTCTTCGAGGGATAGAGGTACCCCCAACTTGATGGTCTTTGCACTCTGGATCTGGCTCTAGAGGGATGGGCACGAATGGATCGGCCCTATGCACGGATAGGAGGATAGGGTCCGCCCTCGGCACTGATGTTGCTATGGGATCTCTGGGCGGAAGTTGATCTTTGTGTGCCCAAAGTGGTGGATGTAACGCTTGGTCCCACTGTGGTGGGTTAACGCGCCACTCATGCCCTAGTATTATGTTTATCTGTTGACATGCTTCATTGATTTTTATGGGATGTCGATGTTGTCGCATGTGATTGTTGTGGGCTATCTCTGTTTTATCCTCACCTTCGACCAGTGAGTACAGCTCATCATAATCTAGAGATTTTGAGACATGGAGGACTGCATCATCAGGTAGCCCTATGGTTAAAGGTTGATCCTCTTCGAAAGGAGCCTCATGTAAGTTGGGCCTTGGGAGCTCCAAAATCTTGGTCTCTACCAACTCTAAGTGCTCTAGTGCTTTGCATGTATCGAGAGATTTGAGCTCCTCCTCTTTGGTTGGTTCTTGTTGAGGAACTTGGGGCCTATGGAGGGGTGGCCAGATAGCACCCCCCATGCCTTGGTAGGGCAGTTCATCCCGCTCTTCTTCTTGCTCTGATTCCTTAGAGGCTTCTTGATGAATTTCTAAGGGTGGCTCATAAACCTAGGTGGATGTCTGAGGAAGGCACCCATCATTGGTTATAGGAGCGGCCTCCCGCTCATGTCTAGGAGGCATCGGGGGTGGTGCTTCAGGAATCAGGAGAGTAGCCTCCCGCTCCTATCTAGGAGGTGTTGGGGGTAGCGTTTGATGAGGTCGCGATGACCTGTCTTGCCCCCATGGGTTGTGCCCCTCAAAATGTTTTGTCTTATGCGTGTGAGGGGTTGGAGTCTTCTCCTGCACAGTGTGTTGGAAGAACTCATCCTTCTAGTGCTGAAGGTGCTCTTTGTTAATATAGTACAGTTCCTCTAAACGTAGTCGCTCTAGCTCAAGCTGCATGAATGGCATCTGGTGTGTGATGTGCTTGATAGATTCTAAGATAGTTGGTCTCACCGCTTCATGTCTAGAAGGCCTAGATGCCTCTCCTACATATCTATCTCGGTCATAGTGATCCAAGATCTCTATAGGACACCTCCCTCTGTTGGGGGTAGCGGCATTCCCTCGGGGCTTTGGCCTCAGTGAGTGGTCCTGATAGATAGCAGGTGCGGAGGCGTGTTGCTCTCGCGATGTATATTGCTCTCGAGGAAGGTAAGGGTTTTCCTCGTGCTCTCTTTCATAAGTGAAAAAGGGACGGGTGGAGTTGGCTCGCCCCACTCGAGGAGCCTTGTGCTCTGGATTTGTCTTTGTAGTCCCGACAACTAGAGGGGGTGAAGGAGGGATAGTGTAATCATGTGGTTCCTCCCGTCGAACCCTATGTTGACCTAGCGCTTCATCGCGTGGTGACCACTCATAGCGAGCATCTAAGGGAGCTCTCCTATGGATGTACCCCTCATGGGAGGGTGTGTGCTGGGTGCTATGCTGAACAGGAGTGCCCCTAGAAGAGGTGCCCCTATAGTCCCTTTCCGTTAAGGTGTGGAGGGGATTGCCTTGTGTGTTAGGTCACCAAGGTGGTATGACCAAATCCTTGGGACTATAACGGAGGTGACTCGTGCCTCCTTGGATATTCCCCATAGCATCCGCCCGTGATTGGGCTTGGCTATGGGTGAGCACCATGATGATGTCTCTCTAAAAACCCTAAAATTGAAAATGAGTCAGATGGGGCCCAAAATTGGTGTGCGCATCCCTCTTATAGTAGATAAGACAAAAATGAAGTTTCAAGTCCTAACTCTAAATACATTAGGAGATATTGACATCCGAACAGCTCAAAAAGTGCAAAAAATTGGGCACGCAATTTTAAAACCTAATTTCGGGGCACTAGATGATGGAATTTGGCCCCGAAAACTGAATTTTCTGGGCAAATAGAATTCCCTGTAAAATTTCAAGTCAATCGGAGCTACGGTTGAGAAGTTATGGCCCCGACAAGATGCACTAAAATTTAGGGAAAAATATAAGATTTCCCATATTTTGTTGGATGCTCCTGCATCACTTATGGGCACCTTTGGGGTGCTTTTGGGTTGACCAAAGGGTTCATGGACACCTTTGGGGCATTTTGGAGTGACCAAGCGATTGAGGGAATCCTTGGAGCTTTTGGAGAAAATGACAAAATGCGTAGATTTTTATCTTTTGTTTATGATTTTTGATTTTATTTTTTTGTTACACTAAGCAGAAATGAACACACACATACACAAACCGTGATTATCTCTTTTAAGGATTAATAGTGTGTCCTAAACTGGTTTAGTGCATTTTGATGTTTTGTTTTGTTTTTGAAAGTTTTTGAAGAACGTTTAAATGCATGATGAAGGCTCATATAACTCCCAAAATGGTCGCCCCTTCAATATACCAACCAAGCCGATATACCAACCTCTCTATATACCCGCCCTTACGAGAGGGAGACTATAGGTACGTGAGAGCAGATGGTACATGGTACGTAGGCGGTACGGAAGGGGGATTGTCCTGTTAATGGCACCTACCATAGAAGACTTATCCTCGTGCGCATGGGAATCACCCCGACGACACTCGGTCAACTTTCGTCAGGATTTACGCCTAACAACAGGTGACAATCGGGAAATGGATGCAAAGCTAAGCCAAGGCGGTGATGAACCCACCGTTGGTCTTGCTCAAGGGCTGGGGTCTTACGACCAGCTCCTTGGTTTAAATTTGCCACGTGATGTGTGTGGGATTCATTTTATTTAACAAAAATGAAACAAGCATAAATGACTTTCCCTAAGCAAGCAAGATAAACTGAAAACAACCAAAGAACAGAAACAGAAACAAAAAAATTTAACAGAGATTATAAAAATCCCTACCTCTTCTCTGCCTGGACCGGATGCTTCTGACTTTCTGCTCTGAAAATCTACAGGAAGGAATTCGTCCCTCTGTGAGACGAATTGCAGAACAGAATTCGTCCCTACCAGAGACGAATTTGAATTCGTCTCAGGGTCAGACGAATTACAGTAAAGAATTCATCACGATCAGAGACGAATAACAGTCTGCAAAAAATAAAAACTTGTACTTGTCAAGCACAAAACACAAAAAAGGATCAGTTATTTGATCTTAAAAACCAGGGGACAGAGTCCCACCGTGATCGCCACTGAAAGCACGAGATTTCGGGTGAAGGAAACACTAATTGCGATGCATTCAAAATCAAATACGCTTAAGTCCTAGAAATGTAGAATGCATGAAATGAAAGAGACGCATTGAAATGAGATACAAGCAAATGGAGAAAACACAGCCCTTTCATTAAACTCTCTTAATCTCTATTACAAAGATGCCTCCTCCCTTTTCAGGGGCTAGGAGCGTTAAAAGAATTTGATTACAATCAAGACTTAAGGTTCCTCTTTTCGCGTGCCCACACTTGAGATGGGCGGGCCAAGACGATGTCGTCGCTGATGTTGATGAGTCCTTGACCTCTGCTGCTCCTCCTGTGAACAAAGAAACAACGAAGATGTCAGTAGCACCTGCTGCAAATAAGAAGTGTCTGTTCTCTAAAATCGCCAAAAGATGCATATAAACATTTGTCTAAAATAGTGAGTAAAGTGAGTCCAAATGGCCTGAGAACCTGACAGAAGACAGAAGATATTACCAGAAGGCCATTGCCACTGAAACAGTTGGCCAATCTGCCTTCACCTGGAATTCGTCCCTGGGCAGGACGAATTTTGACTGCTATTCGTCCCTGGGTGGGACGAATTCTACTGTGTTGGAAAAGCCGAGGTGATGCTGCTCCAATGTCGACTCTCGAGACCTCCAAAACACCTACAAATAGAGGGGTTATGTAATTGGGGCCATTTTGGGACGACCCAGATGGTCGGATTCTCCCAATTTGGCCTCTATCCTCGGGAATTCGATATCGCCACCTGCAAGTTAGTAGGACAACAAAGCGACAAAAGGCATGATAAAATCTGATCAAAGTGTTATGAAATTGAAGCTATGAGTTAACCAGATAGAATAACATAAGATGCCATATGAACAAATAATCTAGAATGCTTTAGAATAAAACTTAGAGAGTGCGGGGGTGCCCAAGTGGGCCTCCCACCGTTGGCACTTGATTTCGGCGCCAATCCACTAGGGATGGGCCCAAAACCTCTTAGGATTGGGATGTCTGCAAATTGGTGGTGTAAGGTGGTCAAATGTTGGATTTGGGTTGGATCCACGCTTCCAAAAGCCACCCAATAACCTCCCTTGCAAAAGAGATTAGTGGATGTGAGAAGGTGAATCAAAAAGATGCAAGTGGGTAATCAATCGGACAGCACTTCGTTGCTTGAAATCGCCTCCAATCTCTCTTTTTGGGTGAGAAAAGTCCCACCTTTTATAGACCCATGGGGTCTCTTTTGAGAGGGAAGCATAAGCGCCATGTGTTGGTCATAGGTGCCATGTGGCGGTCATGTCTTCCCATGAGGGAGGGGAGTCCTCCATGACTTGGGCTTTCATAATCGCCCTTGTGACAGTCCTCTAACGGCCTATTTGCCCACCCACACACGCGTGCGAGGCAGGAGTCATCAACTGACTGTCTTTGGCTGCCACTTGGCGCCATTCTTCTTTTTTCCCGTTAAACCTAGAATTCGTCCTACCCAGGGACGAATTCAGAATTCATCCCTTGGTGAGACGGATTCCAATTTGAATTCGTCCCAGGGTGGGACGAATTTGGAGTAGGTTGTCCGAAGGTGCCAAATTGCCTTCTGACCTTCCAAAATTGCTGTAAAAGTGGTTAGGACCACTGTTTAACCTCTGAGGGCTGCCCTGGGGGCTATGTGTGTCAAAGCGATCAGTGTTTGTAGTCACATAATCGGATTGGTGTTGTTTTGGTGTCTACAAAATGTAAAAATATAATGATACCAACTTTAATAGGCGACCAACAAGACACTATATTGCGTTGTATTGCACATCTAGATTGTTCTCACCTTATTACAAATAAATAAATATACACACCTAATATTATTTATTAAAATTGTTTAAATATAAAAATTGTAAAAATATAGTGATACCAACTTATTTATCAAATGTAAAAATGTAATGATACCAACTTTAATGTTTGTCCAACAAGACACTATATTGCATTGTATTGCACATCTAGATTGTTCTCACCTTATTACAAAGAAATAAATATACAAAATATTATATGCATTATATTGCATTGCACATCTATATTATCCTCACCTTATTACAAACAAATTTACACAAGTATATAGGCAAATTACAAATTACAAAGAAATATACACAAGTATATAGGCAAGTTGCAAGTCCATTTATTTATAAAATTAAGAGGTATTTTTTTAGATAGCATCATTTTCTCCTTGTACAACATATTTAAATTTGTAACATTTCCATCTATCAAAATACAATTGGTAAACCAAAACACTTTAACTCAAAACAAGTTGGATATTAGTTTGATATTGCCTTCATTAAAAAAATGTGGGATATTAGTTCGATATTGTCTTCATTCAAATCAATATTCTCTTCATTCCAATCTTGGGAGGTTGGTTGAGTAAACCTCTAAAATTAAGTGTGACATATGATGATGATAGCCTCAATGACTTCAACCAATGTGGTATATTAGTTTGATATTGTCTTCATTTCAATATTTGGAGGTTGGTTGAGTAAGCCCCTACAATCAAGTGTACCAGATGATGATGATAGCTTCCATGAATTCAACCAAGTTGTAATGATTGGTTAAATGAATTTGTTAGTCCACTTGGATAATCATGGTTGTATGTAAAATAATAACGCTAATGTGTTTTGATAATGTCATTTAAGTTATAATGATTAAATAAATATAGATATGTTTTAGGATTGTGCAGACTATGTTGTATCTTTTTTTAGTGATTGTGTCACACCTATTGTGCCTTGTTATTATGTCATGTGATTGTGGAGCCAGTTGAGTTTTTAAAGACTCGTGGAGTATGGATTTATTTGTGTTAAAATACTATTTTCTTGCATTTTTGGAAATAAATATGAGTAAGTTATATCTCAATCCCACATGATCGCTCTTCCTTGCTCCTCATCATTCCATATAACTTCTTGTAGTTTTGTGCCAAAAAAGTTGGTGCCCACACATACATAACTAAAATGTCTATCAAATCCCAAACAACTCCTACTATCAAATTCCAAACAACTTCTAGTAGGTTTTATGGGAATCGTGCATCTAACAAGTTTAAAAGTACAAAATTGGATATAAGTATCATCACCAATGCTTCCCTCCACGGTAATACCCCATCCTCATAATATTTCTCATATGATACCTTATCAATGTCTATGTCTACTTGATTCCAATTAGCTTTAAAGAACCTTCCATCATTGTGAGCAACTATGATAAGATCCAACAAACCTTTCCATCCTCTAATATTAAAATATTTCCCTAGCAAGGAAATGGAGGGTACCCCTATTTGGGTTCCAGTGCTTGCATAAAGTTGAAAAATATGTTTAAGGATGACATATATGTTTAGTCTAATGAACAGTCTCCATCTCCACTACTATCCAAAATCTTATCCTAGATAGCCAATCCTAGTCACCCTTATCCAAATTCTTCAACCTAAAGAAGAGTGGTTTGAATTTATGTTGTGGTTACAACATCTTCATCTACCATCATTCCATCCATAAATTTACTTTTTCTATCATCCCTTGACACCCTTATCCAAATTCTTCAACCTAAAGAAGAGTGGTTTGAATGTGTTGTGGTTACAACATATCCACCTACCATCATCTTATCCATAAATTTACCCTTTCTATCATCCCTTGACAAAAAATAAAAAATCGTACAATATCACAGTTTCCATAATCGTTTGTAATGTTGTACACTTCGTACATCGTATGATCATGAAAAATGTCTTGATCGGACATCCAATACCCTTAAAAAATTTAAATAAGCAAAAAAAAAATTAAAATTAAAAATTAACCATGCAAAAAAAATCAAACATAAAATCCATGTCAAAAAATTAAAAAACAAAAACAATAAAAAAATACAAGAAAACCCCATGTTCAAAAAAAAGTTAGCTTCTTGGAAATGTGTCCTACTGAGCTAAGCTGGGAAAGTATTGCTAGTCCAGAGTACTTTGTAGAGTATTCCTATTTACTTCTTATCCCTTTTTCATCTCTTGAGTAAAGTAGTTGGTAAGTTTGATAGCATTTGTAAGTCCTTTCTTTGGGTTAGTTATGAGATAAAAGGAAAATTCCACCTGGTTTTGTGGGATAAAATTTGTAGAAGAAAGAAGGATGGTGGTTTGAATTTGAAAAGTGCAGCTAGGATGAATAAGGCTTTGGTGGCAAAGCTCGGTTGGAAAGTGGCCTCCAATTTAGACTGTTTGTGGTGTGGAATTCTAAGTGCCAAATATAATTAAGAGCCAAATATAATTTTGATTCCTTTCTCTCAGACTTTCTTATAAGTGGAGGCTCAAATTTTTGGAATAGTCTGATTAAGTCTCGCGACTTCCTTAAATCCAATTGTAGTTGGATCATCGATGATGGTAAATCTATGGATTTTTGGGAGGACCAGTGGTTGAGAGATCACCCACTTATTGAAGATCAACATTTTGGGGAACTAATTAATTTATCTAGAATCAGTGGTCTTCAAAAGGTGGTAGAATTTTTGGTGTCTTGTGGTGGTAGGAAATATTGGGTCAATCCCCTCCTAGGATTGAGAATTGACTGTGAGCATTGGTCATGGAGTACATTAATGGAATAACTCAGATTGTATGTCGTTCTCCAAGAGGAATTTGGTGATAGATTGGTGTGGTGTGGAGATAGTGAAGGCTCTTACTCTATCAAGTCAGTGTATGAGCTCATGAGATTTGAAGATAATGGTCAATTCCCTGTGAAGTTGATTTGGCTAAAGAATTTGACTCTAAAAATTAATATTTTCTTTTGGCTTGTGATGCAAAATAAGATCTTATCTATTGAAAATCTCATTAAGAGAGGTCTTTGTTTAGTTAATCATTGCTTCCTTTGTAAGCAGGATTGGGAGTCGTCTTCTCATCTTCTGCTCAATTATTGGGTCTTTCAAGAAGTGCTCTTTTTCATTTTCTCTTGGTTGGGTATCTCTTGGGTGTTTTCCAACTCGATTCTCTTGGCTAGGTCTCCATTTTCCTCTCTATGTCTCAAGTGCTTTTGGAAATTCTTACTACCTCATGTGATGTGGGGTGTTTGGAAGGAGAAAAACGCGTGTGTGTTTAATGATGTGGAAGGTGAAGTGGATCACATTAGTTTCAAAATCCTCTAGAAAGTTACAGAGAATGTTTCTTCTATTTTCAAAAATTTGAATTCTCCTTTGGCTCACTCCCCGAGTGAATTTAAATTGGAGGAGAAGTTGGGTTTTGTCCCGTTGGCTTGGCCCCTGCATGCTCCTGACCCAAGGAGTGTTGTATGTTGGTCTTTGCCAATTGAAGGGTGGTTTAAGTTAAATTTTTATGGGGCTTCCAAGGGAAACCCAGGTGTTGCAGGTGTTGGGGGAGTTATCCACGATAGTAGAGGAGATCTCATTTATGCCTACACAGAAAATATTGGCACTCAATCTTCCCATTTTGTTGAAGCGAGAGCTACTTTCCTTGGCGTGAGGTTGTTGAAGGATATGGGAATTTGTAATGCTATCATCAATGGAAACTCCTTTAATATAATTAAAATTCTAAAGGGGGGAAATTTATTCAATCATCAGGAACTGGATGAGCAACATAACAAGTTGGATATTTTTTGCAGGACTGCCCAAACTTCCGAACTCGTTTTGGCCATATCTCACTCATCCGAACTCGGATTGAGCTAAAATTTTGAGGGTAGATGCCTGAAAAACCCTAGAACGTCTCCACCAATTTTCATATCATTTGGAGCAACACAGATCCTAGCGCAGCCCTATGTGTGAACGATATATTTGGCAAGCGGCTATGCGAGGGTTTCATCTGGGTTGAGTGCAAGCAGCTCCAGAGGTTGGTTTTTAGGGCCTTCGGGCCCTAGCGGCCAATATTTTTGTGGTTTATGCTCAATATTTTAGCAGGAAATGTTGCGGGGGATACAATATGGGTTAGAAATTTGTCTTTCAATAGATCATACTATGAACTTGAGTGACAACGGCTTCCAATTTGCTGCTCAAAAGAAAAGTGAAAACCATACCTTTCCACGGCGTCTAGGGCAAGGATTAAAGAGATCTCGAAACAAGTTTCAAGAAGTTGATCAAAAAATGGCTCATATCTCAAATGAATCTGGTGCTAAGGTGCACCCACAAAATAATTCTACTATGAAAACCCCTGTCAAGGGTAAGAATTTTGAAGACTCGGTCCCAAAAATGAATTTTAGGGATGCCCTTCATGGTGGACAGACCTCAGCCCAATGCTAATATCAATATTAGGGCTTCCCATAAACCTCTAAGAATGCCTAAGATTGATCCCAGGAAAACAGAGTCAGGATGTCTTAAAGCAGCTGATGGAACTCCTATTGTTAAGCTTGATATGGGGAACATTCAGACTGGCATTGAAGATTTGGAAAAAAGAGGACTAATTTGTCGGTTCGTGGGTTTTCGTCCAAGTCTATCTGCTTTCAAAGTCTGGGCTGCAAAAAGCTGGAAAACTAAAGGTGAGTTACAAATCTCTATTTATCCAAATGGTTATTTTCTTGTTTTATTTGCTAATAATGAAGATAGAGAGAAAAATTTTCAAGGGGGTCCTTGGTTTTTTGGAAGGGCGGGGCTTTTCATGAAGCCTTGGCATACTAAATTTAAAGCCGAAGAAGAGATGCCTTCTATAGCTCCCGTGTGGGTTAGACTCTTTGGCCTCCCTATTGAATTTTGGAATCCTACTATTTTTTCTTCAATTGGAAACTCTTTAGGAACTTTTATGATGACTGCTGATTGTACTCAAAATTTTGAACATATTATTTATGCTCGAATTTGTGTTTTAATGGATTTTGACAAACCCCTTCCTAAAAATATCACATTACAATTTGGGGAAGACACTTGGGAGCAAGTAGTGGACTATGAGAACATTCCTTTTCATTGTAGAATTTGCCATGAATATGGTCATTTGGCAGTGCTTGCCCAAATAAAATTCCTGATCAAAAGAAAGAAGATATAAACTCAACAGGTTTCCAAATACCTAAGAAGAAGAACACTCGAAAAAAAATAGTTATGAAGGATCAATCAAAGTCATTTGCTAATATGTTTGAAATACTTTCCACAAATGATGTCCCAAGTGAGGAAGAGGAAATAATGGAAACTGAAATCTTAGAAACACAATTTAAATATGAAGGGAAGAACTCAGAGACAAACCAACAAATCAAAGGTTTTCAACAGAAAAAAAGGAGAAAATTTACACAAGAAAAACAATATTTCAAATGTCAAAACTTCAAATAATGCAAGTCCCAATATAGACTCCATTGAACCATCTAGTAAAATTTTGGTAGTGTATGAGCATTCTTCAAGGTTAGAAGCCATCTCAGATTCAATTGGAATAAGTCAAGAAATAGGGAAAAAAAATTGAAGATGGATTCCAATCAAAAAATAGGTCGCAAGACCAATCAATATCATATGGTAAAAGAAGGTGAAAAGCTTGTAGAGGAAGGTAAGATTAATGCCCTTCCCAAATTTTTTAGCCATGGTATTAATGAAGATCATCACTTGGAATATTAGAGGACTCAAAGGGAGTCTTTCAAAACAAAATGAAATTAGAAGAATGATTCAAATAAATCATCCACATCTTGTTTTCCTTCAAGAAACAAAGATGTCAATGGAGGATATGGACTTAATTGCCGGTAAAATTTGGCCAGGTGGAAAAGTGGTTTCCCTCAATTCCCAAGGGACTTCGGGTGGCATTGCTTGTCTTTGGGACCCAAAAGAGGTAGTTATTCACCATATGGTTGGCAGTTGGGGTTTGTTGGCTATAGCTATTCAAAGTAGACATTCCAACCAGATTATGCTCTGCATTCTTGTTTATGCCCCGACTTCTTTAGAGGAAAAAAGAAGATAGTGGAAGGATATTACTCATATTATCTCTCATTTTCCTAAAGCTTGGATCTTGATCGGAGGAGATTTCAATACCATCCCTCTCTGGATGAGAAAATGGGGGAAATAGAAATTTGGACAAAAGCACACGACCTCATGAGCGAATATATTGCAAACCTCCATCTTGTGGATATCCAACCAGATAATGGCCTTATGACTTGGTCTAACAGAAGGCAAGGCTTAGCTTGTATAATGGAGAGATTGGATAGGTTTTTGCTCTCTAAAAATTTCTTAATCCATGGTCACATTCCTAAAGTGAAGACTCTTAATAATGTTGGTTCGGATCATTGGCCAATCATGGTGGAAATGTGGAAAACCAATGTGAGTTTCTCTCCTTTTCATTTTCAATTAATGTGGCTCAGAGACATTTCCTTCAGACCTCATGTGCAACAATGGTGGAAGGAAGGTAAACCTAGGCATGGGACTAAGATGTTCTATTTTTCCAAAAGACTGCAATACATTAAATCCAAAATCAAGACTTGGAAGCTGGAAAGAGTTTCGGGATGTTCATAAAAAAAAACATGAAGTTATTGCTCATCTTGAAAATTTGAATAAGAAAATCCGTTTAGATGGCCTCACGGAGAAGAGAAGTGCGAGATGAAATTAAACTCACAACTCAGTTAGAGGAATGGGAAAAAAGAGAAGAAATCTTATGGAAGCAAAAATCTAGAATTCAATGGCTCAAAGAAGGAGATCGAAACACAAATTTCTTTCACAAATCTCTTCTAGCTCGAAGATCTCACAACTTTATTTCTTCCTTAAAATCAGATACTGGAGATGTTGTTTATACTTGGGATGGCATGAACTCTATTGTTGTTGATTACTTTTCCAATATTTTTGCTTGCTACTCCTCTTGACTCAGCTTCTCAACAAAATGTTCTTCAAGCAATCCCTTCTCTTATCACTTCGAGGAGAACTCTATTTTGACTGCTCCTGTTACTATCAATGAGCTTCAACAAGTAGTTTTTAAAATGCAAAAATGGAAAACCCCGAGGTCTCGATGGTTTTCCTATTGAGTTCTACCAAGAGTTCCGGGATATCCTTCATGTTGATTTATTAGAGGTGGTGGAAGAAGCCGGGAAAGCCAAAGAAATTTTGAAGGTTATCAATAAAACTTATATTACTCTTGTTCCAAAAGCTCAAGAGGTTGATCATATCTCAGCTTTTAGACCTATTGCTTTATGTAATGTTCTTCTCAAAATCATTACTAAAATCATGGCGAGAAAGGTTGAAGCCTCTTTTGCATAAGATTATTTCCCAGAGCAAGGGGGATATGTGGAAGGACGTCAAATAGTAGATGAGATAGTTCTTGCTTAGGAAGCCATCCATTCCATGGATATGCAAAATTCTCCTTCTATGTTCATTCGGTTAGACTTATCCAAAGCTTATGACGAGTGGATTGGCACTTCCTTATCAAAGTTTTGAGGCAATTTGGTTTCTCTAAGGATTGGATGGATTGGATTATGGGATGTATCTCTTCAGTTTCCTACTTAGTTCTTATCAATGGTAGGCCTTCTCGGTCTTTCCCAGCTTCCAGAGGTATTAGGCAAGGTGACCCGCTATCCCCTTATTTATTCATCATTCTTGCTTGATGCTTGGGTAGGACTATAACCAAAAAGAGGGAAAACAAAACCCTTGAGGGAGTTACCATTGCTCATGGAGCTAGACCTATCTCTCATCTTCAATTTGTGGATGACTCTACTCTTTTAGGTAAAGCTACGATTAAGGAAGCTTCTAATATTAAGCAAATCATTAGCTATTTTTCTAAGGCTATCGGGCGAGTTGATCAATGAAGACAAATCTAAAGTTATTTTCTTTCATTGCTTCTGCTAGACGAGGAATCCATGGTCTTGGATAAATTAAGATATAAGAAGACCTCTCTTCCAATCACTTATTTAGGTATTCCCATAAATATTCAAAGGCAGAAAAATAAATATTGGAATTGGTTGTTGGACAAAGTCAAGAAGAAAATTGGAAAGTGGACCAACAAGTGGCTTTCTTACGGGGTAGAATCACCTTGGTAAAATCAGTCCTTCAAGCTATTCCTATTTATGTTTCTTCCATTTTGAATATCCCAAAGGTTGTTCTTCGAGAATTGGATCAAATCAGTCATCGTTTCCTTTGGAGTGGTACTAAGGAGAAAAGAAAATGGGCCTTGGTGAAATGGGATACTTTATGTCTTCCTAAGAGTGAAGGGGGGTTAGGATTTCGGTCTTCAATTAATAACAACAAAGCTTTAGCTGCTAAATTATATTGGAGGATGTTGCATAACCCCAATGCTCTTTGGGCCAATAATCTTCGTGCTAAATATGCTGAGAACAAAAGTCCTGAAGACCTTGTTCGCTATCAACTTCCTACCAAAGGTTCTCCCATTTTAGCGGTTCTTAAGGCTGGTGAGGATTTGATAAAGAAAAAATTATTTTGGATCATTCATAATGGTCAACATGCAAATTTTTGGACAGATTCTTGGGATGGTCACAAGCCTTTGATAACTCAGTTTCCCGATTGGAGGCCTTTGATGGAGGAGCTTCACCGAGCTAATTGGATAAAGGTGGCTAATTACTGTCGGTACCATACTGGTAATTCAAAGGTTGGTAGATATTGGATCCCTATTGAGGACTGGCCTATTCAAATCCCAGAAAGGCAAAGACAAGATATCCAAGGCATCCTTCATATGAGATCCCTCTCTTGGTCCCATGAAAAAGATTGTTTTGGATGGAACAACACTACTAAGGGTGAGTATTCCGTTGCTCAAGGTTATTTGACCTTATGCCATAATAATCCCAACCATTCTTCTGACATATTTTCTCAATTGTGGGCTCAAAAGCTTTGGCCTAAGGTGAGGTTCTTTAATTGGCTTTTATTGCATCGTAGGGTGCTTACTTGGTGAGCAACTTATGAAGCGTGGTTTTCATGGCCCTTTTAGATGTGAAATGTGTGAAGAGAATGTAGAAAATATCAACCATATTTTTATTGAGTGTACTTTAGCCTCTGAGCTATGGAGGAGAATGGCCACTTTACTTGGCTTACGAGTGGTCCAATTTTTTTACTTTTGAACAACTTTGGAGGGATTGGCCTAATCAAGAGGGTGTTGATCATTTTATTAGGCGGTTAGTTTGGATGGGTTCTACCATTCTTCTTTGGAATATTTGGAATGAAAGGAACAACCAAATTTTTAATCAAGATAGGAAGGATATTCACTATATTTGGCAAAAGACCATAGCCAACTTAGTTGAATCAGTCCATCAACTCCTTAATCACCCTCAAAACTCCCACCAAAGATGGGATCAAGTGATGCAAAGATTGAAGATTAAACCTTCTAAGGGCAACCAACTTAAAGGGAATGTGAGTATTAGTAAGATGGATAGGACTAGAAATTGGCAACCTCCTCCTAAGGATTTTGGAAAAGTCAATACTGATGGAGCCTCTAGAGGGAACCCTGGAAAAGCCAGTGTGGGAGGAATTGGTAGACTTTCGGATGGCTCCCTGGTTTTTACTTTTGCTTGAGAATTTGGGTATTCTTTCCAATAACCTTCTTGAGGGGTATGGTATCCTCAGAGGCCTTCAGGAGGCTACTAAGGTTGGATGGGAAAAGGTGTTAGTTGAGTCGAACTCTCAACTTATGATTAATCTCTTGAAGACTCCTTCTAAGAATCATAAGGTGGATTGGAGAATAAAAAGAATTATTGAGAAGATTCAGTTAATCCGGATGGGATTTTTGAAAGTTGATTACAGTCATGTGGTCAGAGATCAAAACAAGAGTGTTGATGCTTTAGCTAATTGGGCTTTGGACAAAGGTGATCTTACTTGTTATGGCCACCCTCCTATATGGTGGGCTTCTCAAATTAGGGAAGCTCTTCTTTCTATCATTTCTTTGGATGGCTCCAGTTTTGAAGGTACCTAGTTTCTTCTTGTTTTTTTTTTTTTGCTTCTCTTTGGTTCATTCAGTTTTTTTAGTTCCCTAGCTCATTCTATTCTTTATTTTGTTTCCTCTGTTGATTCTTGCCTTAATAGTCTTCTGGTCTAGATAGGTCATTGTTTTGTTCATTGTTTTTTTTTCTTTTTTCTTCTTTGTTTTTTTTTGTTTAGTTTTTTAAGGTGGGTGGGTTCTTTTGTTTTGTTTTGTTTTGTTTTTGTGTTCTTTGTGTTGTTTTTCGTTGTTCTTGTGTTTTTGTTGTTTTGTTTTTTTTTTATGTTTTTTGTTATTGTTCTTGTGTTTTTTTCGTTCTTGTTCTTGGGTTTCTCTTTGTTTGTGTTATTTCGTGTTTTTATGTGTGAGTGTCTTCTATGTTTTTTGTTTTTGTTTATTGTCTGTTGTTGGTTGTTTTTTATTTTTATTTTTATTTTATTTATTTTATTTTTTAGGTTTTGGTTGTGTTTATTTTTCATGTTTTTTTTGGGTTATGTCTTTGTAGTGTTCTGTTGTTTTTGTCTTGTTTGTGTTTTGTTATGTGGTTCTTGTGTTTTTCTATGTGGTTTGTGTTGTGGTTTCTTTTTTCTTATTGTGCGTGTTTGGTTGTGCTTTTGTTTTTGACACACTCAAGGAGCATGTTTTTTATTTTATTTTATTATTTTTGTTGTTATTTACTTATTTTTAAATTGGTTTTGTGTGTTTGTTTGCTCCTTGAGTATGTCAAAGGTGGTAGGCCAGGTCCGAGTCCTGGGCATTTTTGGCGGAATGGATACCCCTGCCTCCTTGGGTCTTACCCGAAAGTGGCATCCCTTTTGGGATGTTTTCCACAAATAAAAAAAAAATGCTAAAGAGGGAATGTCAGGCGAGTTGGAAGGTGTCCAATCTAATAAAGGAGACCATATAGAACATTCCTTCTTTGACTATTGCGTCTGTTGCACACGTGTTTCGAGAAGCCAATACCGTTGCAATTTTAATGTTTTGGATAGTAACGCCCAAATTTGCCATTATCAGAAAAGAAAATAAAACATCGCATTCATTTTTTCCCATCCTTAAGTCCTATCCTTTTATGGTTTCGTTTTACAAAAATAATCTCTACGATTTATTTTATTCCAAAACATATAATAATAATAATAAAGGGAAAAAAACCAACTAATAAACTAACCAACATTGTCCTTCATCACTATCCATCTCATCATCATTAGGTTCGTCACCACTATCCACTGATCTTTAGATCAAAGAACAATGATGATTAATGTTTAGGCACATTCATTATTTTAAAAAAAAAATAGTAATACTTTGATAATTAACCCATGGTTACATATGGGGTCCATAATATTAATCCTACTTAAATTAAATTAATTCATCCATGGTTACATATAGAGATGTTTAATATTAATCATGTTTAAAATAGGAGTGTTTAATATTAGTCATGCTCAAATTAATTTTTTTTTTTTTTAATTTACATGGTGGAATCGGTAGCCACCACGAATCCGGGTAGGTTGTCCAGCTTTTATGGCCGTCACAGTATTCTGCGTTGTCCGTCTCAGAAGCCGCCACACAGATCTTCGCGCAATCCGCCCCTATAACCACCATGTCACAATCATTTTAAACCTTTTACGCCGCTGAAAGCACCAGGAAAGGGACTAAGTTTATACGGGTTTTTATGAGGGGTCTTAGTCCCCTCATATTAAGTGGGGTTTGAACCTTGGACCTTTCAAAAAGAGGTCAAAGCCCTTACCACTACAGTAAGCTTGCAACTTTAAATTAAATTATTTAAAAAAAAAAACATTAACGTTTTATATAATAATTAATAATTATTACATACAAATATTAATTATTTGTATTTATTAATAAAATAAATAATGATATTTATATAATAATTATTATATATGTATTATTTTTATTAATAATAAGAAAATTACGTATATTATTAATTAAACGAAAAATTAGTAATAAAATAAATAATATAGTACAAGTAAATTTTTTGGTATATCTTTAATTAGAAATGAAATTATCTCTTGCAAGAATTCTCTCTTGAGCTAGGTCCCTCACCACTATCCAATGATATTTAGCTAAAGAACAATGATGTTTAGGCACATTCATTATTTTAAAAAAAGAACAGTAATGTTTAGATCAAATAATGGTTGAAACAGTAATGTTTAGATCAAATAATGGTTGATTATGGTTGATTACCACTATCTATCTCAGCGCTGGGTCCCTCACCACTATCTAGGCACATTCATAATTTAAAAAATAATAATAATAATATTTAAATCAAATAATGGTTGATTTTACGACTAACACATGGTAACATATACTACTGAAAAAAAAAACAAGAAAACCACGTACCTAAAAAAGAAAATAAAACATCGCATTCATTTTTTCCAATCCTTATTTGTATTATTAATAAAATAAATAGTGATATTTATATAATAATTATTATATAAGTATTAATTTTATTAATAAAGAAAATGATGTATATTTTTTTATGCATATTATTAATTAAACAAACATTGATATAAATTTTATTAATTACTTGTATTATTAATAAAATAAAAAATCGTAGTTACTAAAAATCGTGATTGTAACCATTGCTTCTATATACCAAAAAAAAAAAAAAAAAAAAAAAAAAATAAAATAAAAAATATTTTTTTTGATATATAGAAGCAATGGTTACAATCACGATTTTTAGTAACTACCAACACAGTTGGTAGGGTTCAAACTATCTACGAAGGCTCCAAGACTTCCACCGTCGGTTAAAATAAATAATATATTGCATACAAGTAAATTTTATGTATATCTTTAATCTGTTCCTTACTACAAGAATTATCTATTGCGTTAGGTCTCTCACCACTATCCAATGATATTTATATTAAAGAACGATGATGTTTAGGCACATTCATTATTTAAAAAAAGAACACTAATGTTTAGATCAAATAATGGTTGATTACCACTATCCATCTCATTATCGCTAGGTCCCTCACCACTATCTAGGCACATTCATTATTTAAAAAAATAAAAATAGTGTTTAGATCAAACAATGGTTGATTTTACGATTAACCCATCGTAAAGAATAATAATGTTTAGATCAAATAATGGTTGATTTTACGGTTAACCCATGACAACATATACTACTAAAAAAGAAAAAAACAAGAAAACCAAGCACCTAAAAAAGAAAATAAAACATCGCATTGATTTTTTCCCATATTTAAGTTAGCCTACGCTTCTATGGTTTCATTTTACTATAATAATCCCTACGATTTATTTTATTCCAAAACATATAACAATCAAAAGGGGAAAAACCAACTAATCAACTAACCAACATTGTAATTTTTCCATCGCTAGGTCCTTTACCACCACTACCCAGTGATCTTTAGATCAAAGAACAATGATGTTTAGGAACATTCATTATTTTTAAAAAAGAACAGTAATATTTAGATCAAATAAAGGTTGATTTTACAGTTAACCCATGGTTAGCTATGGGGTGCTTAATATTAATCCTACTGAAATTAAATTAATTCACCCATGGTTACATGTAGAGGTGTTTAATATTAATCCTGTTGAAAATATGGGCGTTTAATATTAATCATGTTGAAATTAAATTAATCTTGTACTAGTCTCTACACATTCATTATGTTTTAAAAAGGTGCATTCATTATTTTTTAAAAAGAACATTGATGTTTTATATAATAATTATTACATACAAGTATTAATTATTTGTATTATTAATAAAATGAATAGTGATATTTATATAATAATTACTATATAAGTATTAATTTTATTAATAATAATAAAATGATGCATATTATTAATTAAACTAACATTGATATAAGCAAATTTTATTAATTACTTGTATTATTAATAAAGTGATAATTAAAGTGATATTTTATTAATTACTAGTATTATTAATAAAATAAATAATATATTATTGTTCGTCAAATATCTGCCTAGTAAACAAACTTCATACATTTGTGTGCCCTAGATACGATCAACATTGAAAGGCCGAAGGAAAGAGATGTCCTTCGGGCCAATATTCAAAGAAGGTTGGCTGCTTGACTAATCCTACACTTGCTTTAATATAAGGGTGCGGGAAAGAAATGAAAAATGTGAAAATAAAGGGAAATATGGCCACAGGCCGAAGTGCAGGATGATGGATAAACTCAGCAGCAGTCGCACCCTCCAAGCTTAGCAGTACTGCAAAGAGAATCAAGCAGCAGAATTTCGTTCGCAACCTCCATGATGGCAACCCCCAAGGTGATACTCCGGTACTTCATTCCTCGCTAGCAGGACCCGAACTCAGACTTCAAAATTCAAGTGTAACAGTAAGCAAGAAACACAAGCATTAGCAAAAGTGCATCAAATCAGAATGAAACCATACATGAAAAATAGCTCATGAATATAAGGCGAAGATCTCTTATATTAGTGCAGAACTTAGGGGAGTGTTCTTGCAAAATAGTCTAACCCTTTACAATGAAATTTGCTTAGTAATTATAGAGGTTTGCGCCTCTTTAATTAAATATATGAAAGGACCCAATGTTTGTAAATTAAAGACATGGTGGATCATTAATTTTTGGAAATATCCTATTGATAATTATGGTCTACAAAAGGTTATGGATGACAAGGCATTAAGGCACAAGGGCATTAAATTTGGGCCACCTCCATCCTCTCAGAAATTGAACATGAGCTTCATTAATTTACTCTGTATTGAATTTTCTTTGGAGAGGGAGTAAAATCACCGAGAAGCCATTCAAAAAATCCTCCACTTCGTCACCAATATTAAATTGCGATCCTTATCTCAGCATATCTTTGATTGGAATTCACATTTTAAATATTTCCCAAGATGACAATAATTAATGACCAAATCCACATATTTTAATTCGTCATATGCTCTAATAATTTCGCATTCGGGCGAAAAATAAACCAACCGAGCTCTTTTTAAAAATACCATTCACCTCCCAAGTGGGGCAATGAAGAAAAACACCTTTGCTTAAACTCTAACATTTTTGAAATATATTTTTCGAAACGTCTTCGTCTGACATTAAAAAAAATTTAATGATGTTCGCCTCTAAAATGCATTCGCCCATCACGTTCGCCCATTTTTTGGACTCCTAACTGTAGTGTGGCAAAAATTTAAATACTTTTGGTGTCTCACGGGGTATTCAACTTGTATGGATGCACGAAATTCAAGCCTTCATCCATTGGGCTTCAAGAGTCATATTCAGAATCAATCACTACATGTTCCACCGCTGGATTTTGTGCTTGCACTCCTTCATTTGCATTCACATCTCCTTCTGCAATATCTTCGATCTCCTCTTCCTTGGATACCTGCTTAGCTACCTCTTTAGCTTCTTTCTTTACACGCTACTCAGCCAACATGTCACTTGTCTTGACATACACCTTGATGGCCTGAGCCCATCTGAAAGATTCAAACTAAGTTAGATGATCCAGGGACTCAATAATAACCTCCAACATCTCCAATTGCTCCAAATGTGTGCTTTTAGTCCTTCGACTCAATTCATACATGGAAACTTACATCTGCGTGAGTATCCTGATAAAAGTGACAGCTTGTTCTTCGAAAATAGGATGACCCAACTCCTCCACCTTAGACTCATCTTGAAGATATGCTTTCCAAACATTCTATAACTCTTTAGAAGGAAACGATTCACCAAACTCGTTCGCAAAACCTGGGAAACCCATATTCATGAGAGTGTCAAAATGGATCTCCACAGCTACACATTCCTACTCCAAAAATGTGAGTAACTTCTTGGCCTCATGCACCATCTCCAATTGCTAAAAGTAGCACCGCAGGGTAACTTTTATTGATGCCCAGACTTGATCCATGTTGCTCATTGGGTGGATGTAAAATTCTAATTCTAAAAAATATTGGATATTCAAGGCCATTTCCAAGTGTGCCTCCACTTCACTCTCAACATGATCAAAATTACGTTTACTCTGGAGGACCACCACTATAGCCTTATATAGAAAACTCATTACCATGCAGGCTTTGGGCACCATTTTGATACAGAATGTCAGCATTCTTTGGTATACTTCAACCATGCTTTTGCTCTTCAATTCATTTTATTGTACCACCTGCTCTGCCTGATGCTACTAGAGACTTTCAATTTCAGTTGTCAGGTTTTGTATTGTTTGTTATGTTGCTACCTGGGCTTGAGCTTGCTCCTGAGCCTGTTGTTTCTAGTATTCAATCTGTTGAGTCAAATGATCGGCATAATGTGTCAATTGTGCCTAATGCATTCTTATTTGTTCTTCCAATAGTGCATTACTCTCAGCTAGTGTAACTTCCGAATAAGCAATCCTATCACGAACCTGATGATACTCTCCTTTAAAATGCTCATTATAGAGATACAATTTCTGAAAACTCACTTGGATTCCTCCCACCTCCTCCATGGCACCGATCTTCTTGATGTCCTATGTGGTGACTTCATATGAGTAATCCCTAGGATTAATTTCTCCTTGGCATTTCTGTACTCAAGGAATCAAGTGAACAATGTACACCTCCATGGCCTTTGGTTCGAATGACACCCTCTATAATGGTTTTTTTAGTGCCAGCATATCCTTCCTCCTACGAATTTTTAGCCACTAAGATGAACTGAGGTGTGCTTGGTAAATCTTCGTCGCAACAGGGTGCTCTAGTGCAATCTCAACATCCGTCTCTAGGAATACTTGCATTTCAAGGAAAAATGCAAATGGAACTTGTGCTTATAAGGATTGTGACTCATGGAATGGAACAAACTTAGATGGCAAAATAGAACATCAGCGGATGTGGAAGTAGACATAGTTGTAGTCACAGCGACCTTAAGGGGTGCTTATGTACTTAAAACCTCTACAGATTGGGAATAACAAAATATGATGGAAAGATAGATGGAAAATAACTATTAACAATAGACACAGAAGAAATGGAGGACAAGGAATAGAGAATAGAAGAAGATGCAATAGTGGCTAGGATTTGGATGGACAAAAACGGAATGGATGATGGAATGAAAGATAATGAAACATCACTGGACACCACAGACTATACATAATGTACAACCACTAAGTGCATCATAGGGGAAAAAGAGGAAGAAAGAGAAAATATGTACCTTGGCATGTGGGCACCGTGTGATCTTGTCATACCGGGTCTGAAGAGATAATCTCTTGGACCAGTAAATCTTCTTCAATTTGTGCAATCATATTTCTAATCGCTTCATGGTCTTCCTCCTGATGGTCCGAGATATCATCATAATCGTCCTGAGGAGAAAGTGATGTCTCCACCCTTGGTGTTGATGATACTTGTTGTGACAAAGTCACGAGAACAACGGGAACTGCTCCAGACCTGGGCCTTTTGATAGCCTTCAAAAATGGAGCAATCCCATGAACTTTCTTCTTATTTCGAGGTATTCTTATTTTGAAAACTAACAACTATTCTTCCTCATGCACTGGTCTTTCGTCAATGTGTTCGGAGATATCTACATTTACTTCATCAATTTAAGATTTTGTATGATGTGAACTTGGAGGAACAATATTGGAAAACAATACAGGTTGATACACCTGACAATATTCATCATATATTTCAGAAAATTATTGGTCCATTTTCATCCCATACCCTTAGTTCAACTTGTCGCATTGCACTCACATGATCCACCAGCTGGAAATCTTATCTTCAGGTCAATCAAGATGTTGTACTCTTAATTGATCAAATAAACAAAGAGGCGACTGATGTTGTACAAATATGGCAGGGTTGTATTCCACCTCTTGCTCATACGAGTCTAGCCATGGAGGCAAAGTAGTCATATTATCCATGTTCCATTCCATGTTAGGATTGTGAAATTTGTTACGTTGTTATATGTCTGACCTTGGGAAACAATGGAAGGACTTAACCTTTAGAAAGTTCATAAACAAGTCTTCGAGATCATATCTCTAGCGATGTGGTAACTCAACAAGACCTAGATCTTGAAGTGCTCATGCGAGCCACTTATTCTGTCCTATTTGCTCCACCTTGATACAACAAAATTCAAATGGCATATGGTATGTTGTTTTTCTTCCATGACCAACATCATAGATGTCATTAATATAGTCATGTTGTCGCACCACCTCCATCGTAAATATGCATTATGTGGCATAATATGGAAGGAGAAAAGGTTTGCCTGTGAAACCATAGATTCGAACTACCACTCCTTATGTCAGTAAAAATATATCACCATTCTATGGAGTAACACTCACCACTGCATCTCAGAGCACTCGAGGTACTCGTTCACAATGACCAACAAGTAGTTCAATGGTAGGGCCAAGGAAAAACTGATTGAAATTGTATATAGTTTCCTTCTTTGTGAGAATAGGCATCCAAAGATAGACTGGAATAGTCTTATCCTTGTCATCCACCTGTTTGAAAACTATGAAGTCAAGCAAATGAAAGAAAAAGTACCAGACCAAATGTGATACATTTCATAATGATGTGTTCTCCCTGGTATTCATTCTTTCAAGCTTCTCATGCACGCACCTGGTGATGTAATCAACCCAATCAAAATAGATCGAGTTCGTATTTATGTTCATTGTTGTGGGTGCATAAAAATCAACTTGTGAGATGCATTGCACCAACGCAGCTTGCCACTTGTGCACCATGCTATCAGTAATGCCACTAGCTATCTAGGCCAACATTGAGTACAACTCCATATTCTTGAAAGATATCAATGGCATCGGCAATTCAGGCAAGTGTCCAATCTGGGGCTCCTTAACTAGCTGTGTATCCATGAATTGTCTCATTGTCATTGTGGAGACATATATTTTCTCTTGATCTGACAAGTATATATTCTTCACTGTAAAAACAGATGAAGGTTTTAACCCACATGCAAAGGCTTCACAAATAGAATGTGCTAATATGGTAAATAGTGTGTTGCCTTTTGCGTTCTTTACTACCCAGCTAGATGAATTGTAGAATTTCCCAATTAATTTTATCAGCTAGGGGCAAGGATGCACCGAAGTACATAGATACCAATAGATATGGGAGTAGAAAGCAACCATCAATGATATTTTTGGTGTAAGCTGGTGCTTCAGAGCAGTTTCAATCTCTTGTCAAAGTTGGATCATGCCCTTGTGTGTAACCTGGAAGTCAGCCACATTATCCATGCTATCAATGAATGGATCCAAGTTCATAGTTTCATTATTTCAGACCTTCTTTGCCATATTTTCACCTTCAGTATTTCTTTTGGACTTCTTTGCCTCAAGTACAGCTTCAGCCTCAACCTTTCTTTAATCTATTTTAAACTTATAGAAGAATGCATCAGATCTTCAATAATTGCCACCACTTGGAGTAACCAATAAGCCCTCTTGTTTTTTGCGCTTTGAACATCTCAAGACAATTTAAAATTAAAAGCATTTCTTCATAAACCCAAATCTTCTTTGAGATGTGTGCTGATGAAGGGTCCCTTCAAACGACTAATTTTTAAAGTAAGCCAAATTAAAACACCTTGGAACCCGTAAGGTTATTCTTGACAACACATGGCCCAAGAAAATTTAATTCAATGGGATCTTGAATATTTTTCAATTTAAAATTAAAAATATTTCCACCTTGATAATATCATCCCACAGGTCCAAAATGAACCTTTGACTTTTCAACGCTTGATTTGGCTTATTTTTTTTAAATCAATTAAGCTCATGAGTGGAGTATCTTGACATATGTGTCAGTATCCCTTTGAACTTCCCACCACTAGTTTCGTATTTCATCCTTGAATTTTCAATGGTGAAAGCTTGGAAAAAAAATGTCATGTTTTGGAAGAACTTTTGCCAATGGTTGAAGTGTATCCGCTTGAAAATTTTATTGGCAAAAATGACCATTTTTTTCTCTTTTTCTTTTCTTCTTTTTACGATGTGTATGTACAATATACACACATGTATTTTTGTTTTTTCTTGCATATATAATAGTTTTTTTCTCTTTATCATAATGTTTTCCTCTTTTTTTATTTTTATTTTTTTAACAATATGAACTAGCTCAACAATAAAGTTGTACAATATATACAAGATATATTTTTTCACTTGGAAATGTCATTGATGGTAGGTCTTAAGATGAAGACCATTCATAGGATTGGAAGTTGAAAACATTTCATGTACTTTAGGTAATATGCATTGGTGGAGTTCACCTCAGTGATCTAGAACGACCCTTCCAAAAAAGAATCAAATTTTTGGTTCTTCCTGAGCTTTGCCTTGTCGATGTTCCACTTCAAAACCGAGTTGTCAACTTTAAAGCTCCGATCCGAGGTTTATTGCTAAACCACTTTTGAGTAGCCCTGGCATGCTCCATAAAATATTTATACACCTTCTCACATTCTTATTCCAACTGTAATAGTTGAGCCAACCAAACGGTCATGGCATCCACTTGCTCATCTTCGTCTAATAATTCTTGCAAAGTGCATAGCACGAGGAGTTCAATATGAGTTGGCAAGATATCCTCCTTACCATAGACTAGGGAGTAGGGGGATGTGTTGATATATTTCTTTATAAAAATGTGGTTTGCCCAAAGAGCTTGATTTAGCAACAAGTGCCAACCCCTCTTGTTTTCTCCTAGTTTTCTTTTCAAGATTCTAAGCAGGTTCTTGTTTGTAGATTCATCAAGACCATTACCTTGTGGATAGTAATTTGAGGAAGTTTTGAGGTATATCCCATACTTTTGAGAAAAATCAATGATATTAGCCCCCACAAACGGAGTTCTGTTATCCATGACTATGGCATCAGGGATCCTGCATCATGTAATCAGCCCCTCCAAGAAGGAAATGACTATCGCTTGATCTGCTTTCTTTGTGAGGATCGCCTCTGCCCACCGAGTGAAATAATTGCTTGTCATTAATATATACTTGTGATCGATCAAAGAATTTGGGTCAATGACCCCAATGAAATCTAGGTCCCAATGTTGGAAAGGTGCCTCCACCTGAATCAGATGAAGAGATTGGGCAACATTTCTCACCTTCCCTACATATTGTTGGTAATTGTCATAATTTAAACTTACCTGGTATGCATCAGCAAATAGAGTTGGCCAAAAATATTCGGCTTTGATGATCTTTAAGGCCATTTTCCTACCAGTGTAGTATCCTCCTGAAATTCCTGATTGAAACTCCTCTAAAATTGCCTACTTTTTGGAGTCCTTGATACACTAGAGGAGTATACCATCAATGTTTTTGTGATATAAAATGGTTGGTAGTAGTGTATATGTCAATGGTTGCAATCTAAAGCATCTTCTTTGAAAATAATTCAGCTGAGACAAACATTTCCCAGTAGTGAAATAATCAATCAACTCATCGGTCCAGTCTCGAGCCTCCAATGACTCATTTTCCATAATGTTTGCGCCAAATGTTTCCTCATCCACTGAAACTAGAGAAAAGATATTTTTATCCAACTCCTGTCACAAATCCCGACCACTTACCAACTTGGTGTGTCGAATCTCCACATAATACTCCTAGATCTTAGAAATCCAGCCTGTTGTCTTATCTCCTAGTTCTCCCTAGAGAATAAAGTTCCTCATGTCTGGACAATCGTATTACTTTGAGAAACAAAGTGACATAACTTCTTCAAGGATTTCATAACTACATACACTTGTTTTTCTATGAAATTGTACTTCTCTTAATGCGGGTGTATGACTGGATGAGGAATGCAATAGGTTGTTCATCTTTATTTTCTCTCTTCTAAGTTATAATTGTAGCATAGCTCTACTTTTCACCCACTACATATAGAATAAAGTCCTTTGAATAATCTGGGTTCACAAAAATAGGGGCTTGTACAATCCTTTCTTTAATTTCCTTGAACACCTGTCGTTTGACATCTGTCCATATAAAATCAACATCATTTTTTAGTAACTTTGTCATAGGTTTCACAACTTGGGTAAAATCAGCAATAAAATTCCTGACGAAGTTGATCTGTCCAAAAAAGTATTGTAGATCTTTTTTGTTTTATGGTAGGGGGAGTTTCATAAGAGCTTCAATCCTTTCAGGATCAATGTCTAGGTCTTATTTTGAGATGACATGGCCTAGAAGCTTTACTTCTTTAACCACTAAGATAAACTTCTTCGGGTTAATCAAAATTCCAAACTCACGACACTTCTCAAATACTTGTCACAAATTATTTTCTTGTTTAGATCTATTATGGAAAAATACATTCATGTCATCTAGATAGATCACAATGATATTATTAAGCAACTCTCCAAAAGCAAGATCCATCGCCCTTTGATATGTGGCACCAAAATTGGACAACCCAAAAGGCATCCTCTAATAGGAAAAGGTACCCCATTTCATGGTGAATGTTGTTTTGTGTTGGTATTCAATGTTCATCCTTCACCCATATCTGATTATAGCCAGAGAATTCGTCTAGCAATGAAAATTTATGGGCACCAGCCACAACATGTAAGATCTGATCAATTTGGGTTAAAGGGTAGTGATCCTTAAGTGACGCTTGGTTCAAATTTCTGACCACACAGAGGTGTATATCTCCATTATTTTTTTGTACATGGACTAGGTTCGTGACCCATGTAGAGTGCTTAATTGGGTATATGATCTTAGCCTCCAACATCTTCAGCAGCTCCGCCTTCATCAACGTTTCAATATTTGGATTAACGGGCCTCTACTTTTGATGAAAGGGCTTCACCCCCTCTTGCAATTCAATCATATGCTAGATAATGTTTTTATCATATCCCCTGAGATCATGGTAACTCCAGGCAACAATTTTTGGAAATTCTGAACACAAATTTTTTATTTCTTCAAGTTTTTCTCTAGTAAAATCTATACCAACCTTGATTACCTTTCCAGGTTCGAGCTGCAACTATGTATATTCTTTTTCATCCACCTTGATGTGGTGCTTGTAAACTTTGTCATTGGAATCAAACAAACTCTCCAATGAAATTAGCCCTCGAGGAATATGATTATTATTCAATTGAATCATCCCCTCTATTTCTTCCTCCATAAGCTCTCTATTTTCAATTGCACGTACTTCATTGAGGAGAAAGTTAATGATTTGTTCATCATTTTCAAACACCTGCCAGTAATCATTCTTATCTGGGACTAAAGACCTGAAAATAACCCTTACTATCTTGGGCCTTATTACTACTTGTTCCACTGAGAAAATTTTTGGTCCGAGAGATGTTAATATATCGACATGTTTATTTTGTTCGTACAAAATTTCTTGAGCATTCAACATCGTGAAATACTCAAACATGTCCCACACCTTGTTGCGATAGGAATTCATATAAGGCTACTTTGCTATGCACTTATTTGTAGTCTGATTTTATATCAACTCAGAATCACCAAATATTTGCAGCTGTCTGATTCCAAGTTTTTTAGCTTTCTTGAGTCCAAGGCACAAGGCTTCGTACTCAATGGCATTTTTAATACATGACTCCTACAATGCACCATTTTTGCATCTGGTATCGTCAAAAGGCATCTTCCAAAGCTCATCAGTAACATAGTCTTAGCATTCAGAGGTATTTGGTTTTGCTTCTTTCTCAGGTTTTTTATAGTGTAACACCCAATTTCAGTGTCCATCATGGCATTAAAATCCATCATGGAGAACTCATCTTCAAGCTTGAGTCCTCCCAAAGCTTCCTCCATCAGATCCAAATATTCTAACTCTTCTATCATCATGTTGATAGAGGATGCAACTTCATCTTCATATTCGATATTCTCTACATGAAAAGAGTAGGGCTTTTAATTGTAGATTTTGATCCTATTTCCTTCAAAAGGAATATCCATGTGAGTGTAGTCTAAATACAAATATCTGCAAAGCTTCACGGTGAACTCTCTTTAGAGACACATACTAAAGTATGGCTCCAGATCAACCACCACTACCTCCTAGATCATAGTGATATATGACACGCTATGGAGCACAATTGGTATATCTTTCATCACGTCAATGGTCTTCACAGGAGTTATTTCCAATTGCAACACACTCGAACTACTTCTAGTGTACTCCATTCCCATGAACTCACACACTGCATTTGGCATTACAGTGGTGGATGCACCTAAATAAACCATGCAATTATGGACAATCCAACCTTCCATTCTGAGTGATAGAAAGAAAGGAGATGGTCTATTTTTCCCAATAGCAGAAACCAAAATTTGTTGAGCTAGAACTATCTACGTATTGCTCTTATTTTTATCCTTAATGGATTTGAGTGACTCTTGCAAGATATCCACTTGTCCAGGGAGTTGCAGGGCATCATATAGACTCATTTTTGCTGGCATCCTCTTCATTTCCTCCACAATATTGTAGTCAACCACAGTCGATTCCTTTCCCTTGGTAGCAGGTTCGTACTTCTCCTAATATTGCTAAGTGGCTTCAATTCTTTGACACTTGGTCAAGGATGGGTACCTCAAATGCTCTTTAGCCTGCTCTTTAGTTTTAACTTGATGTTGAGCAGCTGCAGGTTAAGAAGTGAATGCCTTACCTTGCGACCTCTTCGGATATTTCTTCGATAAAATATATTTCAATAGTACAAAATCTTGCTCCTTTGAGACCACTTCAGGTGCCTTCCTTTGAGTTTGTGTTTTATCATTAGAATCCTTTTTAATTCGGTACCTTAAATGGTTGCACCTCTGCAGGATCCACAGTAACAGGCTTCTTCCCAGCTCTGGTAAAAAATGAGACTTGTTCTAAAGAAGAGACCATGAAATTATGATCTATCTCTATAATAATACTTACCCTTCCAGTTACGAAATTGTATTCCATATTTTGGACATAATTTTGGTGAACCACGCATACAACTTCTTTGTGAGGATCATTGCTTGTGGAATGCCAGTAATCCCACTCAAATGTCCCTACAACTTCATTGATCTGCATAGTTGTACCTCTTTCAGGGCCCTTACCTGCTAGTGCAGTTTGACCTCTGGTCATGGGTGGTATGTGAAATCTCCTTGATCAAAACTCACTCTCAGCTTGTTTCTTCTTCATTACCAACATATTATTTGATATATTTTTTACCACCTTGTTCATATATTTCATCTCCTATAAGATATTTATTTGGGTATTTGTGTTTGTAGTGACAAGAGTTGCGGGCAAAGGCAAGGGTACTTGTGGAGCAGGCAAAGTAGGGGGTTGATAAGGAGCTGGCAACTATGAAATGGGTGGAGCCGATAGCTGTGGGGTAGGTGGAGCTAGAAATTGAGGTACTACTAGGGTTGGCAATTGAGGAAATGGTACAATAGTGGCTTTATATATACTTGTACTCCAAGAAGGTACAGGATACATGGACGACATAAGTTGTAAATATGAAGTAGAATATACATATTATGGGAGATCAGGGAAAATAGGCATAGACATCTTCATGGGAAGCTTTCCTGATGTAATTAAATTAGTTTCAACTTTATGAGATGCTTTCTATAGTTCAGATAATGTACTGATATTTCATTTTTGGATCGACCAACAAATATCTTAATTGAAAGCCTTCAGGTAGTACCATGCGGCCTGTTGATCATACAGTCTAAGCCCATCAGGTACTCTCTGCCAAGTTCTAGCAAATATGACATTAAAATTTGTGATATCCTCTTGCAGATGTCTCTGGATGGATGTGAATTAATGTAACAGAGAAAATAGATCCGTAGATTCATGAAAACATTTTATCAATAATTCTGCCAGTTGATCCCATGATGTAATTGTTGCTTGGGGTAATGATCTGTACCAATACAACTTCCCACGAAGTGACAGCACTAGCAATTTCACCATCACATCTTCCTCCATGATCCCGTGAATTGAAGCCAAAGAGGCCACATCTTGCACATGTTCATATGCAGTCTTACCAGTCCCATCATATGTAGGAAGAACTTTTAGTGCTACTTGCGGTACCGAATGTTGTGCTTGTAGGTTAAGTTCTCCTGTGTTGTTCCATGCTGCGAAAAACCTTGGTGGATTTTGCTATGGTTGTTTTCGTTGTTGTTGCTATTGTTCCTGAGTCATTTGCACAGGGGTACTTGATGAAACCGAAGGATTATGTTGTGAAGGTGGAGGAAAACTAGTGGTTGTACTAGTCGGATTTTATAAGAGAAAAAAAAATTAGCTACTTGTGAAGACATAGCAACTGATGGGTGTGTTGGGGAAACCAACCTAGCATGTTCACACAATATTTTTGTGTCAATTTTGTAGAACTCAACTAGATTTTTTGGATCTTTGGCCTACAATATTTTTATCATTCAGAGACCTTTGGGTCAAGCTGAGTCGCTAGATGTTCTAATATGACAATAGCAATGCGAACATCAAGGCCTTACTATTGCTTATGATGCGCTAAGTGGATATTTTCAGACACTATTCCTAGTTAGATCAAAGAACTTAACTAAGATAGAAACCTTTAGTCCCACCGAGCATGCCAAAAACTATTGGTCAAATATCTACCTAGTAAACAAACTTCATACATTTGTGTACCCTAGATATGACCAGCATTGAAATGTCGAAGGAAAGAGATGTCCTTCGGGCCAATCTATAGAGAAGGCTGGATCCTTGACTAATCCTACACTTGTTTGAAGATAAGTATGCGGGAAAGAAATGGAAAATATGGAAAGAAAGAGAAATATGGCCACAGGCCAAAGTTTAGGATGATGGATAAACTCAGCAGTAGTCGCACCCTCCAAGCTTAGTAGCATTGCAAAGAGAATCAAGCAGCAAAATTTTGTTCACAACCTCCATAATGACAACCTCCAGGGTGATACTCTAGTACTTCGTTCTTTGCTAGCGAACTCAGACTTCATAATTCAAGTGTAACTAGAGGCAAGAAACACAAGCGTTAGCAGAAGTATGTTAAATCAGAATGAAACCATACATGCAAAATAGATCACAAATCCAAGGCGAAGATCTCTTCTATTATTGCAGAACTTAGGGGAGTGTTCTTGCAAAATAGTCTAACCCTTTACAATAAAATTTGCTTAGTATTTATAAAGGTTTGTGCCTCTTTCATTAAATACATGAAAGGACCCAATGTCCGTAAATCAGAGACATAGTGGATCATTATTTCTTGGAAATATCATACTGATAATTATGGTCTAAAAATGGTTATGGATGACAAGGCATTCAGTCACAAGGGAATTAAATTTGGGCCACCTCCATCCTCTCGAAAATTTAACATGAGCTTCATTAATTTACTCCGTATTGAATTTGCTTTGGAGAGGGAGTAAAATCACCGAGAAGGCATTCTTGAAGATAACAAAAATCCTCCACTTTGCCACCAATATTAAATTGCAGCCCTTATCTAGGCATATCCTTGATTGGAATTCACATTTTAAATATTTCCCAAGATGACGGTAATTAATGACCAAATCCACATATTTTAATTCGTCATATGCTCTCATAATTTCGCATGATATAACTAAATAGCTTTGATGCTTAGAACAGTGATATAACTAAATTTTATTAATTACTTGTATTATTAATAAAGTGATAAATAAAATTCAGGTGTTGTAGTTGAGTTGGAGAGGAGAGGGAAATCCTCCAAGAGAGGTCCCAGGTTCAAATCTCCACCCTACCAAAAAGTTAATTGGGTATCCAAAATGCAATTGATAATGTTGGTGCGGGTAGGGTCAGGTGCGACTCCCGGGTGACTTTGACAGTGTACAACCCCCTATTCGTGGTCTCTTAGACCAAGGCGACCCTGCAAGGTGTTTTTCGCTTAAAAAAATAAAAAAAATAAAGTGATAAATAAAATGATATTTTATTAATTACTTGTATTATTAATAAAACAAATAGTATATTACATACAAGTAATTTTTCTGGTATATCCTTAATTAGAAATGAAATTATTTATTGCACTACTACAAGCAAAATATCTATATTATCTCTCAAGGCTGAGGAGTGGCTCGCTCTTCGTACATGTTCCAAGAGGTTGTTCTTCAAGTGCTTTATTTAGATGAAATCTTTGGCCCTCCATAATGTAGCAACCCATATTTGGTTCTTGTGACTTTTCTTTTTTGTCTTCCTTTATTTTTTATTTATTTTTAATTAGCTTTCTAAAGCAACCAGAAGAGAACCAACAGTCATACAAGTAAATTTTTATTTGTTTATACCTCCAATCCGATTTCTTTAGGTAATTTGATGATAACGAGGGTTATCATCTGCTTAACAGAAATAAATTTGATTCTTAGAACAATGATATAAGTAAATTTTATTAATTATTTTTATTTTTAATAAAGTGATAAATAAAATGATATTTTATTAATTAATTGTATTATTAATAAAACAAACAATATATTACATACAAGTAAATTTTCTTGTATATCCTTAATTAGAAATGAAATTATGTGTTGCACTACTACAAGCAAAATATCTATATTATCTCTTAAGGTCGAGGAGTGGCTCGCTCTTCGCACATGTTCCAAGAGATTGTTCTTCAGGTGCTTTATTTAGATCAAATCTTTGGTCCTCCATAATGTAACAACTCATCTTTGGTGCTTGTGACTTTTCTTTTTTGTCTTCCGTTATTTTTATTTATTTTTAATTATCTTTCTAAAGCAAGTAGAAGAGAACCAACATTCATACAAGTGAATTTTTACTTGTTTATACCTCCAACCTGATACCTTTAGGTAATTTGATGATAACGAGGGTGATCATCTCCTTAGAAGGAATAAATCCAATGCTTATGGAAATTTCCTTTCTATTAGAGATTTAAGTATTTTTTTATGAAGTATAAAAAATGCATCCAAAAATAAGACACACGTAATGCAATTTATTCATTCTTGATGCACCTATATGAATACAATTTTTTGAGCTTCCATGTATTCTCGAGTTTTCTAGTGGGTATATCATTGATAGGGATTTTTCATTCCATTGCAAATACTTCATCACAATGATATTTCACACTGTCATCATTTTCCATTTTATCTCTTACAATCGACCTTTATCTATTTTTTGAAGGAGTGTATCTGGTTCTACAATCATAGAATCCATCAATAGTACTAGAAGAAAAAAGTAAAGTATAGTTTATCAATCCATCTATAAATAATAGTCTTGGTAAGATTAAACACAGTTCTTGTGTTTTAATGTATTTTTATACAAACCTTAACATATATATTCATTCGTAAACTCATATAGTATAAATTTTATTTATAAATCTATATAGTATTCAAAATATATATCCGATCAAAAGAAAAAAATATTATTTCTCCATATCATTAACGTTTTCTATGAGACACATTATCATAATATTGTTCTTAAATTTTTCTTCTTATATTCTTGGTCCTAAAACCTAACATCTGCAATTAGAGACATTTCAAATGAGAGATGGATTATCAACATAATTCCTAAGGAGGGATTTTTGGCAAACGGGTGGAAAGTAGAATATGGGTCAAGACAGACCTATCAATGCCTATTTGACCCTCACATACCTTCGACATCATTCTTGGTATGGATTGGCTAAGAGCTCACTTTTGAAGAAGGATAGTTAGAATTCACTAATAGATCAAATTAGTGTATTAGGGTCCAATATGTCCATTGATCCTTTAGACCACATTAGCTATTAACTGTTACATATTGGAAAATCTTGTGACCAAGTTAGATAAAAGAGAAGGTATTCAAATGGAAAAATCAATGTGAAAATAACTTCAATATTGTGAAGAAGAAATGAACGACTACTCAAATTTTCAAAATCCTAACCCCTTAAAGAATATTTTTGGATTTGGAGGAATCCTAACTTAGGACAAGACAATAGTTGTTGATGCTCGAGGAAAGTAATTGACATTATTTGATAGCAAAGTTTCTTGGGTTAAGGAATGACTACCAAAATCTAAGATACATCTTTGAAATGCAAGACAACGTTGATATTTGGAATTATGACATTGAATATATTAAGGGTAAGAAAAACATGATAACATATGTCTTGAGTAGAAGTTGATACATAACTGTTACATCTCGAAACAACTTAATTTACCAAGTCAAAGGGCATCAATAGAGAAATGAATTTGTAGAAAATGTTGAGCTTAGGACAAGGACTTCATAATTAGGGATGATTTATTACAAGGATGGATTAGTTATCCCAGATAAAGGAATAATGAGGGATATTATTATACTACATACTCCAAAGGGGTAAAATATGCAAAAGAGAATTTAGAAAAAACTTTTTATTGGTTGGGTGTTTGGGAAATGACAAAAGGTCTACCAAAAATAGATGGTGGTAAAAAAATTAACTAATATTGCATCTAAAAATACACAGGATGATACAATTTTTGTTTGGTTGTGTGAGTTTATATTTTTTATAAGAGATTCCAAATTCACATAAGAGTTAGGAAAGCTCTGTATCAAGCCTAAGAAATGCTTATTAAATCAAGATAGATGGTCAATTGGGGAGGATTGATCCAAAATTTTAAATACATAAATTCGAAAGAATAAAGAGGGTAAAACTAAATATTGATAAGAAGATGGAAGAATTACGTGGAACAATTGGACAATCTTTCTAGAATAACAAATCACTAAGTACACTTGTTGTTGTTTGGGTGTGTGAGTTTATATTTTTTATAAGAGATTCCAAATTCACATCACAGTTATGAATCCTCTGTATCAAGTCTAAGAACTGCTTATGTCTCAATATAGATGGTCAATCAGGGATGATTGACCCAAAATTGTAAATACATAAATTTGAAAGAATAAAGAGAATAAAACTAGATATTGATAAGAATATTGGAAGAATGGCGTGGAACAATTGGACAACATTTCTAGAATAACAAATCACTAAGAAAATTATTTGAATAAAGGCAGAGTTTTCGTAAGGGTGAAATTCAAAAAAAGATCATCAATAGATTTCTCTAAAGAAAGGCAAAGATTTCATAAGGTTGAAATTCAAAAGATCACTGAGGAAATTATTTGAATAAAGGTAAAGTTTTCGTAAGGGTGGAATTCAAAAATTTAAAGTTAATCAGAAGACATATTACATAGTCATCATTGTCAAACATAAATGGGAAACAATACAAATCTCCTCTATCGTGGGACAATCCAAAAGATCGAATCAGACATTGTTAAGAAGATGAAGGAACAACTATAAGGGATATCTTCAAAAGAAGATTTGGATCATCAAAAGAGCTATGCATGCCTTAAAAAACATCAAGGGAATTCTCTACGGAAAACAAAGTCTTATTAAAGGTGAAACCTATTAAAATATCCATTAAGACTTTTAAACGTAACTCAAGATTGTAGGACCTTTTGAGGTTATAGGAAATATCAATCATATCACCTATAGGCTTACTTGACACCTAGTTTGTCAAAGATCTCTCCTTAGAAGTATGTTGCTAATCCATATCTCATTTGAAATGTTTTTAATTACATATGTCGTGTTTTAGGGCCAAGAATATAAGAAGAAGAATTTAAGAGCAATATTTTGATATGTCTCGTGGAAAAATGTTAATGATATGAATAAATAATATATTTTTATTTTTATTGGATATATCTTTTGAATACTACATGGATTTATGAATGAACATATACTGTATGAATTTATGAATGAATATATATGTTAGGGTTTGTATAAACATACATTAAAACACAAGGATTGCGTTTAATATTAGGGGAGAAGAATGTAAAAACCCTCATAGCATGACTATTATTTATAGATGGACCGATGAGTTGTACTTTGCTTTCTGCTCCTAGAATATGATATTGTTGATGACTTTTATGATTGCAGGACTAGGTACACTCATTCGATGGGAAGATAAAGGATGACTATAAGAGTTAAATTGAGAAATTATGATGGTGTGAAATATCATTTCTACGGGGTATTCACATTGGTAGAGATGAAAAAATCCTTACTGGTGATATGTCCACTAAGTGACTCGTGAGTACATGGAAGCTCACACAATTGCATTCATATAGCTCACACAATGTCTTATTTTTTTATGCATATTTTATACTTTCTAAATAAATATTTATATAGGTCCGAGGTGTAGACCAATTGGTTCATCCAAACCCCATAAGGGGGGTGGAGGTCCAAGGTTCAAATCTCGGGCCTCGTCGGACTGAATGCTTGTCTCTTTCTTAGTGCTTTCAATAACGTAAAAGGTTTAAAATGATTGTGGCATGGTGGTTATAGGGGTGGATTGCGCAAAGATCTGGGTGGCAGATTCTGGGGCAGACAGCGCAGAATACTGTGGCGGCCATAAAAGCTAGACAACCTGCCCGGTTTCATGGCGGCTACCAATTCCACCATGTAAATACAAAAAATAAATAAATAAATATTTATATTTCCAATAGCAAGGAAAGTGCTATAAGAATGGGAGCTATTCCTTCTAGGCAAATGATAACCCTCGTTATCATCAAATTATCTAAAATAATTGGATTGGAGGTATAGATAAGTATCTAGTATTCTATTAAAAATTAGCTTTTGGATAACAAACTTCTAGTAGTATTGGATATGCAAAAATTTAAGAGTTATTCAACAAATATTTCTTGATGAAAATATGTTGAGAATCCACTAAGGATATTAGATATTATGGAATAGGTGTAAGGAAGGTAGTTAAGAAGACACTTTTATCAACTAAGGATTAGTTATCCTTGCTAACTTAGTTACTTACCATGATAGACCTCAAAGGTGTAACAAGAGTTAAGGGGATTTAAACACTTAGCACTTGTGAAGGAAGTTATGGATAGAGACTTATTGATAGGAAGTCTATCTTATTGTAAATATGAGATAGATGATTTGAATCCATACATGTTCATTGGCACCTACATAGATGGAATTATGTAGGGAAGGGATGAATGGTGTGCCCTTTCAACAAAATGAAAGGTATAAGCTAGCTCATTGAGGAAAATTATTTTTATAGCTTGGATTTGATACTACACCTAGTGCACTTATGTAGATGGACATATGTAAGTTGTAGGGATGGGTATATCCCATGTTGGGTCTAAGTGAGTCGAGGTATACTCAACAATGTGGAGAGCAATTAACTTAGTTAAGGAACCTTTAGTTATTTGGTGAGTGTTTAGGGGAAGTTCCATGCTATGTAAAGAATGGACCCGTTCCTAACAAGTGTTGATGCTTAGTTACACATAAAAAAATTACTCATGGTTAGGAAGGAAAATTTGGGACATGACACATATGCATTTTGTTTGAGTCATATGATCCCACTGAGCAAGTTTGAATATAGTTCATTTTGCTAGTCAATCGTTGTCTAACCAATGAAGAACCTTGGTAATAAGTTTTCTATCCACCTGAAAAATTAATGCAACCCAGTTATTGTCGGTTGTGCCTTGAAGAGATTTGATAAAGCCATCCATTTATGAATTAATTAATTATATTAAGAAAGCCCAAACGTAGACGACTTCTATAAAACTCGTTGTTGGAATAGTTGGAATGGGATAACTCGTTGTTAATCGTATTTTTACAAATGATACCAGGATAAATCTAGTGTAATGATATGGTCCTGGTTGACTCTAGAGACATGGACAATCAACTAGGTAATAATCATATATGCTACACCCTTGAATGCTTAATTCAGAACAAGAAAGGCCAAAATAAGCCTAAGTTCCTCATGCTAAGGGATAGGGAGAGTATGTATTCTCCCTCTAGGTGTTATAGGCCGTATAGAATAACCCTAGTCGTGGATCTGCACACTCATACCAAAAATTGAGGATGAGAAGAAAGATCCCCAAAATGCCAACTTCTATGGGATTTGGCCAATCTCGTCCACTTGGGAGTCGACTATAATGACTAAAAATCCAAAAGTGGTTGATTATACCTCGTACTAATAAAATTTTGGGTTATCATCAAAATCATTTGCCTCGAAAAAATTCACCTTAGGTCATGCCTAGTCAGTAAATCCAACAAAAATTCCACCTTATGGAACCAGTGTGCTAGACTGGGTTGTACAATTAGGTGAGTTAGATCGGAGTTGTTATAGTTGGTGATGATGCATATTATTAAAGTATTAATAAACAGGGATATTTTATATAATAATTATTACATACAAGTATTAATTTTATTAATAATAATAAAATTATGTATAGATAAATATAAAATGGTGTTTTATATAATAATTATTACATACAAGTATTAATTTTCTTAATAATAATAAAATTATGCATACCCCCAAGGGCTAAGTGGATTGGTAATTGTTTGTTTGGCCAAGAACTTGCCTAGAAGAGACCTAGGTTCAAACCTTGGGGTATGCCTATTTGCAAAGGTAGTAGTCTACTCTGAAGTATCTTAATGTGCGCTATACCAATGACACCAATACGAATACCAAGTGATCGATAGTCCTCTTCATACAATTTATAAAATAAGGAGGTGGTATAGGTTTGTTGGGGGCAGCCCCTGTGGTTTGAACCCTACACTTGGCGATTACTAAAAATATTGTGGAAATAACCAACTCTCATATGTATAAATAATAGTAATAATAATAATAATAATAATAAAATGATGCATAGATAAATATAAGGTAATGAAATTAATCCTGTGCTCAATTTTAAAGAATATTAATATTTTATTTAATATTATTTTTATAATTAATTTTAATATTAAAAAATTATAAAGAAAATGAATCTTTTATTAAAAAAAGAACATTAATGTTTTTTATTTAAGTATCATAAACTATAACTAACTTCATTAACATTTCTACCATTCGTCCTTGTTATATTAATGTTCATTATTTAGGGTTAATAAAATTAATCAATGACTATTAAATCAATAATTGAATTGATATGGGACAATACATTATATCAAACTATATGATGGGATTGACCTCACTTTATTATAAAGTAATAATGTTAAAGTATATTGGGATTGACCTTACTTTAGTTCATAAATAATGCCTAATAAATCAATAATTGAATTGATATGGGATAATACATTATATCAAGATGGGATTGACCTCAATTTATTATAAAGTAATCATGTTAAAGTATGTTGGGATTGACCTTACTTTACTTCAAAGAAACCTTGAAGTGAATAGTGATACCATTTATTCACAAAATTGAGTAGCATTAGGAGCAAGTGAATAGTGATATCTCTGAATTGTCATGCAACATTAATTTTTTTGTCAAAACATCTCTAAAATTATCTATCAAAATTGTAAAAATACAATGATACAAACTTATTTATCAAAATTTTAAAAATATAATGATACCAACTTTAATAATTTGGCAACCAACAATACATTATATTGCATTGCACATCTAGATTATACCCACCTTATTACAAAGAAAAATATACACAAGTATATAGGCAAGTTGCAAGTCCATTTATTTATAAAATAAAGGTATTTTTTAGGGTAGCATCATTTTATCCTTGCACAACATATTTAGATTTGTACCATTTTCATCAATCAAAATATAGTGGTAAACCAAAATAGGATATTAGTTTGATATTGTCTTCATTCCAATCTTGGGAGGTTGGTTGAGTAAACCCATACAATCAAGTGTGCCATATGATGATGATAGCATCAATGACATTAACAAAGTTGTAATGATTGGTCAAATGATAGCCTCAATGGCTTCAACCAACTTGTAGTGATTGGTCAAATGTATTTGTTAGATGGACCTCCATTTTAATAGTGCTAGTCTAGTTGGATAATCCTACTTATATGTAAAATAATAATGCTAATGTGGCTTGATAACGTCATTCATGTTATAATGAATAAACGATCATAAATGTGTTTTAGGATTGTGTAGATTATGGTGTACCTATGTTCAACAATTGTGTTGCACATGTTATGCCTTGTTATTGAGTCATGCATTTGTGGAGCCAATTGATTTTTTAAAGACTTTTGGAGTGTGGAGTTAATTAAGTTAAAAGACTACTTGTCTATATTCTTGAAATAAAGATGAGTTTGTTTGTATTCTTGAAATAAGGAATAGTGATGCATTCTTGAAATAAAGTATGCCTCTTATTGACTCTTTAAATAACAAATTTTTTTTTTATTAGTGGATAATGCGTTAACAATATGAAAGAATAAATTATAGGATAGGGAGAGGTACTACATGCATATACTTATTTTCAAAATAGGATGAAAAAATGAATGGTAGGATAGGAAGAGGTACTACTGTCATATACTTATTTTCAAAAGTGGGATGGAGGATAGGTGGTAGTTTTGCAGTTGACATAGGTGGTGGAGTTGTTTTTGATATAGGTGGTGAGGTTATATTTAGCTTATAATATGCTTTGCTTTGGTGGTTTATTAGCTTCAATGGGATTCTATGCTTTGATTTCATTGTTTATTATCTTCAATGGGATTTTATATTATAAAAGAAGTAATTTATCTAAGTGAATGAGATCTTATATAACAAAATAAATAAGTTGGTGTAAAAAAATTAGTTTGAAATTAAGGAATGATTGGATAGATTTAAACAAGCAATGATATAACTATGAGAGGAGACACCTAGAGAGAGTAGACATCTTATATTTCTAGGTGTTGATTTCATTTTTAGTAGGAATTATATTGTAGTTGATAATTGATCCTAGGATTCTATATAAAAAAATTAAGATGTTGGTGTCTACTCTCATAGTTATATCATTGCTTGTTTAAATATATCTAATCACTCCTTACTTTCAAACTAAATTTTTAGACACCTAGAGAGAGTAGACACCTTATGTGTCTAGTTGTTTATTTAATTTTTAGTAGAAATCATATTGTAGTTGATAGTTGATCCGAATATCCTATATAACAAAATAAAAGAAGTTGGTGTAAAATATTTAGTTTGAAAGTAAAGGAGTGACTAGATAGATTTAAGCAAGCAATGATATAACTATGAGAGTAAACACCTTGTATGTCTAGGCATTGATTTGGTTTTTAGTAGCAATTATATTGTAGTTATAGTTCATCCTTCCTTTATTGAGAGAAGAAATTAATTATTTTGAATGTTTTACAAGTACTGTTTTATATTTAATTTTGTTAAAGATTGAAAAAGAGGAAATGAAAACTAAACTTTAAAATTAAGTTACTAAGGTTAATCTTTCTTGTGAGGATATACTAGGTTTTGAGAATAATGGTATAAATTAATTATTTTTAGATATTAATTTGATAAATTAATTATATTTAGATATTAATAAAGTTAAGGTTTAAAATATGATTGTAGTTTCTAAATGTTATTATTTTTTAGTAAAAGAAACAAGGGTTTAGAAATAATTATGTGTGTTATATTAGTTTTTTTTATAATATGGTTTTTGGTTTTATATAATTAATTTTTGTTGTTTAAAAAATGTGTGTTATATTAGTTTTTTAATTATTTAGTTTTTGGTTTTATATAATTATTTTTTGTTGTTGAAAAAATTATAGTTGAAGGAATTTTTAAGGTCTAAGCACATTATGCATCTTATACAACATGCTTAGAGTGTGTGTGGATGTATACGGAGGCACTAATGTTTTACATATCATGTTTTATATATGTATAGATGTATTCTTTCTTCCTCCTCTCTTTGAATTTGAATCTTAGTCAGGGAGGCACTCATGTTTTACATATCATGTTTTATATATGTATAGACTTATTATTTCTTCCTCCTCTCTTTGAATTTTAATCTTAGTCCTTTGTATCCAAATCTTCACCATTAGGCCTATCATTAGGTCCACTTTGGCTATTATTAGAGTGAAGAATTGTTGATGTGTATTTTTTTAATGTGGATTCTATTGGGGACCACCCCATATAAATGTCAAAATATTACATTTGTTGTTAGATCAATCAAATTATATCTACCATGCCTTTTTATCACAATATTTTTTATTTTTTATTTAAATATATTTTACATCTTCTTTGATATGCTATGTTTTAACAATTAGCTCCTTAATATGCTATGTTTACACAATTAGCTCCTTGATATGCTATATTTTCACAATTAACTCCTTGATATGCTATTTTTCAAAAGTAGCTCCTTGATAGAGAAAAAAACTTGTTATTTAGGTCCACTTAGGCTATTTTTAGAGTGATGAATTGTCAATGTGTTTTTTTTTAATGTGACTTCTTTTGGGGACCTCCCTATCAACATTCCAGAATATTACATTTGATGTTTGGTCAATCAAACCATATATAGTATGCCTTTGTATCACAATATTTTCATTTCTTATTTTTAATTAAATATATTTTATGTCTTCCTTAAAATTATATATTTTTACAATTAGCTCCTTGATAGAAAAAAAATCTTTGGCTAGTTCTCTTAAAATTTGAATATCACCTATATGAAGATCAACACTACGCAATAATTAGTTTTATTATCTACTAATTGGTTTAGGTCCACTTAGGATATTCTTAGAGTGATGAATTATTGATGTGTATTTTTTTAATGTGGCTTCTATTGGGGACCACTCTATCAACATTCCAAAATATTACATTTGTTGTTTGGTCAATCAAACCATATTTGACATGCCTCTTTATCACAATATTTTCATTTCTTTTTTTTTTAAATTAAATATATTTTACATATTCCTCAAAATGTTGTGTAAATATATACCTTAATTGTGTATTTATCCTTATTTTTGTGTTAATATTTAAACAATCGGGTCAGCTTTAGCATAAGCGCAAGCTATGGAGCCTTAGCTTAGGCTATAAAATAGTTTGGTGCCTCTAGAATGAGAACTATGGTATGAAAGAACCATAATGTTGTTGCCTTGAGTCATACTTCCAAGATTGTTGATGCTCATGGTGGTGTGGATAGCGATATGGCGCAACCTTAACTTGATGTTCTACCTTATTTTACTTCTCAACATTTGGCTTCATTATTTTAAATTCTTCTACACATTGTTCTTTTATGTTCCCTTTTTTTTGTGTGTCCTTGTGCTCTTCTATCAAAGCTCCCTTGGACTCTGTTACTGTTATTTTCCCTGAT
Source organism: Wollemia nobilis (assembly GCA_028583015.1). Lineage (NCBI taxonomy): Eukaryota > Viridiplantae > Streptophyta > Pinopsida > Araucariales > Araucariaceae > Wollemia > Wollemia nobilis. The sequence goes on from JAQPPZ010016941.1 coordinate 1,123,603, forward strand.
CAATTGCTACTACTTCTTCCATGGACTTTGTTGTTGCTACTGCTTTCTTGGATTTTGTTTCAGGTTCTTCAATTTGTTTCTCTACAAGCACTTCTTGATTTTCCTTCAATCCTTGCTCCTTAAACTGAGAAATATCCTACAATGTTATCTTCTTTTTCCTATGCCATAAGTTCATAAACTTCTTTTGCACATTAATGCTAATAGTACCCAAAGAATCTAACCAAGTGTAACCAAGAAAAATATCCTTATCATCCATATCAATAGCATAGAAATATGAATGTAAAACGTATTTATCCATGGTGATCTTCAAATCTTCAAAAAATCTAAGCATTCTCACCCTCTAGTTGTATGTCCTTAATTTTTGTTGTTTGAACTTGCAACTTCTTAGCCAGAGCAATATTAATAAAATTATATCTGCTACCTGGGTCAATGGAAATAATAACTTGTTCCTATTGAATGCTTTCATGAACCTACAAAATAGAATTTTTAGATTCAAACAAATTTCTTTGTCCATTTTCTAATTTATCTGCTACCAAAGGTATGGTTTCCTCTGTCTGCATATTGCCATATTTTTTATCTTCCCTAACATTTTCCTCTTTCTTCTTGAGTAATTTTATTTCTTTTTCATATTTTTTTATCAAATCCATTAGGCAATCTACATAATATGGGTCCCATTTACTCAATAATGCATGCTCCACTTCATCCATAGTGTATTCATTATTCATTTCTTTACAAAAATTTATCCACCAAGACAAAGCTTTCCCTTTAAGAGATAAATTAAGGGAGGATTTCCAGCAAGGATTATTATGAGGTAGAGGGACAAAAATTTTCCACCATTCCATAGCATCAATATCATCTTCTCTAGAAAAAATTTGGAGTGCCATTGTTCTTGCCCTAATGCAACTAGGTTTTTTTGATAATATATATCATGCCCTAATGCAAACTATGGTTTTATGAAAATAAATATATTCCCACTGATTTGAAACTAAAAATCCACATAGACAACTTTTATTTTAAACAAAAAAAAGTGTAACTGATTTGCTTACCTAAACTAAACAAATTTTATCTTTCAAAAAATTCGTGACTTGAAAATTCGTCACCACCCTTGTTCTAGACGATTGACTTCAAAATGTCGTATCTCCCTCAATACTACTCATATTACTTCATATCACCACTCATTTTAAAGCTCTTCAAATTATGCATAAACTAATCCAAAAATCACATGAATAAGATAAACTTTTGTAGAGATATGGATTCTGAAAGATGAGACATTTTTCCAAAAAAATCTGCAAAATTTGTCACTATCCTTATTCTGGATGAGTAACTTCAAAAGGTCATATTCCTTCATATGACCACTTATTTTAAATATATTCAAATTTTACACAATCTGATCCAATAATAACCTGAATCGGATAAACTTGCATAGATATATGACTCCTGAAAGATGAGACGTTTTTCCAAAAAAAAATTATCCTAATTTTGCAATTTCACAAAAATCTCCACTTTGCCAAAAATTTTGCTTTGATACCACTTATTGCATAAATTAATTATTATTAACATAAACCATTCACCATTATGCAGAAATATCAAATCATTCATCCACAATACATTATCCACAATAACAATCCACAAATGAGAGAGAGATAGATAATACCCTTAAGGTAGGGAAACACCAATAATACTCCTTAAGGAAGGAATCACTCCACAAGTTCTCCCAATATGAGAGGCCACTCAAGGAGGGCAAAGTCCCATAAGCCACTTTGTGGGCATGATGATTACATAAGATTCTTCTTCAATGATGATTACAATGACAAATATCTCTTCTTTATATATCTTTATTCTTATTCTACTTTGGAGAGCCTACTACTAATATAATATTATATTATAATATAATATAATATTATAATACAATAAACCTTGGGTTGTGTGGCCCATGCCAACCCTTATACAATATAATAATATATCCCCAAATATCTATTCCTAGGTACCCAACCACAAATTTGAGACAAGTCTTTGAGAAGGCTTGGAGAGTAGAGTTGATTGATTGATTTGTTCAAACCTTGAGTTAAGGTTTGGGGTAGATCCAACAAATTTGATTTGATATTGACTCAAAATTTGAGTTAAGGCTTGAGGATAGATATTGAGGACTGATTTGTGCTAGATCGAGGGACTATGTTTAGTAAAACTTTTGGTGCAGATTTAAGGACATATTTGTGCCAGACCAGAGATAGATATTGAGGACATATTTGTGCTCGACCAACGAACTATGTTTAGTATATATTTGAGACAGAGCTGAGTGTAAGCTTTGGAGGTGATAAAGTATAGAGGATGATAGTCTCTAGTGGATAAAGATCCATTAGCCAGGGTAGTGAGAATAAGTCTTTTTAGTGAGGACAAGAGTCTTCAATGTCTAGAGATCCATTATCTAGTGCAGTAGAGGTAGTAGTTCTTCTAGAAGATCACCAACCAAAGTAGAGGGTAAAAGGGTTATCCTATGGATAGAGATCCACAAACTTGATTTAGGGGATTGGTATCTCCTTTGGACATAGGTCCATAAACATTTTAATAGGTAAAGGATTCCCAAGAGATTTATTGATAAAATCTTAGTGAAATATTTTCTCTATGGAGTAGCCCACATTGGGTGAACCACGTAAATTGTGGTGTCTCTATTGTGTGTGGTGATTTATGCATTGCTTTGATTACTGCTATTGATATTGCTATATTTACATTGCATAATATTGATTAGGAAATAAAAAGTAAAAAGTGGTCTTATACTATTCACCCTCCCTCTCAGTATAAGCTTGTGTTCTTCAATTGGTATCAGAGCGGGTTCCTTCGAAAGAGTTTAACAACTTGAAGGAAAAGCTAACAAGAACACAATAGATTCTAATAATGGACCTTTAGATAATTTAGTACCATTATTTTATGGAAGTGATTATGTATATTGGAGTTTGAGAATGAATATCTACTTGAATGCACTTGACAATGAATTTTGGGAAGCAGTTGAAAATGGATACGACCCCTCAATTGATACACCTATAGATAAGGTAAGCTTCTACAACATTACAATTCAAAAGCAATGAATGCACTTTTGAGAGGTTTGCATAGAATAAAATCTTTAAAAGTTATGCATTGTCAAGATGCAAAAGGAATGTGGGATAAGTTGCAAAATATATATGAAGGAGATAAATGTGTCAAGAAAGCAAAGATACAAAATATCAAAGGACAACTTGAAGAGTTAAGAATGAAGAATGAGGAAAACATTAGTACTTATCTACTTCGAGTTGATGAGGTTGTTAATGCTATGCAAGAACTTAGAATGAAGGTTGATGAATCAGACATTTATGATAAGATATTAAGGTCTCTTCCAAAAAGGTTTAGTAAAAATATTTTAGCTTTAGAATAATTAAAGGATGATGATTCTTTGACAAGAGATATTTTTCTTGGTATTCTTACAGCTTTTGAATTGATAACAAAAGAACCTATTCCCCATAAGGAATCAACCTTCAAAACACTCAAAAAGACAAAGGGTAAGAAGTCAAAATCAAGCAATGAGTGATCTAATGATGAAGAAGATAATTATGGTAAAAGGTATAAGTATTATAGAAGATCTAGATATCTAAAATTTGTTAAATGTTTCAATTTTGGAAAGTATGGTCATTATGCAACAGATTGTCAAGAAGCTAAGAATAACAATGGTGAAGAGAAAAAACATCACAGAAATAGGGAATCCGAAATATACAGTCATCAAAAGAAAAGCAAGGGTGGACAAAGCAGACAAGGAAATAATTTCTTTCAAAGGAAAAAGAGGAGCTACTATGCGGATAAGGAAAGTAAGTACTTAAGTGATCGTGATGCTATTTTTTCACATAATGATAGATATGAAGTCCTATTTATGATTGAAAAAAAGGAATTTCAAAAAAGGCAACCAATGATTCTCAAGTGTTTTAGATGTGGTAACTTTGGACATTTTGAAGATAGTTATTCAAGAAATGGTTATAGTTTCAGTGATGATGAATATGAGGATGCACTTGAAGGACCAGAAGAGAATATTCTAATAGCACTAGAAGATGAATAAAATGACCCTATAGAATACAATCCAAACAAAATTATGAAATGGATAAAGGCAAACAAATAGAGGAATATTCAGATAAATATGGATATGATATCAAGGGAGAACTTATCTATGCCCTTGACACAGTGAATAAGGTAAGAAAAGAAAAATTTAAACTTGAAATTCAATTTCAATGATGTGATGAGAGAAGGATGCTTATAGAGGATCTAGAAAAATCAAATGCTAAGACAAATAAGTTCAAGGATAAGTTAGAAGTAAAGATATTAGAATGTGAAAAGTTAGCACAAGAAGTGGCACTACAAAGGGAAGATTTAAAAGATTCCAAATTCAAGCTAAAAGGGTTCAAAAATAGCTCAAAGAACTTGGATAAGTTCATCAAGATACAAAAGTCTACATCAAGCAAAACAGGTCTTATATTTGAACAAGGACAGAAGAAATGGGAAGTTAAGTCAACCTCAAGTTTTAGAGGAGAAGAAACTTCAGATGAAGACACTTAAGAAGAAGGTGGTGTAAGAGAAAGTGAGACATCTGAGGGTGAGTTGGACAACAGAAAGTTCAACAAGAAAATGAACAATGCACAAAGAAGATACATATGGAACAACAATTAGAATAGGTCAAGAGAGACTAAGATACCAATCAGGTCAATAAAAGAAAACTTCAATGGAAGATGTTTTTCATATCATAGGTTTGGGCACATGGTTTCACAGTGTAGGACACATGAAATATAGAAATATGGGAATAGATAAATTTTCCATGGGTATTGCTACTCATGTAATCAGTTTGGTCACAATGCAATGAATTGCAGGGCTCATGACAGAAGAGGATGTGGCTTCACTAGGAGAAATTCTAAGACATTTGCACCTCCAAGGAATAATAATATTAAGTATTATAAGTGCAATAATGATGGTAAAAAAAAAAGTGGTGTAGAAAGAACATTCCAGAATCAAGTATGAACAATAACAGGAACATAAACATGGATATGAACAGGAACGGGAACATGAATAGGAATATAGATATGAAAAGGAACAAGAACATGGATATGAACAGGAAAAAGAATATGGATATGAACAGGAACAAGAACATCCGAACATGGACATGGAAAGGAACAATAAGAGGAATTAGAATGATCATATAAGAAGAAAATAATACAAAGGTAGAGACCAATATTTCTTTGGAGTAGAAATACTTCCACCTCGAAATTAACCATCTCATGAGGAGGTGGGGGAGGGGCTAAGGTAAGAGGCTCATTCTTAGCCCTGAGCCCCAAAGGTGACCCTTTGTAATTGATTTCAGATAGGGAGAGATTTGAGTAATGTGGAGAGATTTGGTATTTGAGCAACAAGGAGAGAATTGAGCCAGGGGGAGCAAAGTCCCTGAGGGAGCAGAACGTAGAAATGGTTAAGTTTCTGGTAAAAAGAATTTAGGTTGCCATCAATGACAAAGGGGGAAATTTTTGGACATTTTGAGGAATATTAGTTGTCATTGATGTCAAAAGGTTCTACGAAGGATTGCATTTTGATTGGTTCCAAAAGAGCTTTATGTAAAGCATTATTTAAATGGTTGTTCTCAAAACCATTGATGGCAAAATAAAAGGTTTTTCTTAAAACCTATGGAGAGGTCTAAGGAATTAAATTAATTATAATTAATTATAATAATTTAATTACATATTAATTTGTAATTTAATTTAATATTCCTTTTGGTTATTAAATTAATTATAACTTAATTATTTCAATTAATATTATTATTAATTAATTTATAATTTAATTAAATTACCTTAAGGTAAGGTTGGCAAAGTTTAAATTTAAACTACAATTGTCTTTTCCCTGTCGACATAATAAAATTTTGTGGAGCACCGACGTCTACGACAAATGGTGGATTTCATGTATAAATGACATGCCAAAGGGGCATTCAAACTTTACCTTCTTCGATTCATATTCAAGCGATCAAGCAGTGTTTATTTCGTGCAAATCATTGAGGAAGAAGACAAGAATCATTTTTTATTTTAGCGCTAGGAAGAATACTAGTGGGGAGGGCTTAAGGCCTCACTCCCATTGGATAGTGTGGTCCATTGGTAGTGCACATTTCATGAGAGCGTTTGGAGTGGAAGTGACCACGATCGATTCACGTGGAGGTTTTTGGCATGTTTTTCTTGAGCGCCATGGTGTAAATATTTTGGCACACACTTTTTAAAGCACCAGGCTTGGGAATAAGGAGCACATTGTGCTCTTAGTCTTTCAAGTGTGTGCCTAGCGCACGTGGTGATCAAGCCTGTGGATAGGGTGCACAAGGAGGCAGTGGTTGTGAATTCAAATCCCACAAGTAGGAAAGGTACTTTTAATTAAATATTTGTATTTGCCTAATATTTTTCCTAAGGTGTTATTTGGAGTCATAAGGGTATATGAAAGGTTGCTTTCTTGGTAATTAATTTATGTTATTTGAGTTATAAGAAAATTGGATTTGATTTTTGCCAAAGTTCTTTTTGCCATTAAATCTAATTAAAGAGGGTTTTGAGTTAATTTTGGTGGATGTTAAATTTATTTTAATTGGGAGATTATAAGGTGTTATTGGATACATATTTTATGTATGTTGATGGTTGTTTTTAAATATGGAGTGATAAGGTGTAATTGAGTTTTTGCATTACATTGTGAGAGAGATTTATCTTCTAACCTCTTTGATTTTGGCATAGAAGTTTTTGTGGTTGTGGCAGATATTTGAGGTTCCTTAATCATCAAAAAAATATATGAGCACATTCTTCCATAGTTGGGTTGATTGATTGGTTTTCTGAAAATAATTTTGGAGTGAAAAGGAATTGATTAGGGCTTCCTCATTGAGTGTGTTTGATTTAATGCTTCAATGTTTGTTGGATAAATATTTGTTATTAAAACTTTATTTGTAAGCATTATTTTTGAAGTGAATTTTTGAGTCAAGAACTTGAACTAAGGTTTTAAAAGAACATGAGTACCATTTTTATGTGAGAGTTTTTTTGTAAGCATTATTTTTGAAGTGAGTTGTTGAGTCAATAACTTGAACTAAGGTTTGAAAAGAACATGAGTATCATTGTTATGTGAGATTGGTTGTTGAGCATTGTTGAAAATATTTTGAGTTGGTGTTTATATACTTGGACTAGGGTTTGTAAGGAAGGATTGTTTCATTGAGTGATTGGTTGAGTAGAGTTGGTTGAGCCTAGTCAAGTGGATGTGTGAAGTGACTGTTCAAGTTGCATAAAACAAACTATTCTATATTATGAATTGAATTGAGAAAGTGATTGAGTTGAAGTATATTGAGTCTCTAACAATTCTCTGTATGTTTTTGAAAGAGTAATTGAAAGTGTTTGAGCATTGTGATGAGTATAGATCATATTGAGTCTCTAAAAATTCTCTTTATGTTTCTATGAGATTAGACAAGTTCTAGTGTGGACTTGTTGAGCAAATTTGAGGTAAGTCTTTGAGAAGACTTATGGATAGATTTGAGTAAGCTTTTGTGGAAGCTTACAATACAAATTGAGAGCAGATTTGGTTAAGTCTTAGAGAGGACTTATTGAGAAGATTTGGTTAAGTCCTTGAGAGGACTTATTGAGCAAATTTGGTTAAGTTCTTGAGAGGACTTATTGAGCATATTGGACAAGTTCTATAGAGGACTTGTAGACCTATTGGTGTGAGCTTTTGTGAAAGCTTACAAGGCAGATTTGAGATAAGTATTTGAGAAAGTTTGGAAAGCAGAGTTGATTGATTGATTTGTTCAAACCTTGATTTAATATTTGGGTAGATCCAGCATAGTTAATTTGAGATTGAGTCAAGCTTTGAGTTAAGGCTTGAGGATAGAGATTGAGGATTGAATTATGCTAGATTGAGGTATTGTGTTTAGTATAGATTCAAGGATAGAGATTGGTGCAAATTTGAGGACAAATTTGTGCCAGACCAAAGACAAATATTGAGGATAAATTTATTCTAGATTGATGGACTATGTTTAGTACATATTTGAGATAGAGTTGAGTGCAAGCTTTGGAGGTGATAGAGTATAGAGGATGATAGTCTCTAGTGTATAGAGATCTATTATCTAGGGCAATGAGGACAGGTCTTTTTAGTGAGGATAAGGGTCTTCAGTGGATAGATATTCATTGGCCAGTGCATTAGAGGTAGTAGTTCTTCTATAAGATCACCAGCCAGAGTAGAGGACAAAGGAGTTCTCCTGTGGATAGAGATACACAAACTTGATTTAGGGGATTGGTATCTCCTTTGAATAGAGGTCCATAAACATTGTAATAGAGAAAGGATTCCCAAGAGATTTATTGAGAAAATTTTAGTGAAATATTTTCTTCTTGGATCAGCCCACATTGGGTGAACCACGTAAATTGTGGTGTCTCTATTGTGTGTGGTGATTTATGATGCATTGATTTGATTACTGCTATTGATATATCTATCTTTAAATTACATAATATTTATTGGGAAAGAAAAAGTAAAAAGTGGTCCTATACTGTTCACCCCCCCTCTCAGTATAAGCTTGTGTTCTTTAAATTTGACTGGCATATTTTCTAAGAGTTGTTTGAAACCTATCTCCTTGTTGCTACAACTCCAATAGTATCCAAATATTGAATATTCTCTAGTGCAAGCTAGAATAAGACATAAAAATTCAATAGGTAGAAATTGTGAACCACGCAAGGAGTGGACTAAGAATACCAAAAACAACCTGGTACAACCAAATCCGACATCAATAAATCAAGTTTATATTAGTATTCCAGGGCCTGCACAACCTACACCATCTCAAAATCCCAACTATCAAGCCACACCTGGAAAATATGACAATAACAATCAAACTAACCAAGATAAGACTAAACGCATCGGCCACCATGACAATATACTCATTTATCAGAGCCCTTATCATCGATCTTCAATTTATTATATTAGGCACAATAAATCACACTTCCCGATATCCATCCATTGAAACCTAATAAGCATAGATCGAAGGTGCATAGGAAAAATCTATATTATGTTTACCATCAACAAAGAGGTCATGACATCTAGACATGTTACTCCTTCAGAGATGTAGTTCAAGATATTATCGAGAGGAAATAACTTTCGATGGGCAATATTATTACTCTGAATAACCAATCCATAGGATATGTCTAAGACCTATGGCCCACACATGAAGCAAAAACGACACCTTCCAACCACGTTGAACAACCCAATTAGGTGCATAATAACCCACCTCCCAAAGAGTTTGTGAGGATGATCAGTACTGTAGCAAATGCCCGGGAATATCAAAATTGAGTTGCACAATTTATGGTTTCATCCAACGTTTCACCTTCACCCATCTTATCTGATCAGACCATGGGCATTGTTGACTATATTGAAATGGAAAAAATACATGTTGGGGGTCCAAAAGGTAGCATACCTTCCCCACCATCCACATCACAACCAATGAAGCCTAATGATAATTCTAGAGGTATCACACCTTTCTCACTTTCATTGAGTAACACACACACTGGAGGTACCTAAGGTATCATGACTTCCCCTCACAAAACATTCAAAATCCAAAAACAATTGAAAAATCATAAAACATTAAAAATACAAAAATATTGGCATTTACATTTTGCATATGCATTCATTTACTTGCATTGCATTAGGCATCTTCATCCATTGCATTTGCATTAGGATAGGTTGTTTTTACAAAAAATACCACATTTAGAAACAAATTCATTATGGTTCCTTTCTTCATATGCATTGGAGAAAGTAAAACTAAAATGTTAAGTGATATTTCATATAAGTAAAATTAAAATGTTAAGTGACATTTCATATATGTGAAACTTTCATTTTGTGTTCATGGTTGTTTTGAAACTCTAAAGAATTTAATATGGTAAATAAGAACTTGTTATACATTACTTAATTTAGGCAATGCATATTTTATAAATAGAGCCATTATCGTTCCTTTTTTTTATCTGCATTGGAGAGCAAAGAAGGAACAAGAAAATCCCCAACATCGGTGTGTGAAACCGCCAACCTTAAACACTGATGGTTGATGCCCATTTACTTCGAGGTTTCTTTGAAATGAATAGTGATGTCTATTTATTCACAAAATTGAGTAGCATGGAGAGAAAGTGAATAGTAATGGTAATATCTTTGAATTATCATACAACATTATTTTTTTCAAAACATCTCTAAAATTATCTATTAAAATTTAAAAAATATAAAAATTGTAAAAATATAATGATACCAACTTTAATAGGTGACCAACAAGACACTATATTGCATTGCATATCTATATTTTCCACACCTTATTACAAAGAAATAAATATACACAATATTATGCATTATATTCTTGCTAATAAGAAATAAATATAGATATTTTGGAATAGGTGTAAGCAAGGTAGTTAAGAAGACACTTTTATCAACTAAGGATTAGTTATCTTTGCTAACTTAGTGACTTACCATGATAGAAATCAAAGGTGTAACAAGATTTAAGGGGATTTAAACACGTAGCACTCATGAGGGAAGTTATGGATAGCGACTTATTGACGAGAAGTCTATCTTATTGTAAAGATGATATAGATGATTTGAATCCATACACATTCATTGGCATCTACATAGACAGACTTATGTAGGGAAGGGATGAATGGTGTTCCCTTTCGATAGAATAAAAGGTATAAGCTAGTTCATTTGAGAAAATTATTTTGATAGCTTGGATTTGATATTACACCTAGTGCACTTACGTAGATGGACATATGTAAGTTGTAGGGATGGGTGTATCCTATGTTGGGTCTAAGTGAGTCGATACATACTCAACAATGTGGAGATAAATTAACTTAGTTAAGTAACCTTTAGTTCTTTGGCGAGGGTTTAGGGAAATTTCCATGCTAAGTAAATAATGGACCCGTTCCTAACAAGTTTTAATGCTTAGTTACACACACAAAACAATTGCTCATGAGTAGGAAGGAAAATTTGGGACATGACACATCTGCATTTCATTTGAGTCATCTAAGCCTACTGACCAAGTCTTAATATAGTTCATCCTACCATTCAATTATTGTCTAACCAATGAATAACCTTGGCAATAAGTCTTCTATCCAGCTAAAAATTAATGCAACCCAGTTATTGTCGGTCGTGCCTTGAAAAGTGTTTATAAAGCCATCATGAATTAATGAATTATATTAAGAAATCCCAATCATAAACGACTTTTGTAAAACTCTTTTTCAATAAGGAGAGGATTATTTATTTATTTTTAGCAAGTTCTAATGTTGTCTACCAGTTCAATATATATGAAAGGAAATCATATACGTGATAAAGGAACATCTAAATTAGTTTAGGTTATATGAAATTTTGGATACGCTTGTATTATTATTTTAATGCCATAAAAATTTTTCTTTTTAATAATAAACGTTTCTTTTATAAGTATTAATGAGCATATTATTTATTTCTTTGTGTGGAGATATTTTGATTTTGGTAGATTTTTATTATACTTATATTTTAAGTTCGAGTGCATGTATGGAATCAAATTCGTGTAGTTGGTTTATTTTTAAATGATAGAAATAAAATGTGTTAAGATCAGACTTTGACTGATTTGAAGGTGTTTTGGTCTGGAAATTACATGTTTTGTGTTTCACAGGCTTAGTGGGCGCACTGCGAATGCGCCATGGATTTGGATGCCATTTCTGTTTGGTTTGTGATTATATATTCCCAAAATCATATTTTATGCATGTCTCTATGATTTTAGATCGTTTGGAGTTGCTTTAGATAGGCACACATTATACTTACACCTTCTAGTCTATAGTTGCATATATTCACTTTTGCATATTTCACATTATGCACTTGCTATTTTCCATTCAAAGCATCCTTGTCTACTTTCTCTCTGTTTTTAAAGCTCCTACAAGTGTCTACACTAAAATTGAACAGATCCAGAAGAGGTTCCTATGGACTGGTTCTGAATCTAAGCAGCGCTTTCACTTGGTGTCCTGGGATAGGGTTTGCAAACCAAGGGAGTTTGGAGGTATTGGGCTAAGGAGAATACAACATTTAAACATGGCCCTCCTGGCCAAACAAGCATGGCGTATTTTTACAAATGCAAATGCAGAATGGATTACTATAATCAGAAGAAAGTACTTGCAAGAAACTGAATTCTTAAGCTATTCCTTTCCTCCCAGGGGATCAATTTTTTGGAAATCAATCCTTCAAACTAAAAACCTGCTAAGCAAAGGGCTACGTTGGAAACTGGGAAATGGAAGAAACATTGATTTCTGGGACCACAAATGGTTAAAGGACTATCCCCTCTCTACAGACCCCATCCTTTCAACCCTTAGAGCTTGGACAATTGAAGTTTTTGGTACCAAAGTTGCAGATTTTATTACTTTGTCTAACAATAGAGGGGTATGGAAGCCAATAATGAACAATGATCTACCAGGGGCATCAATAATACTGGAGAATGAATTAAGACAGTCTTTACTCCCTTTTGGCATTCTTGAGGACCAGCATATCTGGGAAGCTTCATACAATGGGGAATTTTCTATCAAGACTGCTTATCTGATGCTTATTGATAATGATGAACCTACTTTCCCTCACTTGGAAGTTTGGCCCAAAAGCATTATTCCGAAGGTTGGATTTTTTGCATGGACGGCCATCCAAAATAAGATCCTCACCATGGATAAGTTAATAAAAAGAGGTGTGATTGTTGTTAATAGGTGTTATCTTTGTATGTCTGAGTGGGAGTCTATTGATCATTTGTTTCTATATTGTAATTTTTTTGTCTCAATCTTGTTAGGTCTGTTACAAGTGTTTCATATTTATTGGGTCCATCCTCAGTCCATTTTTGACTTATTTGTCTAGTGGCCTTCTCCCTTTTTGAATAGGCATCTTAGGTATATGTGGAAGATCTGCCTTCATCACTACTTGTGGCAGATATGGTTGGAAAGGAATCGTCGGGCCTTCTTGGATAAGGTTTCTCAGTCATCCTCTGGTCCTGCCAAAAATTTTAGTATATGCTAATGAGAATGCTTGTTTAGTGCCTGCAGCATCTAGACCTCCAAATCCTTTTGAAGCTTCATTAGGCCAGTCATTAAACTTACCTCTCACTGATGGCCTCAATCATCCTCAAGTCTGTCCTAGAACCATGATCACATGGACCCCACCCCCCCTAGGGTGGATTAAGTTAAATTTTGATGGGGCATCTAGGGGCAACCCAGGTGAAGTTGGGGCTGGTGGCTTACTTAGAGACCACAAGGGTGAGGTGCTTGTAGCTTTTGCTTGAACATCTTGGAGATCAAACTAACAATGTGGCTAAAGCGAGGGCAGTTTGGAGGAGCCTCAAGGTGGCAGAGAATTATCTAGGGAAACTGTTGGTGGAAGGTGATTCTCTTATTATTATAAATCTTCTAAAGAACACTAAGAGAGCTCCTTGGAGATTTGATGACTACATCCACGAAGCAAGGGCTCTAATTCATGATCAAACTGAGGCCATAATTTTGCATACCTTCCGGGAAGCAAACATGGCAGCTGATAGGCTGGCAAATGAAGGCATTGTAGCAGCAAATTTGATCACGTGGACTGAAAATCTTCCTCATGCAATCTCAATGGTGATAGATAATGAAAAAATTTAGATTAGAAGGCTCAAAGTGGATCAATGACAGAAAATGGGGGCATTTTTAAAAATATTTTTTTGAACCTTATAATGGCTTTTGTCATATTTGTTTTTTTTGTTCATGTGACTAGTGTTTTTTGCAGCTGGTGGGGCACTGATATAGGTTTTTTATCTACAAATTCATGCATGGGAAACATCTTCTTTGGCCTCAAGTATTTCCCAAGGTGTGTTTGGATTCGATGTCACAAAAAGGCCCTAGCAAGAAATAACAAAGTGTTGGAGATCCTTGATAATGAGGTACCAGACCCCACCATAATAGTCTTGGAGAAGATGACAATTTCATCAGCCTCCAACAGTATCAACTAGTTGAAGAGTCTGTCTGGCCTCATCAGTGCAGCTGTTGATTTGTGTGATTCTCTAAATCTTCTGTTTTATAGCCAACAGTTCCAGGGGAACAAGGAGTCGAAGGCAAAATCTAAAGATGATGGCAAGGAGGATGATAAGAAGTTAGATGAGGACTACAAGGAATACTGCTTGGCCTCTTGGCTATCCATTCTATGGGATGTTTTTTTTTACCATATTCTATTATTTTATATGGGCACAAGCTACTCTGCATGGTGCTTGCATGATTAGTTTTTGTCTTTGTTAGTTCTATTTTGCGTCTTTCTTTTATGATGGCCATAATATTAGGCTTCCATAGTTTAGTTTGGTTGTATTCGGATGGAAGAGTAGGTCTTGGCCATTTTTGTTGTCAGTTTAAACTTTTAGGGCTTGGCCTTTGTCCAGTTGGTCAGTGGACCCTATTTTGTAAAATGGTTTTGGGTCAACCAGTTAAAACCCGGTGTTAATTATAATATTCTCTTACTTACCAAAAAAAAATATATGGTTACCTTGCGTGTAGGTTCAGGTTTTACTGTGCATAAGAAATGAGCACAATATTAGAAAATTGAATTACAAAGTGACGGAATCAAGGGTTCACCCACCTCAATTATGGGTACAAGGAAGAACACTGGAAATGCACACAAGCTATTGAAAAGATTTGATCCTTGGGCACCTCATTTTGTAACAATTGTCTCAATCCAGAGCCCTCATGGGGACACTTATGTAATAGTGGTTTTGATCCACAAAAATAATAGAAGAAAACTCCATTTCAGTTCATTTCTTGCATTTTGGTTATCTTGCCATGTTTACTTGCATGTTTTTCTTTTAATTCTCATTTGACATTAGCGATAGATGCATATTGTTTAGCATTGTTAGGTGCATTTTTTTTCCCATACTTGAAAAATATAGACCAATATATCCAACACGCACCCCCAACATAAAGATACATAAGTATCTATCCCTTGGTCCAATTCATGTGTTTTTGTATCTAGTGAGTGCAACATGTCAAACAAGACACCCACTACAATAAGGGAAATAAAAAATAAATAGACATGCTAGATATACATTGCAATGCACCTAAATAAAGGGATCATATTACAATGCATTCATGCCCATAATGCAATGGCATAAGCTCACACACTACCATATCCAACAAAACATGATGTGTCAACAAGTGTGTATGCAACTATAGTGCAAGATAATTTTGATTTGATTGATTGATTAAACATTTTTAATATGTATAAAAATTAAAATATTACCTTGGTGTTCTGAACACATACAATATGGAAGATAACATGGATTTAACTAAGGTAGTTTCTTTATGGCACTTAAATTAGAGTACTAATATAAATAAAAATAAAGACCTTGAATATGTCATGATGCCCCTTACTAACAATAGTGATACCAGGATACAAGAAATCAAACAAATTGTAAATCAAGTCAGTAGTCATAAATACTACTAAAGGGGAAAATAGACATAAGGAAACTAGTAAAAAACAATGCAAACCACATAAAAGAAAGAATGCAAAGAAAAATATTGATGAATGCAAGATATTGGATTTTTTGGATGTTTTGGATTACTAGTTAATGTGACAATCATAGTCAAGAGAGAAAAAACATTAAAAAACATGTAAATACATGCCAATAGTCAAGGTATATAAGAATTATGCTTATACGAACTTACAAATAAGCAGTCCAAGTAGTCAAAGCATAAAATAATTCACTAAAGTCAATAGGAATGCTAGAAAAATACAAAAGACTATAGAATTCAATCAAAAGGGGCTATGCATAAAAGTATTTGACGTGCATAAAATTTTTGGGTTCATCCAACTCAATTCCATCCATTGTTTGTAATTCTATTGATCTGGATCCAAACAAATTTTTGATAGTGTATGGATCAACAAATTTTTATATAAACTTATCTTAAGCTTCAGAGTAAGGTCATTGACTTGGAAATTATGATGATATAATGTCTTATTATACTACTTGACCATACGACTCTTGTAGGATCCATTATTTTTAAGAGCATGTAGACACCTCTCATTAATAGTAGTAAGTATGGAAAGAAGAGACCTCAATTCTCTTGATGATATTCATCATTACTCAATAAATTTTTCAAATAAGCATGCAAGGAAGGAAATTTAATATCAAGCAGCAAAACAACTTTAGTACCCTAAATTAACAAAAAATGGGTTGCCCATATGGACATTCAAATACTTCTATGGTATGCCCATGGTGTAAGATATATATTTAAAAAATACCAATGATAGTAATTATTATTTTATTTCCTATCTAATTGTGCATGATAAGAATTTATTTTATTATTTGTAATCAACTGGATAAATCATTGGGTGTAATGATCATTGGTTATTTAAGGATTGGGCTACTGATTGTATTATACACAAAGTTTATATGATATTTTAGTCATAATTCATTTAGCATATTAGAGAGGAAGGAGACTTTTGCTACAACTATTTTTCTTGGGACTATTGCTATGATTGGTTTTTCTAGGGATTTTTGCTACAACTATTTTCCTGGTATTGTTGCTCAACTATTTTTCCTATGACTATTTTTTTCTAGGATTTTTTTTATGGTTATTTTTCCTAGTATTGTCGCTATGACTATGTTTCAAATACTATTACTACAATTTTTTTCCTAGGACTATTGCTATGACTGATATTGAGGTGCATGATTGTATTTAGAATTTATTTAAAATTAATATAAGTGTTTCTCTTTTTTCATGCTACGTTTTTTCCATAAGGGTTTTCTAGGATATATACTATCTCATCTTCTCTTGCTTATTGTTTTTTTAAATAAAAGGGTAAAAATTTATTGATAAAAATTATGGATTACAGAGTACAACTAAGCTTCCAACCAAGAATCAAATAAACAACCAAATAGGCTAAAACCACTAGACTAGAATGACACCTGAAAAAGACAACAAGAACAAACCACATTAAGTTTGTACATCCTTGTGGATCAACTCCCACAGGCATTGAGAGTCCCCAGACAAGAGACTCTCCCAATTATTGATACTCCAAGGATCAAGTAGCTTTGAAGACATTTTGTCCAGGTAATCAACAACCACATTTCATTCCCTAGGAATGTGCACAAAGGATATAAATTCCAACTCTTCACTCATTCTAAGAATCTAAATGGCTACAGAGGCCAACTACTAATTAACTTCCTCCACCCTTTTACTGTTTAAAATATTAACCACAATTTGAGAGTCAGAATCGTAGATAATCCTATGCTAGCCAAGAGAAAACCCCCTTTGCAAGGCCTCAAGAATTGCAAGAGCTTCCATAAAATTGTTGGAGTGGACACCTTTATAAAGGGAAAATAAAAAACTGACACCACCATGTTTGGTTAGATACCTCCTCCGCAAGGCATGTTTGGTTAGATACTCCACATATTATGCCACTGAGTCTAGTTGAACCACTAGAACTGGCCTGGTTTCACATTTTTCCAAACATCTATTGTTCTTTAACAAGTGGTTCCTGACATGCACTGGAAAATCCTGTTCCTTCCAATCATTTTCAGATGAAAAAACATCACGAGCATGCACTCTTTGTGTCGGACCCGATGCCATCACAAAATTCCTTCAATTTTTTAGACCTCCTCCTAAAGTTGTTGCCATCCCCGCAGAGCAGTTTTTCTTCATAAAACCCTAGCAGAGTAGTTTTTCCTCATCAAACCCTAGCAGAGCCCTTACCAATCATCTTCTCTTGATTATTGTTGTTTTTATCTCTCAATTTTAGTTTTTTTATTATACGATAAGATCAACCATTAAAGGATTTAAATCAAATTTATAATACTTGTCGAATGGACCTAATTAGGCTAATTAACCTATAAATCTCTACATTTGGTATTAGAGCTAGTGTTGGAACTAATATAGTTTGAGAAGGATATTTTCTTTGAAATGGATTTCTTGGTCATAGTGGAAAATTTTGTCTTATTATAGGTCCAACCTAAAAATTAGTTTAAATGGAAAGAACTTCAAAAGTAGAGATTGAGAAGTTCAATGGGTAGAACTTTGAGTCATGGAAACTAAAAATGGAGGATCTATTGGTAGAGAGAGATTAATAGATTATAGTAATTGGTACACCCAAATTTCTTCCTATGGGTATGTATCTAGAAGAATAGGATAAAATGGATAGAAACAAAAGGATTATCAATAGGTTATATCCTTTTGATTCCATTATAATGATTTTTTTGATAAAAATACCACTTAAAATTTATGGGATAAGCTAGGAAATTTATATCAAACTAAGAGCTTGGTTAAGAAACATTTCTTGAAAACAAAATTGCATTTTTAAAGATGAAAAATGAGTATTCTATTGTTGATCATTTGGATGCCTATAACATTATATTGAGTCAACTAGAATCCATAGATGTTAAAATAGATGAAGAGGATAAATGCATTACTTTACTATGTTCTTTACCTAATTCATGGGATATTATAATCATGGATATAAGTAGTACAACAACTAAGTTAAAACTTGATTATGTTGTGTCACCTCTACTTAGTGAGGAATTAAGAAAAAAGTCCATAATAGTATATATAATGATGTTTTTTTGTAATAGATCGGTCTAAGGAGAGAGCGGGTAGGAACAAGGGGGATAAAAAGAAATCCAAGTCTAAGGGTAGTCTAATTGTTTATCTTAGTATAGGTATATCTAATGATGTTTTTTTATAATGGGTTAGTCTAAGGAGAGAGGGAGTAGGAATAAGGGGGATAAAAATAAATCCAAGTCTAAGGGTTTATTGGTCATAGTGGGAGATTTTTTGTCTTATTATAGGTCTAACCTAAAAATAATTTTAAAAGGAAAGCACTTCAAAAGTAGATCTTATGAACTTCAATGGTAGAACTTTGAGTTATGGAAACTAAAACTGGAGGATCTCTTGGTAGAGAAAGATTAATGGATTATAGTAATTTCTACACCAAAATTTATTCCTATGGGTATTTATCAAGATGAATATGATAAAATGGATAGAAACAAAAGGAGTACCAATAGGTTATATCCTTTTGATTCCATTATAATGAATGTTTCTGAAAAAAATACAACTTACAATTTATGGGATAAATTAGGCAATTTATATCAAATTAAGAGCTTGGTTGATAAAAAAAATTTGAAAACAAAATTTTGTTCTTTAAAGATGAAATATGGGGATTCTATTATTGATCATTTGTACGCATTTAAAATTTATGGGATAAGTTAGGCAATTTTTATCAAACTAAGAGCTTGGTTAGTAATTTTTTTTGAAAAGAAAATTGTATTCTTTAAAGATGAAAGATGGGGATTCTATTGTTGATCATTTGGATGTTGGCATGACCCTCCTTGGTAGTACTAGCTACTCAGTTGGAATTTGTATTGTGAATTATTTTTAATGCTTAGTTTGTGGTTTTAATGGATATATGCTTTGAATATTATATCTATTTTTACAAAAGGATATGGTACTATTAATGCTCTGTTTGGTTGCAGGATCAGGTACTCTTATGGGTGGACAAGAGAATTTATCACAAGTAATGAGAGACCATATTGAAGAGAAAATTATGACCAAATGGCTCAGGGTAACATGAATGAATACCCTTTTCATGTAGGTGCATTATAGTTTGCATATGCTTATATTTTGTGCCATCAAACTAGGAAAGTTGTGTGCAACGAGTCTCCTTAACATGATTTGGTGATAGCTTGGGTCTATCTTAAATAAGGAGCCACTCATTTAGGGATAAAATGATGGTATGAAACATTAGGAGAGTGTTTTGTTTGGATCTCTTCCTTTGCACTTGTGGTCGAATGATCTCCTTGATAGATTAGATGGTTTCTTTCTGTCTGCTTTGTTTGATTAAGAAATATTAATCCTTTTTAGTGTTATATTTAATATTAATCGAAAGAATGATTACTGTTATTTTAATCTAAGGATAGCATTAACTAATGTTAGATTTAATATTAATCAAAAGAATGATTAATGCTAGTTTAACCTAACGTTAGATTTAATTAATGTTAATTTAATATTAATAAAAATGATTAGTATATCTAATGTTAGTATTAATCTAAGGAATGATTAATATAATGTTGTATTGATATTAATCATTTGATTTAGTTTTTCCTAAGGTTGGCTTTATTATTTATTTTAGAGGATTGATTAATGATTAATTTTTCCTAATGTTAAAGCTTCTAATATTTTTTTTTTACCATAGCTTTAGACTATGGTTTTGGTTGGTCGAGTAGTGTTTCATCTTGTGCATATGTGGTTGTGGAGCCGCATTTGACCTTACTAGTGGTAGCGCCATAAATGCCTTAGTGGTGAAGGTGGAGCTACCTTTAGCCAATGTACCTTTGCTTGTATTTCCCACTCAATGCTATGTTATGAGGGAAATCGAGAGTGGAGTTTTTAGGCATTATGGAAATGGTTTTAGCACTACCACTTTACCTTAGCATTCAACTCTTCCTCTTCCTTATCAGTAGAGACTATTAAAGAGATTTTAGTTGTTTTTCTTGGGGATGTTGGATTGGAGAAGTGAGGGGAAGAATGACGATGGTTTGGAATGTAGAATAAGGTAGTGTCTTGGGATTTGAGGAGCAAGTAGTGAACATCATAGGTTTCAGTTGAGATATAGGTAATATTTGTTCTTTGGTCTTTTCTTAACGTGCTTGTTTGTTCATCCCTCTAATGATGTTTGATATTTTCCTGTTACTACCTTTATGCCTATGAGTTCTATGATGTATTGCTTGTTGGCATGGATTTATATAGCTTGGATCAAGGTTATGCATAAGAGGTAGGACCCGAAAGGTACTTGTATAAAAATGGCTAATATATTGTGAAAACTCGATGAATCTTGGAAAACTGCATGTATGATGGCATGGTGAGTTACCTCAAATTTAAAAAAAAATGGTAAAAAATGGTGAAATTCAAAGTTCTAATCGGACTAGGTGAGAAAGGAATTTGGAAACCTAAAACATTTTCCAAATATTAATCCTGTCTGTAACCAGATGCATAATATGATCTGGTCCATAACCAGATGCTTAATATAATATGGTTACGGATCGGATCATACTATGCATCCGATTATGGATCAGATGCATAATATAATCCAGTTATGGACTAGATGCATAATATGGTTCAGCCCATAATCGGATCATATTATGCATTCGGTATGTAACCAAATGCATAATATGATCCGATCGGTAATCGGATAATATTATGCATTTGATCCATAATCGAATGCATAATATGATCTAGTACATAACCAGATCATATTATGCATCCAATTATAGATTGGATGCATAATATGATTCGGTTATGGATTGGATGCATGATACTATCTGGTTGCGACCGGATGCACAGTTTGGTTCGGCCGCCTACCAGATGCATACAATAATCTGGCTACCAACTGGCAGCATAAAATGATTTGGCTATCGACTAAATTCATATTATGATCTGGTCTTCGAACGGATGTATAATTTGCTCTAATTTCGTCTACCACAAGTCATACGTTCAATCAAAAACATTGCATGTACAATACGATGTTGCCACGTGTCAACCCTATTTCTCAATCTATAAAAGGGCATCAACTATCATTTTTCCATTTCCTTTCTACGTCTACTACAACCAGAGCTAACCTTTTTGATCAACCTTTTCATTTCAATTCCCAATCCTTTTTCTTCGACTTCCAACTTCTTACGATGGATACCTCTTCCACAATCGTACAAAAATTCAAGAATTTTTCATGCACTTTGACTTTATATTTGATAACAACTCCAGGGATGCAATTTTAGTGGATTAATAGTGCAATTTTATCAAACCTCATTTCCATGCCACAATTCAGAACATATAAAGTTCTACAAAATATTATATCTAGTTATGACCACAACGTAGCTACAGTGAACCTTTAAGTACAAAATATAAATTTGGTAATCAGCATCACTCCTGGAGATATTAACAGATTGACAGGTCTTCCATTCATTGGTTTTTCTCAAGCGTCTATGAGGTTGCAACTTTCTACAGATGACAAAGCACACCTCAAAAGAAATTATGGTCTTTCATTGAAATATTTGGTAGGTATAAATCTTGGTAATTATATTTTATTAATTTTTAATGCTTCAAATTTGTAAATTGACATCTTTTTTTTTTTATGCAGCTTCTACCACAAAATCAAAAAGAGGTTTATCAATCAACAATGTGAACGATCAAACTTTGAAGGCCATTATAAAAAAATTTCAGGCTAGACTTATTCTGATGGGAATACCGAAAATTCCATTTTGGGCACTTTCTCATATTGTTTGGTCTGAGAAAAATCAAAATTTTGATTGGTGCACTTATATTTTAGATCGAATTAGGTCCTAGTTGCACATGGTCCAATAGGCAAGCAACAAGACTCAGCCCATTATGGGCACTGTAAATTTTCTTTTACTTTTAGATTTATATTTTGAGTGTTTTCATAATTTATTTACTACTCCTATACCAACTGTAGTGCATGCAACACTATAGTCTATTGCCATGCCAGTAGAGGAATTGAGGGTAATAATTTCATCATTGTCCTTGACATACTATTTTATAGTTTAGGACATTCCCTTTTTAATTTATCTTTTCATCTATATGCAGGAGAAGGCAGACAATACAAGAAGTAAATAGATTGCTGCCACTAGGGGTCAAAGGCTAGAATAAACAAGTGATTTTGAAGACATGGGCTCTGAAGCAACACTTGGTCCTATGTAGAGGTCACACAAACATTTCAGGCAAGTATCTTATCTTGGGGTTTCTTGTACACCTAGGTATGTACAAAATGTGCAATCCGAATGTACTATGGCCAACCTCTCCCCCAATGTAGGAAAATTGTAACACATTTCATCGTCTTCAGGTAAATCTATGTGTAGTTAACTTAAATTAAGATATTTTTTATTTTAAGCAAAATTCTAAAAAAATATTTTTGACTATTTTTAGTTGATTATCATGTTCAATTAGTAACATCACAAGTTAGAGGGCATATATCGCCACCACCTCCACATGCATCACACTCACTAGTTTCACCACTTCCACCCAATCAGCAATAGACATAGTCACAGTCTCTAACAATGCCTATGTGAGGGCAAGTCGTTGTTGGAAAATGATTGTTTTCACAGAGATCACAAGGAACTACACGAAGTTATGGGCATGGTTTTTCACACCCATAGAGATCACACATGCCATAAGCAAGTTATGGGCATGGATGGTCTCAATTTACTATTTCTACAAATTCGCAGGCATCAGAACATTTTGGACAAGGATTGGATGATATTCCACTTGATGAGGATTTCATGTTGCAAGGCAACATTATAAACATCAAGGAAACAAATGTGCTTAAAGATATAGCACAAGAAGAAGAAGCCCCTGAAATTGAGCAGACATCAATACCACCCGCTCAAGGAGACAACCCTCATACTCAGGGTCCTCAAACTAAGGATGATGTTGTCAATTTTAATGAATATATTTTGTTGTTTGAAAGTATCGAGTAAAAAATTAAGGAGTTTGTGTTGAAATATTTATAGGAGTTGAAAGAATGGAAATATTGAGAAAAGGTCCTTATAAGGGAAATTAATGCCCAATATAAAAATTATGAAAAAGGGAATCTATTTATTCTTTGGTCAAATATGAACCTGAAAAGCTTGATGGCCTGCTAAAACAGGCTACATTAGGAATAGTTAAATCCGATTTTACTTATGATGATGATGTGTTAAATGTTGTTATTGTTAGATTGGAGAATTTTAATGTTGAAGCCCAAGAATTTTATAACCAATGGGCTTTTGATAAGGACAGAGTTGCAGTTTTTAAGGCTGCAAAAGAATTGGCTAAGGTAAAAAAGTTATATGTATTTCAATTTTCTATTGCATTTAAATTTTTATATTTCTTGAAAATTTGTAATAATTTCAATATATCCCTTTCTAAATAAGTTTTCAATTTCAATATCCAATATTCTATTGCATTTAAATATAAAAATTTATGTCAATATAAGGTTAAGAGCAATATCTAATTTGGGTTTGAAAATGTTATGTAATATTTGAGTTTGAACTAGTAAAATACTGCAATATCTAATTTGGGTTTGAAAATGTTATATAATATTGGAGTTTGAAAATATTATGTAATATATGGGATTATCATTGTCAATGAAATGAGAGTTGAGACACTAAGACATAAACATACAATTTTACAATCTACAAAAATGATATAAGCCATGTAATTTTAAAACAATATAAATCTGGAATAATATTGAGAAATCTGCTATCAAATCAATTTGTGTTTATCATTGTCAATGAAATGAGAGTTGAGACACTAAGACATAAACATACAATTTTACAATCTACAAATGATATAAGCCATGTAATTTTAAAACAATATAAATATGAAATAATACTGAGAAATCTGCTATCAAATGAATTCGTGTTTATCATTATCAATGAAATGATAGTTGAGACACTAAGACATAAACATACAATTTTACAATCTAAAAAAATGATATAAGCCATGTAATTTTAAAACAATATAAATCTGGAATAATTGAGAAATCTACTATCAAATCAATTTGTGTTTATCATTGTCAATGAAATGAGAGTTGAGACACTAAGACAAACATATAATTTTACAATCTACAAAAATGATATAAGCCATGCAATTTTAAAACAATATAAATCTGGAATAATATTGAGAAATCTACTATAAAATTTATTCGTGTTTATCATTGTCAATGAAATGAGAGTTGAGACACTAAGACATAAACATGCAAATTTACAATCTACAAAAATGATATAAGCCATGTAATTTTAAAACAATATAAATTTGGAATAATATTGAGAAATATGCTATCAAATCAATTTGTGTTTATCATTGTCAATGAAATGAGAGTTGAGACACTAAGACATAAACATACAATTTTACAATCTACAAAAATGATATAAGCCATTTAATATTACAATAATAATGTGATTTAAAAAAATAATTCTTTGAAATCATATAAATCTGGAACAATATTGAGAAATCTGCTATGAAATCAATTCGTGTTTATAATTATCAATGAAATCATGGAAAATTATCGCTATGGAAGCTAAAACATATCAGCTTGTCTAGAATCATTATGAAGCATAGCAAAAATCTATGTCTCCACCATATGATCACTGAAAGCATCAACATCGTTGTTATAGATCGTACTCGATATTCATCTTCTGTCTAACAAGGAACTCTAGTGTTCCAATGCTCTAGCATACGGAAATGTATCCAACTAATATGAAGACACATGAATTCTTAAACAATTTTCTAAATTCTTGTCGAGTTTGTTACGGAGTTTAGATTTAACAAAAGAAAGTGCACTGAAAACTCTTTCATCTTCGACTAACCCCAAAATCATTGTTTCACATAATTCATATAAACAAAAGTATTCACTTATTGTATATTTTAAGACTGTGCTTGGATACAATTTTTGCCACAAACGTGGAGTGGAACCAATCTCATGGACACTTGTCATAAGTGATGTCTGCACTACCATTGTTCTTCTAAAATACGATGACTATTCTTTCAAAAGATCACTGTTGAGTATACCTTTAATTTTAGCACCATTGACTTCCACACTCTTACTGAAATGGTCAATGAGGTTACCCATATATTTAATAAACAACTCATTTGCAAAATTGTATTCAGTACAAGGTCCCCAAAACATGGGTTTAACCACACCCATGGACTCGAGCAACTCATCTCTTTGAAACCATTCTCTTATCTCATCTGTCAAATATTTTTCTATGTTTGACAAATTACTCTATGTATTACAACATGAAATCTATTATGTGTTACAGGAACTTATTCAAAATCTTCCACAACTATACTTGATTGTAATTCAAAACAATAAACATGTATCATATTTTCATGAACATTAATACAAAGATGATTATTGATGTCAAAATTCAAGAATCTTTTTGGAATGTTCACGTTTATCAATGTATTCCAATTATCAAATACAGGTTTTGTAAAATCATCATTAGACACATATAATGTATCAAGAAGCACGCATATTTATTTTTTCATCCTCATAAAATCAATGATATATATGGATCTCTCTTGTGCAATATTAATTAATTTGTTCATTTCTTTTAACATTGGAAAAATACCACATAAGGTCAAAAGTGTTTACAAGTCAGTCAAACGGAACATCATATCTTTTGCCTTATCAACTATTCTACGATTTGCATGCATTAACTCAGTCAATGGTTGATATTCTTCCAAAACTCTCTGAGCTAGTTGATACAGTGAAATCCATCTTGTATCTATATCTTTTAACAATTTTTTGCCTTTTGTAACTCCTAATGCAAACTATTGAAACTTTGCAAATCTTTTTGGACTTAATGAGAAATAAGAATGAATATCACGAATAAGGTTTTCTACTTTAGCAAAATTTGAAGATGTGCTCAAAATTTTATATGCAAGATTAACTCTATGAGTCACATAATGAATGGGGATAATATATGGGGCAATTGTGGTTTGGAGTCAAACACAAAGACTAGACCTGTGACCTTGCACAATAGCAGCTCCATCAGCTCCAACACAAATTAACTTTGTTGCTATGTCTATATTATTCATTCCCACAATTTTCTTTAAATTTTTCACAACAACATTATAAATGTTTTCTACATTTGAAGTTTTCAATATCTTATGTAATCCCAACAAAATAGGCCTTATTATATGATTTTGAAATGTGTACACATGCATGCAAATCCAAGATGTGTTATCCACAATGGTTACCTAATCAATGGAAAGTGAAATGAATTTGGCAAGTTTTACTTGCTCCCTTAGGTCTTCTTTCTCAACCAAAGATAAACATTTTGTCATTTCCCAACCACTTCAGTCTGACCAATGAGAACTAGAAAGGTTTTGCACATTTAAAAGGCATAATAGCTGCTTATAATCAACAAAATTGGACATTGGTCTACCTTTCTTGAGAATATTGTAAACAACGGCAAACTGCATACTTTTTGAAGCTAAAATAGTCTTTTGTATTTTATGAAATTGGGCTCCAATTGTTCCACCTTTCTCAACAAGATATTGTTGTTGCTTTAAGTGATTGTCATATTCTATAGCATATCTTAAATGCATACATTTTAATGCATCCTTCCACTTAAATTCTTTACTAACTTCACCATTACTTTTTATAAATTTTACATAAGATTTTCCAACATGTTTTTCAATTGTATCAATCTTGTTTTGAAGCCTATGATCCTTACCAAGTTTCCAACTATAAATTTTATATCTACATTATTTATCATCAATTTGGTTATCCTCATTCATGACAGGCTCTAACCATGGAAATATTTCTACCTATTCTTTCCTAAATGCCCTTCCAAGTATCCAAAGAGACGCTTTTCTTTTTTTGGAATTTTTGGTTGAAGATTCAAATGAAGCTCGTAATGATTTTAATTTATCACTTTCATTTTAAATTGTGATTTCATTTTGTGTGTTGTTTTCAAGTGTGTTGGATATTATTTTCAATGGGATTTTCAATAAAAGGTATCTCTTGTTGGGAAGAATATCTTCAAGTGGAGGCATATCAGGATCGATAGGGTATTCTGCATAGTAGCATACCATAATATTTTTTTATCATTCTTGGATAAAAAAATTTACAAAAAATATTCAAATCGTCAATCAAGCACATACTGGGAAGACAAAAATCATTTGTACCTTGAATTTGCATGGATGTCGTTGGCTCGTTGCATTTCAAAGTCTAGCTAAAATATTTGAGGATACTCTTTTCAGCAAAATATTTGGTGCCCTTCTTTCCATCATTGGGTGACATTTTACTCATTATGAAAAATAAAATGTTAGAGAGGGTGTACTTTCTAGAGGCCTTAATATAATATTGTAAATAGAATAAACAATTGTTTGGGTGGTAGATTATACAGATTTTTTTCTTGCCATTATTTATAGTGATTTTATCAGTTTATGTCACTGGTTCGTTTTATGGTGAAAGCACTTTAACTAGGAAAAATAGCATCAACATATCTTTAGAGAACCAAAGCATTTACTGATGTATACTCTTAGCAAGGAAAATAGATCTAAATTGAAAATAAGAATCAAAGAGTTTTAAACCATTCAGAACATGGCAAAACAGATAAAAACATGGGAACAGAGCAATGACATTCCAGATGCAGAAGAGGGCTCCGTTATTAGTGTGGATAGGATTGAAAAATAATTAAATAAAGAAAAAAATGGAAGATAGTTTCTGGCTAAATAGTGGTTCCACCCTTGTGCAAGACAGGTTTCGTCTGAATAGAGTTTCCATCTGGGTGCACGACAGGTTCTGGCTAAAAAGTGGTTCGAATGGTTGCAGAACAGGTTTTGATTGTAGATGTGGTTTCGTTCGGTTGCATAATAGGATCCAGATGTTAAATTTATCCTTCTGGTTGTAGTAATGGTTTGGGAATCCGGTAGGTTGTAGAAATGGTTTCAATTGAATGTATGATATGATACGACTGGTCGTAGAAAATGAAATATTTATCGGGTATAGAACAAGGTCTAAAAATAAAAAATGTATACATGGGGTGTTAATTATATATAGAGGTATACTTGGCGAGTTTGGCGGGATAATTTATAAATTTTAAAATTTTAGGGCGAAGAGGGAATTTGATTTAGGCGGGATTACTTGCGATTTTTTCAAAATATTCATGATACTCTCATAAAAATATGGCTAACTGACACCTAAAATTTATTTTTTCTAGAAATATTCTGTAAAATAGCCGACGTCTGGGTCTTGAAAAATTCGCAAATTTAAATTTTTGAAAAAGTTTTTTCCCACCCCAATGGCGAAGTTTTATTGCTATGCATAACCCTGACTTGGATTGGTTATGTACCTTCATCATCCTTGAAGGGTTTTCCTTGTTGGTGAAGAACATTCTTAGAGTGACCACATTAAGATGTTATTTCTATATGTCTATGATGTTGCCATGAATCCTTAGATCCTTGTTGTTTATATCCTCCTAATATGGGTTGCTTGGGGGTGGGGGATTGTTTGCTTTAGAATCCATGGGGCACCTTTATGAATATCTAC
Source organism: Wollemia nobilis (assembly GCA_028583015.1). Classification (NCBI taxonomy): domain Eukaryota; kingdom Viridiplantae; phylum Streptophyta; class Pinopsida; order Araucariales; family Araucariaceae; genus Wollemia; species Wollemia nobilis. The sequence continues at coordinate 1,152,691 of JAQPPZ010016941.1, forward strand.
CTAAGCTTTGCATGAAGGGATGTAGTGCATGCATATTTGTTAGGGTTACCACCTAGGTTGCATCGGGTTGTGGGGTGCATGGGGATATTAAGCTTTAATCTTACCCTATGCAAATATTACTTTACTTGAGCCTCAATTGTTTTATTATTTTGGTTGTGTGGAGTAGGTTTAGTTGGCTATGAATTGCCTGGTGTTGCTCATATGATTTACATATTTTTTATCTAAGGTTTGAAAAGCTTAGTTTATGCTTTTTAGATTAAGGATTATTTAAAACATAATCTAAGGTTGCATGAATCGTTGGTTAGTTGGTGCATTAGACTTTAGGTGAAGATCTCATATTAATAATATAAGGTTTGATTATTGCTTATTACTTCAATTTTGCTTTGCAAGTTAGATACAAATTAATCCAATGATAGATTAGTTTTTAATAAATGTAATGTTATATTAATCTAATTAATCTTTAGATTTCAAATTAATCAAATGATAGATTAGTTGGTAATGAATCTAATGTTAGATTAATTTAGTTAATCTTTAGATTTAAAATTAATCAAACGATAAATTAGTTTAGAAAATAATATATTTAATATTTAGATTTCAAATTAATCAAAATATGGATTAGTCTAACAATAATCTAATGATGGATTAATTCAATATGACCTTTGGTTTTGTAATTAATCAAATGATGGATTAATTTATTTCTATCTTCTATTAGACTAAAGTTGGGGTAGATAGATACTTAATCAATGATAGTCTAAACTTGGCCTTGCAAATGAATGACAAGACTTGCTTAGTGGATAGACTTTTGATAGCGATGGATTGTTTGGGTTATTGAATCGTGTGGTATGTTTTAGACTTAGGTATTTGCAGAAAATATTTTGGAAAGAAGTATGGGCTTCTTTATGGTTTTTTTTGGATTTAATATTTGTGGAAAATATTTTAGAAATAAGTATGGACTTCTTTATGCATGCATTTGCCATATTGAAATGAATCATATAGAAATGCATTTCTAAGCTTTAGAAAGAGATAGAAATTGATTGAAAATATTTGTGGAAAATATTTTAGAAAGAAGTATGGACTTCTTTATGCATGCATTTGCCATATTGAAATGAATCATATAGAAATGCATTGCTAACTTTTGGAAAGAGATAGAAATGGATTGAAAATATTTGTGAAAAATATTTTAGAAAGAAGTATGGACTTCTTTATGCATGCATTTGCCATATTGAAATGAATCATATAGAAATGCATTGCTATTCTTTGAAAAGAGATAGAAACAGATTGAAAATATTTGTGGAAAATCTTTTAGAAATAAGTGTCGACTTCTTTATGCATGCATTTGTCGAAAATATTTTAGAAATAAGTGTCGACTTCTTTATGCATGTATTTGTCATATTGTAATGAATAATATAGAAATGCATTATTGGAAAGAGATAGAAATGGATCGAAAATATTTGTGGAAAATATTTTAGAAAGAAGTATGGACTTCTTTATGCATGCATTTGCCATATTGTAATGAATCATATAGAAATACAATCCTAAGCTTTTGAAAGAGATAGAAATGGATTGAAAATATTTGTGAAAAATATTTTAGAAAGAAGTATGGACTTCTTTATGCATTCATTTGCCATATTGTAATGAATCATATATAAATGCATTGCTAAAATTTGAAAAGAGATAGAAATGGATTGAAAAATATATTGTAGAAGCATATTGTTTTGTTTAGAGGAAAATATTGTGGAAATCTATTGTTTGTTTGTGAAAAATATATTGTTTGCTTTAGAGGAATATATTATGGAAATATATTGTTTGTTTGTGAAAAAATATATTGTGGAAGTATATTGTTTTGTTTGTGAAAAAATATATTGTGGAAGTATATTGTTTTGTTTAGAAGAATATATTATGGAAATATATTGTTTGTTTGTGAAAAATATATTGTGGAAATATATTGTTTGGTTTAGAGGAATATATTATGGAAATATATTGCTTTTTTTGTTAATATATTGTAGAAATATATTGTTTGGTTTAGAGGAATATATTGTGGAAATATATTGTTTGTTTATTAAAAATATATTGTGGAAATATATAGTTTGGTTTAGAGGAATTTATTGTGGAAATATATTATTTGTTTGTGAAAAATATATTATGGAAATATATTGTTTGTTTTAGAAGAATATATTGTGGAAATAATATTTTTTTGTTTAGAAGAATATATTGTGGAAATATATTGCTTCTTTGTGAAAAATTATTATGGAAATATATTGTTTGATTTAGAGGAATATATTGTGGAAATATATTTCTTGTTGTGAAAAATATGTTGTGGAAATATATTTTTTGGTTTAAAAGAATATATTGTGGAAATATATTGTTTGGATTAGAGGGATATTTTGCAAAAATATATTGTTGGTTTTGTGAATATATTATGTGGAAATATATTGCTTATATATTGCAAAAATATATTGCTTGTTTTGCTTTGAGGAAAAGAAAGCTTGGAATGTTTATTTGGATGTGGAGTCCAATAGAAATAAGGAAATTATGGGAGGTTTCCTTAAGTATTTGGGCATGGAGTCCATTTTTAAGTGAAATATTATGGGGTATTTTACATAATATTTATAAGTGGGCATGGAGTCCATCTATAGGGAAGAAATAAGGGGGATTCCCTTATTTTTCTATTTTAAAATATGGATAAACAAGTTGGGTTCAGAATCCATCTTTAATAAAGAAATTAATGGGGTTTGATCATGTGATTGTTTTAAAATAAAATAGAAAATTAAAGAATCAGTTTATATATGAATACTTGATGTAATGGATTGAGTATGGCTTGTTTGATTCCTTTATATTTGCATTAGATGCATAGAATATGAAATAAGCATTTGGGAATGCATTCATACTTGCAAATGAGTTGTTTTTATCATCGCCTTCCTATCAAAAAATCATGGAGGTCAAAGGATGAATATAGCATATCAATATAATGGATTTCCTCCTTGTTTTATTTAATAATTTGAAGGATTAGTTTTAAGATCACTCTTGGAGAAAGATGATTTATTTTAATAGAATTAAAATACTATTATTTTGTAATATATACCTTTAAGTTGGGTTGATATATGGTGCCATGTTGATGAATGGTTTTTATCCATGTTAATTCTTGATCTAAAGGCTATGTTAGATTTATTTTGCAAGCTTAAGATGATTAAAGTTGCTTTCATATTATAAGATGCTTTTGTTTAAATACTTGAAAAGTGAGAGAGAGAGAGTTATTCATGGGCTTAGGGGTTACTTTGGGAAGGGCTCTAGAGTTAACCTTATCTAAACTCTCATTTTCAACTTGGGATGTTGTGGGGGTAGCAACACCTAGTTCCTGTGTCCATGAGAAGACAATCACATGGAGTGATTGTTGCTTAGAGGTCCATCATGAAGATGGGAAATACAAGCAAGAAGTTTAAGGGATCACTATGAAGGTTTAGTTAAACTAGACTAAGACACTACACTTGATAGACCCATCATAGATTGAGTAATGGCTAGAAGAAGGAATTGGCATCCTCCCTCTCTAAAGACTACAAAGAAATAATCCTAATGCTAATGTCAAAAGTTATACATTCATGGAGAATATAAAAAATGTGGGGAGACCTTTTAAGAGCATCCTCTATACCACAAAGGTATACAAGGTAAACCCTAGTTACGTATGGGAGCTTGGCCTCTCCTATCCACTCGAGTGATGTCTATAGAATATTAGACTCAAAATGTGGGTATGTCTAGTCAATATGTGTATTTCATGGATACTCCTATGGACCTTGTTAAGTTTATTTAAAAAAATTAATCCCTCTTAGGTTGGTTAGTTTTAGGTTTTTACAGATATCTTTAACATTATATTGAGTCAACTAGAATCCATAGATGTTAAAATGGATGAAGAGGATAAGTTCAATACTTTACTATGTTCTTTACCCAATTCATAGGATAATCTAATCATAGCTATAAGTAGTACAAAAAATAAATTAAAACTTGAAGATGTTGTGGTATCTCTACTTAGTGAGGAATTAAGAAGAAAGTCCATGAATAGTATATCTAATCATATTTTTTTGTAATGGGTCGGTCTAAGGAGAGAGGGGGTAGGAACAAGGGGGATAAAAATAAATCCAAGTCTAATGGTAGATTTAAATCTCAAATAAAAAGTAAAGTGAAATGGTAGAACTATGGTAAAACGAGCCATGATAAGAAGGAATGTAAACAAAAGAAAAATAAAAATATGTTGTTTCCACTTATGAAAAATCCTTCAATGATGACAATGTTAGTGGTGATAAATTTTTTACCTTTGCTAATAGTGCTAGTGGTGATTTATGGCTGATTCATTTATGTGCTTCCTTCCACATGACTCTGCATAGGGATTAGTACTTAGACTACAATAAATATGATGGTGGAAAATTCTACCTTGGTGAAAACACTTCACACAAGATTTTTGGTCAAGGTAAGGTAAAATTGGTTTTCAATGATAAGATAGTTAATACATTGAAAATTGTGCTACGTGTTCCTATTTTAGTTGTTCCTACATTTGATAATTGTGCTACATGTTCCTACATTTGTCTATATATGTTTAACCCTTCCAAAGTTGCCCAAGCTTAAACTTCATTATTTGTCTTAAATACACTACTAAAAGTGTAATGTGTCAAAATTTTACCTCAATTATTTCTAATTATTCCTCCTCCTCTAACTGGTCTTTGATTTTATTTAGATGCTCAATCAAAATGTAGCTTGATCAACTTTGCTTCTGATGATTTCCACTTTATAATTTTTGTCTTCCTTTTATGTTTTCTATACCCAACATCATAATTCTATTTGATTACTTGACTCCATCTATCAAGGCTTTCTCATTTAGATATTCGATGAGTTGATAAGGTTGGTTTAGAATCCTCTATGGCTAAATAAATCTTTCTTTTCATTACCTCTAAACTACTTTATTTTCTTTTAAATATTTTTATATTCCTTTCTATCCATACAATCCAAAATATTGTATATTTTAATGTATCCTAGATTGCTTGTAATGCCTTGCTTTTAAAAGTTCCCTTCCATACCATTCTTCAATTTTACCATTAATCACCATGTATTTACCAAACATATTAAAATTCCATTGTCATAGTTCCTAAACTATTGAGTAGTGTCCTAAGATATGGCCTATAATCTCCTCATTTTTACATAGAACACATTGTGAGGGGCCATGAAAACCTCTTTTCATTAGGTTATTCCAAGATAAAAATTTCCTACGACCTATTATCCATACAAACATTTTGACTTTTGGAATGCTTGAGTTATCCCAAAAATATCTCCATATTCTTGTGGTATTCTTTTTTTGTTGGTGCTTTACATTATATTTACTTCTTGCTATGAAATATCCTAAGCTATTCAACTCCCAAATAAACTTATCCTTGGATCCCCTAAGAGTAATCGTTGTTGTTATCATTCTGCTCAACTTCCTTCTAACAATAATGTATAGTATACTTGTAAAATAATTTTCTTTCCATTTGTATCTTCCCTCGTAATACTTGTACATAATATTTGAAACCTTATTATCATATTTATATTGAATTAATCTCATATATGGTTTCAAAATTGGGTCTAAATTGAATGGTTTTTTACCACACCAAGTATCCCATCCAAATAGAAGCTTTTTCTCTAGTTCCCACCATCCATATTACATATTTAATCACTAGATTAATTGATTTTTTAAAATCATTCTATAATGCAAAACCATATAGTAGTGATAATGTCATAAATATTAAACTTGGGTCATTGGGTTCTATGTACTTATGTAGAAGAATTATTGCCCATTGTCTTTGAATATCTTTGTACAATCTCCAAAATATTTTTTCCCTTAGAGCTAAGTTTGCATCTGTAAGAACTCTTAAACCAAGACCTCCCATAGTTTATATTTGCTCCATTTCATGAAAGGAAATTTTCATTTATCATGTAATTTTGACCACAAAAATGATTGCATAATATAGATTAAACTTTTTCTATCAATTTTGGAATGTTATCCAAGGACATATAACATGTTGTAATGGTTTGTAAGATTTATTTAATCAACTACATCCTTCCATATAACAATAAACATCTACCTTTCTATACTTGTATTTTATTATGGACTTTAATTATAACTAGATTCCACAAATGTATCATCATTATTCCCTCAACACACCTACTACAATAAGGGAAATAAAAAATAAATAGATATGCTAGATATACATTGCAATGCACCTAAATAAAGGGATCATATTAGAATACATTCATGCCCATAATGCAATGGCATAAGCTCACACACTACAATATCCAACAAAACATGATGTGTCAACAAGTGTGTATGCAACTATAGTGCAAGATAATTTTGATTCGATTGATTGATTAAACATTTTTAATATGTATAAAAATTAAAATATTACCTTGGTGTTCTGAACACATAAAATATGGAAGATAACATGGATTTAACTAAGGTATTTTCTTTATGGCACTTAAATTAGAGTACTAATACAAATAAAAAGAAATACCTTGAATATGTCATGATGCCCCTTACTAACAATAGTGATACCAGGATACAAGAAATCAAACAAAGTGTAAACCAAGTCAGCAGCCATAAATACTACTAAAGGGGAAAATAAACATAAGGAAACTAGTAAAAAACAATGCAAACCACATAAAATAAAGAATGCAAAGAAAAATATTGATGAATGCAAGATATTAGATTTTTTGGATGTTTTGGATTACTAGTTAATGTGACAATCATAGTCAAGAGAGAAAAAACATTAAAAAACATGTAAATACATGCCAATAGTCAAGGTATATAAGAATTATACTTATACGGACTTACAAATAAGCAGTCCAAGTAGTCAAAGCATAAAATAATTCACTAAAGTCAATATGAATGCTAGAAAAATACAAAATACTATAGAATTCAATCAAAAGGGGCTATGCATAAAAGTTATTTGACATGCATAAAATTTTTGGGTTCATCCAACTCAATTCCATCCATGGTTTGTAATTTCGTTGATCTGGATCCAAAAAAAAATTTGATAGTGTATGGATCAACAAATTTTTATATAAACTTATCTTAAGCTTGAGAGTAAGGTCATTGACTTGGAAATTATGATGACATAATGTCTTATTATACTACTTGGCCACACACCTCTTGTAGGATCTATTATGCTTAAGAGCATGTAGACACCTCTCATTAAGAGTAGTAATTATGGAAAGAAGAGACCTCAATTCTCTTGATGATATTCATCATTACTCAATAAATTTTTCAAATAAGCATGCAAGGAAGGAAATTTAATATCAAGCAACAAAACAACTTTAGTACCCTAAATTAACAAAAAATGGGTTGCCCATATGGACGTTCAAATACTTCTATGGTATGCCCATGGTGTAAGATATATATTTAAAAAATACCAATGATAGTAATTATTATTTTATTTCCTATCTAATTGTGCATGATATGAATTTATTTTATTATTTTTAATCAACTGGATAAATCATTGGGTGTAATGATCATTGGTTATTTAAGGATTGGGCTAATGATTGTATTATACATAAAGTTTAGAGGAGATGTTAGCCATAATTCATTTAGCATATTAGAGAGGAAGGAGACTTTTGCTACAACTATTTTTCTTGGGACTATTGCTATGATTGGTTTTTCTAGGGATTTTTGCTACAACTATTTTCCTGGTATTGTTGCTCAACTATTTTTCCTATGACTATTTTTTTCTAGGATTGTTTTTACGGATATTTTTCCTAGTATTGTCGCTATGACTATGTTTCAAAGACTATTACTACAATTTTTTTTCCTAGGACTATTGCTATGACTAATATTGAGGTGCATGATTGTATTTAGAATTTATTTAAAATTAATATAAGTATTTCTCTTTTTTCATGCTACGTTTTTTCCATAAGGGTTTTCTAGGATATATACTATATCATCTTCTCTTTCTTATTGTTTTTTTTAAATAAAGGGGTAAAATTTTATTGATAAAATTTATGGATTACAGAGTACAACTAAGCTTCCAACCAAGACTCAAATAAACAGCCAAACAAGCTAAAACTACTAGTCTATAATGACACCCATAAAATACAACAAGAACAAACCACATTAAGTCTGTACATCCTTGTGGATCAACTCCCATAGGCATTGAGAGTACCTAGACGGGAGACTCTCCCACTTATCGATACTCCAAGGATGAAGCATCTCAGAAGCCCTTTAAATTCCTCCAATTAAATTCCTCCACACTTTTACTGTTTAAAATATTAACCACAATTTGAGAGTCAGACTCGCAGATAATCCTATGCTAACCAAGAGAAAACCCCCTCTGCAAGGCCTCAAGAATTGCAAGAGCTTCCATAAAATTGTTGGATTGGACACCTTTATAAATGGAAAAGAAAAAACTGACACGACCATGTTTGGTTAGATACCCCCTCCGCAAGGCATGTTTGGTTAGATACTCCACATATTCTGCCACCGAGTCTGGTTGAACCACTAGAACTGGCCTGGCTTCACATCGGTCCAAACATCCATTGTTATTTAACAAGCGGTTCCCGACATGCACTAGAAAATCTTGTTCCTTCCAGTCATTTGTAGATGAAAAAACATCACGAGCATGCACTCTCTGTGTCATACCCGATGCCATCACGACATTCCTTCAATTTTTTATACCTCCTCGAAAAGCTGTTGCCATCCCCGCAGAGCAGTTTTTCTTCATAAAACCCTAGCAGAGTAGTTTTTCCTCATCAAACCCTAGCAGAGCCCTTTCCAATCATCTTCTCTTGATTATTGTTGTTTTTATCTCTTAATTTTAGTTTTTTTTTTTTATACAATAAGATCAACCATTAAAGGATTTAAATCAAATTTATAATACTTGTGGAATGGACCTAATTAGGCTAATTAACCTATAAATCTCTACATTTGGTATTAGAGCTAGTGTTGGAACTAATATAGTTTGAGAAGGATATTTTCTTTGAAATGGATTTCTTGGTCATAGTGGAAAATTTTGTCTTATTATAGGTCCAACCTAAAAAGCATTTTAAATGGAAATCACTTCAAAAGTAGAGATTGAGAAGTTCAATGGGTAGAACTTTGAGTCATGGAAACCAAAAATGGAGGATCTCTTGGTAGAGAGAGATTAATAGATTATAGTAGCTGCTACACCCAAATTTCTTCCTATGGGTATGTATCTAGAAGAATAGGATAAAATGGATAGAAACAAAAGGATTATCAATAGGTTATATCCTTTTGATTCCATTATAATGAATTTTTTGATAAAAATACCACTTAAAATTTATAGGATAAGCTAGGCAATTTATATCAAACTAAGAGCTTGGCTAAGAAACATTTATTGAAAACAAAATTGTATTTTTAAATATGAAATATGGGAATTCTATTGTTGATCATTTGGATGCCTTTAACATTATATTGAGTCAACTAGAATCCATAGATGTTAAAATAGATGAAGAGGATAAATGCATTACTTTACTATGTTCTTTACCTAATTCATGGGATATTCTAATCATGGATATAAGTAGTACAACAACTAAGTTAAAACTTGATTATGTTGTGTCACCTCTACTTAGTGAGGAATTAAGAAAAAAGTCCATAATAGTATATCTAATGATGTTTTTTTGTAATAGATCGGTCTAAGGAGAGAGGGGGTAGGAACAAGGGGGATAAAAAGAAATCCAATTCTAAGAGTAGTCTAATTTTTTATCTTATTATAGGTATATCTAATGATGTTTTTTTATAATGGGTTAGTCTAAGGAGAGAAGGGGTAGCAACAAGGGATATAAAAAGAAATCCAAGTCTAAAGGTTTATTGGTCATAGTGGGAGATTTTTTGTCTTATTATAGGTCTAACCTAAAAATAATTTTAAATGGAAAGCACTTCAAAAGTAGATCTTAAGAACTTCAACGGTAGAACTTTGAGTTATGGAAATTGAAACTAGAGGATCTCTTGGTAGAGAGAGATTAATGGATTATAGTAATTTCTACACCCAAATTTATTCCTATGGGTATTGATCAAGATGAATAGCATAAAATGGATAAAAACAAAAGGAGTACCAATAGGTTATATCCTTTTGATTCCATTATAATGAATGTTTCTGACAAAAATACAACTTACAATTTATGGGATAAATTAGGCAATTTATATCAAATTAGGAGCTTGGTTAATAAAATTTTCTTGAAAACAAAATTTTATTCTTTAAAAATGAAATATGAGGATTCTATTATTGATCATTTGGACACCTTTAAAATTTATAGGATAAGTTAGGCAATTTTTATCAAACTAAGAGCTTGGTTAGTAATTTTTTTTGAAAAGAAAATTGTATTATTTAAAGATGAAATATGGGGATTCTATTGTTGATAATTTGGATGTTGGCATGACCCTCCTTGGTAGTACTGGCTACTCAGTTGGACTTTGTATTGTGAATTATTTTTAATGGATATATGCTTTGAATATTATATCTATTTTTACAAAAGGATATGGTACTATTGATGCTCTGTTTGGTTGTAGGATCAGGTACTCTCATGGGTGGACAATATAATTGACCACAAGGAATGAGAGACCATATTGAAGAGAAAATGATGACAAAATGGCTCAGGGTAACATGAATGAAGACCCTTTTCATGTAGGTGCATTATAGTTTGCATATGCTTATATTTTGTGCCATCAAATGAAAGTTGTGTGCAACGAGTCTCCTTAACATGAGCCGATGATAGCTTGGGTCTATCTTAAATAAGGAGCCACTCATTTAGGGATAAAATGATGGTATGAAACATCAAGAGAGTGTTTTGTTTGGATCTCTTTCCTTTGCACTTGTGGTTGAATGATCTCCTTGATAGATTAGATGGTTTCTTTCTCTCTGCTTTGTTTGATTAAGAAATATTAATCCTTTTTAGTGTTATATTTAATATTAATAGAAAGAATGATTAGTTTTATTTTAATCTAAGGATAGCATTAACTAATGTTAGATTTAATATTAATCAAAAGAATGATTAATGCTAGTTTAACCTAACGTTAGATTTAATTAATGCTAATTTAATATTAATAAAAACGATTAGTATATCTAATGTTAGTATTAATCTAAGGAATGATTAATATAATGTTGTATTGATATTAATCATTTTATTTAGTTTTTCCTAACGTTGGCTTTATTATTTATTTTAGAGGATTGATTAATGATTAATTTTTCCTAATGTTAAAGATTTTAATATTTTTGTTTACCATAGCTTTAGACTATGGTTTTGCTTGGTCGAGTAGTGTTTCATCTTGTGCATATGTGGTTGTGGAGCCGCCTTTGACCTTGCTAGTTGTAGCGCCATAAATGCCTTAGTGGTGAAGGTGGAGCTACCTTTAGCCAATGTACCTTTGCTTGTATTTCCCACTCGATATTGTGTTGTGAGGGAAATCGAGAGTGGAGTTTTTAGGTGTTATGGAAATGGTTTCAGCACTGCCACTTTACCTTAGCATTCAACGCTTTCTCTTCCTTCTCCTTAGAGACTATTTAAGAGATTTTAGTTGTTTTTCTTGGGGATGCTGGATTGGGGAAGTGAGGGGAAGAATGACGATGATTTGGAATGTAGAATAAGGTAGTGTCTTGGGATTTTTGGAGCAAGTAGTGAACATCACAGGTTTCATTTGAGAGCTAGGTAATATTTGTGCTTTGGTCTTTTCTTAACATGCTTGTTTGTTCATCCCTCTAATGATGTTTGATAGTTTCCTGTTACTACCTTTATGCCTATGAGTTCTACAATGTATTGCTTGTTGGCATGGATTTATAGAGCTTGGATCAAGGTTATGCATAAGAGGTAGGACCCAAAAGGTACTTGTATAAAAATGGCTAATATATTATGAAAACTCGATGAATCCTGGAAAACTGCATGTATGATGGCATGGTGAGTTACCTCAAATTTTAAAAAAATTGGTAAAAAATGGTGAAATTCAAAGTTCTAATTGGACCAGGTGAGAAAGGAGTTTGGTGACCTAAGACATTTTCCAAATCTTAATCTGGTTTGTAACCAGATGCATAATATGATCTGGTCCATAACCATATGCTTAGTATAATCTGGTTACGGATCGGATCATACTATGCATTCGGTTATGGATCGGATGCATAATATAATCCAATTATGGACTAGATGCATAATATGGTTCGGCCCATAATCGGATCATATTATGCATTCGGTCTGTAACCGAATGCATAATATGATTCGATCTGTAACCTAATCATATTATGCATTCAACCCATAATCTAATGCATAATATGATCTGGTCCATAACCAGATCATATTATGCATCCAATTACATATTGGATGCATAATATGATTTGGTTATGGATTGGATGCATGATACTATCTGGTTGCGACCGGATGCACAGTTTTGTTCGGTCGCCTACTGGATGCATACAATAATCTGGCTACTGACTGGCAGCATAAAATGATTTGGCTATCGACCGGATGCATATTATGATCCAATATTTGATCGGATGTATAATTTTCTCCAGTTTTGTCTACCACATGTCATACATTCAATCAACAACATCACATGTCCAATACGATGTTGCCACGTGCCAACCCTATTTCTCAATCTATAAAATGGCATCAACTATCATTTTTCCATTTCCTTTCTACGTCTACTACAACTAGAGGTAACCTTTTTTATCAAATTTTTCATTTCAATTCCCAATCCTTTTTCTTCGACTTACAACTTCTTGCGATGGATACCTCTTCCACAATCGTACCAAAATTCAAGAATTTTTCATGCACTTTGATTTTATGTTTGATAACAACTCAAAGCATGAAATTTTAGTGGATCAATAATGCAAGTTTATCAAACCTCATTTCCATGCCACAATTCAGAACATATAAAGTTCTCATACAAAATATTATATCTAGTTATGACCACAACACGGCTATAGTGAACCTTTAAGTACAAAATATAAATTTGGCAATCAGCATCACCCCTAGAGATATTCACAGATTGACAGGTCTTCAATTCATTGGTTTTACTCAAGTGTCTACGAGGTTGTAACTTTCAACAGATGACAAAGCACACCTAAAAAAAAATTACGATCTTTCATCGAAATATTTGGCAGGTATAAATCTTGTTAATTATATTTTATTAATTTTTAATGCTTCAAATTTGTAAATTGACATCTAATTTTTTTTATGCAGCTTCTGCCACAAAATCAAAAAGAGGTTTATCAATCAACGATGTGAACGATCAAACTTTGAAGGCCATTATAAAAATTTTCTAGGCCAAACTTATTCTGATGGGAAGACCGGAAATTCCATTTTGGGCACTTTCTTATATTGTTCGATCTGAGAAAAATCAAAATTTTGATTGGTGCACTTATATTTCGGATTGAATTAGGTCCGAGTTGCACATGGTCCAACAAGAAAGCAACAAGAGTCAGCCCATTGTGGGCACTATAAATTTTCTTTTACTTTTAGCTTTATATTTTGAGTGTTTTCATAATTTGTTTACTACTCCTATACCAATTGTAGTGCATGCAACATTATAGTCTATTGCCATGTCAGTAGAGGAATTGAGGGTAATAATTTCATCATTGTCCTTGACATACTATTTTATAGTTGAGGAGATTCCCTTTTTAATTTATCTTTTAATATATATGCAGGAGAAGGCAGACAATACAAGGAGTAAATAGATTGCTGCCACTAGGGGTCATAGGCTAGAACAAATAGGTGATTCTGAAGACATGGGCTTTGAAGCAACACTTGGTCCTATGTAGAGGTCACACAAACATTTCAGGAAAGTAGCTACTCTTGGGGTTTCTCGTACACCTAGATGTGCACAAAATGTGCAAGCCAAATGGTGTGGCCAACCTCTCCCCCAATGCAGGACAATTGCAACACATTTCATCGTCTTTAGATAAATCTATGTGTAGTTAATTTAAATTAAGATATTTTTTATTTTAAGCAGAATTCTAACAAAATATTTTTGACTTTTTTTAGTTGATTATCATGTTCAAGTAGTAACATCACAAGTTAGAGGGCATATACCGCCACCACTTCCACATGCATCACACTCACTAGTGTCACCACTTCCACCCAATCAGCAACAGACACAGTCACAGTCTCCGACAATGCCTATGTGAGGGCAAGTTGGTATTGGAAAATTATTGTTTTCACAGAGATCATAGGGCACTACATGAAGTTCTAGGCATGGTTTTTCACACCCATAGAGATCACACATGCCATCAGCAAGTTCTGGGCATGGATGGTCTCAATTTACATTTTCTACAAATTCACAGGCATCAGAATATTTTGGACAAGGATTGGATGATATTCCACTTGATGAGGATTTCATGTTGCAAGGCCACATTGTAAACATCAAGGAAAAAAATGTGCTTAAATATATAGCACAAGAAGAAGAAGACCCTGCAATTGAGCAGACATCAATACCACCCACTCAAGGAGACAACCATCATACTTAGGGTCCTCAAACTAAGGATGATGTTGTCAATTTTAATTAAAATATTTCATTGGTTTAAAGTATCAAGTCAAAAATTAAGGAGTTTGTGTTGAAATATTTATAGGAGTTGAAAGAATGGAAATATCGAAAAAAAGGTCCTTATAAGGGAAATTAATGCCCGATATAAAAATTATGAAAAAGGGAATCTATTTCTTCTGTGGTCAAATATGAACCTGAAAATCTTGATGGTCTGCTAAAACAAGCTACATTAGGAATAGTTAAATCCGATTTTACTTATGATGATGATGTGTTAAATGTTGTTATTTTTAGATTGGAGAATGTTAATGTTGAAGCCCAAGAATTTTATAACCAATGGGATTTTGATAAGGACAGAGTTGCAGTTTCTGAGGCTGCAAAAGAATTGGCTAATGTAAAAAAGTTATATTTATTTCAATTTTCTATTGCATTTAAATTTTTATATTTCTTGAAAATTTGTAATAATTTCAATATATCCCTTTCTAAATAAGTTTTCAATTTATTTTTGTAGTCAAATTTTAAAAATTTGAAAACACAAGTTAAGAGCATGGATGTCAATATTCATACAAAAAAGACATGTTTGATGAAATAAATGGAAATGAAAAAACAAAAATGCAGGCAAAGGATTTAGGAAAAAATCATTTAAAAAAATACATCAAAGAGAAGCTGCAATAAGATCCAGATAAGGTGCTTAAGAAAATTAAAGAAATGCTTCCAACAATACTTGAAGATCCAAACAAAGAAGAAGCAACATGTGTGTCAAGTATTGTGAAAGTACATGACAACCTTGTTAGAGTTGGAGCACTGCCAAAAGAGAGTGTCACAGAAGCTGATAAAGGAAAAGAAACGACAACTCCAACCACTAGTGAAGCATCCAAGCACCAATCAAATGATTGAAAATGTTGAATTTTTTTTTAAAATACTGCAATATAATTTGAGTTTGAAATTGGTATGTAATATTTGAGACTTGAGTTGGAAAAATGTTTTTAAAAGACTACAATATTTAATTTCTATTTGAAAATTTTACATGATATTTGGGTTTAAAAATTTTTGAACGACATAATATATTTCTTTTTGAACTAGTTAATATGAATTTTTTGTTTGCAAATATTATGTAATTTTTGTTTGAAAATGTTATGTAATATTTGAGTTTGAACTAGTAAAAGATTGCAATATCTAATTTGGGATTGAAAATGTTATGTAATATTTGAGTTTGAAAATGTTATGTAATATTTGAGTTTGAAAATGTTATGTAATATTGGGGTTTAAAAATGTTTGAACGATGTAATATATTTATTTTTGAACTAGTTAATATGAAATTTTCTATTTGAAAATGTTATGTAATTTCTGTTTGAAAATGTTATGTAATATTTGAGACTTGAGTTTGAAAATGTTATGTAATTTATGTTTGAAAATTTTGTGTAATATTGGTGTTTAAAATTTTTGAACGATGTAATATATTTCTTTTTGAACTAGTTTTTTATGAAATTTTCTATTTGAAATTGTTATGTAATTTCTGTTTGAAAATGTTATGTAGTATTTGAGTTTGAAAATGTTATGTAATATTTGAGTTTGAACTAGTAAAATACTGCAATATCTAATTTGGGTTTGAAAATGTTATGTAATATTGGAGTTTGAAAATATTATGTAATATATGGGTTTATCATTGTCAATGAAATGAGAGTTGAGAAATATGCTATCAAATCAATTCGTGTTTATCATTGTCAATGAAATGAGAGTTGAGACACTAAGACATAAACATACAATTTTACAATCTACAAAAATGATATAAGCCATGTAATTTTAAAACAATATAAATATGAAATAATATTAAGAAATCTGCTATCAAATCAATTCGTGTTTATCATTATCAATGAAATGATAGTTGAGACACTAAGACATAAACATACAATTTTATAGTCTAAAAAAATGATATAAGCCATGTAATTTTAAAACAATATAAATCTGGAATAATTGAGAAATCTACTATCAAATCAATTTGTGTTTATCATTGTCAATGAAATGAGAGTTGAGACACTAATACAAACATATAATTTTATAATCTACAAAAATGATATAAGCCATGCAATTTTAAAACAATATAAATATGGAATAATATTGAGAAATCTGTTATAAAATTAATTCGTGTTTATCATTGTCAATGAAATGAGAGTTGAGACACTAAGACATAAACATACAATTTTACAATCTACAAAAATGATATAAGCCATGTAATTTTAAAACAATATAAATCTGGAATAATATTGATAAATATGCTATCAAATCAATTTGTGTTTATCATTGTCAATGAAATGAGAGTTGAGATACTAAGACATAAACATACAATTTTACAAGCTACAAAAATGATATAAGCCATGTAATATTACAATAATAATGTGATTTAAAAAAACAATTCTTTGAAATCATATAAATCTGGAACAATATTGAGAAATCTATTATGAAATCAATTCGTGTTTATAATTATCAATGAAATCATGGAAAATTATCGCTATGGAAGCTGAAACATATCAGCTTGTCTAGAATCATTATGAAGCATAGCAAAAATTTGTGTCTCCAACATATGATCACTGAAAGCATCAACATCGTTGTTATAGATCGTACTCAACTTTCCTCTTCTGTCTAACAAGGAACTTCAGTGTTTCAATGCTCTATCATACGGAAATGTATCCAACTGATATGAAGACACATAAATTCTTAAACAATTTTCTAATTTTTTGTCAAGTCTGTTACGGAGTTTAGATTTAACAAAATAAAGTGCAATGAAAACTCTTTCATATTCGACTGACCCCAAAATCATTGTTTCACATAATTCATATAAAAAAAAGTATTCACTTATTGTATATTTTAAGACTGTGCTTGGATATAATTTTTGCCACAAACGTGCAATGGAACCAATCTCATGGACACTTGTCATAAGTGATGTTTGCACTACCATTGTTCTTCTAAAATACGATGACTATTCTTTCAAAAGATCACTGTTGAGTATACCTTTAATTTCAGCACCATTGATTTCCACACTCTTACTGAAATGGTCAATGAGGTTACCTACATATTTAATAAACAACTCATTTGCAAAATTGTATTCAGTACAAGGTCCCCAAAACATGGGGTTAACCACACCCATGGACTCGAGCAACTCATCTCTTTGAAACCATTCTTATCTCATCTGTCAAATATTTTGCTATGTTTGACAAATACTCTATGTATTACAACATGAAATCTATTGTGTGTTACAGGAACTTATTCAAAATCTTCCACAACTATACTTGATTGTAATTCAAAACAATAAACATGTATCATATTTTCATTAATATTAATACAAAGATGATCATTGATGTCAAAATTCAAGAAGCTTTTTGGATTGTTCACGTTTATCAATGTATTCCAACTATCAAATACAGGTTTTGTAAAATCATAATTAGACACATATAATGTATCAAGAAGCACGTATATTTGTTTTCTCATCCTCATAAAATGAACAATATAGATGGATCTCTCTTGTGCAATATTAATTAATTTGTTCATTCCTTTTAACATTGGAAAAATACCACATAAGGTCAAAAGTGTTTCCAAGTCAGTCAAATGGAACATCATGTCTTTTGCCTTATCAACTATTCTACGATTTGCATGCATAAACTCATTCAATGGTTGATATTCTTCCAAAACTCTCTGAGCTAGTTGATACAGTGAAATCCATCTTGTATCCACATATTTTAACAATTTTTAGCCTTTTGTAACTCCTAGTGCACTGTTGAAACTTTGCAAATATTTTCGGACTTAATGAGAAATAAGAATGAATATCATGAATAAGGTTTTCTACTTTAGCAAAATTTGAAAATGTGTTCAAAATTTTATATGCAAGATTAACTCTATGAGTCACACAGTGAATGGGGATAATATATGGGGCAACTGTGGTTTGGAGTCAAACACAAAGACCAAACCTATGACCTTGCACAATAGCAGCTCCATCAGCTCCAACACAAATTAAATTTGTTGTTATGTCTATATCATTCATTCCCACAATATTCTTTAAAGTTTTCACAACAACATTATAAATGTTTTCTGCATTTTAATTTTCCAACATCTTATGTAATCCCAACAAAATAGGCCTTCTTATATGATTTTGAAATGTGTACACATGCATGCAAATCCAAGATGTGTTATCCACAACAGTTACCTCATCAATAGAAAGTGAAATGAATTTGGCAAGTTTTACTTGCTCCCTTAGTTCTTCTTTCTCAACCAAAGATAAACATTTTATCATTTCCCAACCACTTCGGTCTGACCAATGAGAACTAGGAAGGTTTTGCACATTTAAAAGGCGTAATATCTGCTTATAATCAATAAAATTGGACATTGGTCTACCTTTCTTGAGAATATTGTAAACAACGGCAAACTACATACTTTTTGAAGCTAAAATAGTCTTATGTATTTTATGAAATTGGGCTCCAATTGTTCCACCTTTCTCAACAAGATATTGTTGTTGCTTTAATTCATTTTCATATTCTATAGCATATCTCAAATGCATACATTTTAATGCATCCGTCCACTTAACTTCTTTACTAACTTCACCATTAATTTTTATAACTTTTACATAAGATTTGCCAACATATTTTTCAATTGTATCAATATTGTTTTGAAGCCTATGATCCTTACCAAGTTTCCAACTATAAATTTTACATCTACATTATTTTTCATCAATTTGGTTATCCTCAGTCATGACAGGCTCTAACCATGGAAATATTTCTACCTATTATTTCCTAAATCCCCTTCCAAGTATCCAAAGAGTATCCAAAGAGACACTTTTCTTTTTTTGGAATTTTTGGTTGAAGATTCAAATGAAGCTCATAATGATTTTAACTTATCATTTTCATTTTAATTATTGATGTCATTTTGCATGTTGTTTTCAAGTGTTTGTTGGATGTCATTTTCAATGGGATTTTCAATAAAAGGTATCTCTTGTTGGCAAATATCTTCAAGTGAAGGCATATTAGGATCGATAGGGTATTCTACATAGTAGCATACCATAATATTTTTTAATCATTCTTGGATAAAAAATATTACAAAAAATATTCAAATCGTCAATCAAGCACATAATGGGAAGACAAAAATCATTTGTACCTTGAATTTGCATGGATGTCATTTGCTCGTTGCATTTCAAAGTCTAGCTAAAATATTTGAGGATACTCTTTTCAGCAAAATATTTGGTGCCCTTCTTTCCATCACTGGGTGACATTTTACTTGTTACAAAAAATAAAATGTTAGAGAGGGTGTACTTTCTAGAGGCCTTAAGATAATATTGTAAATAGAATAAACAATTGTTTGGGTGGTAGATTATACATACTTTTTTCCTGCCATTATTTATAGTGATTTTATTAGTTTATGCCACTAGTTCATTTTATGGTGAAAGCACTTTAACTGGGAAAAATAGCATCAATATATCTTTAGAGAACCAAAGAATTTACTAATGTATACTCTTAGAAAGGAAAATAGATCTGAATTGAAAATAAGAATCAAAGAGTTTTAAATCATTCAGAACATGGCAAAATAGATAAAAACATGGGAACAGAGCAATGACATTTCAGATGCAGAAGAGGGATCCGATATTGATGTGGACAGGATTGAAAAATCATTAAATAAAGAAAAACATGCAAGATAGGTTTTGGCTAAATAGTGGTTCCACCCGGGTGCAAGACAGGTTTCGTCTGAATAGTGTTTCCATCCAGGTGCACAATAGGTTTTGGCTGAAAAGCGGTTCGAATGGTTGCAGAACAGGTTTCGATTGTAGATGTGGTTTCGTTCGGTTGCATAATACGATCCAGATGTTAAAGTTATCCTTCTGGTTCTAGTAATGGTTTGGGAATCCGATAGGTTATAGAAATGGTTTCGATCAAATGTAGGATATGATACGATCGGTCGCAGAAAATGAAATATTTATCGGGTATAGAACAAGGTCTGAAAATGAAAAATGTATACATGGGGTGTTAATTATATATAGAGGTATACTTGGCGATTTTGGTGGGATAATTTATAAATTTTAAAATTTTAGGGCGAAGAGGGAATTTGATTTAGGCAGGATTACTTGCGAATTTTTCAAAATATTCATGATACTCTCATAAAAATATGGCTAACCGACACCTAAAATTTATTTTTTCTCGAAATTTTCTGTAAAATAGCCGACGTCTGGGTGCCAAAAATTTCACAAATTTAAATTTTTGAAAAAAAAAAAATTCACACCAATGGCGAAGTTTTACTACTATGCATAACCCTGACTTGGATTGGTTATGTACCTTCATCATCCTTGAAGGGTTTTCTTTGTTGGTGAAGAACATTCTTGGAGTGACCACATTAGGACGTTATTTGCATATGTCTACTATATTGCCATGAATCCTTGGATCCTTATTGTTTAGATCCTCCTAAGATGGGTTGCTTGGGGGTGGGGGATTGTTTGCTTTAGAATCCATGGGGCACCTTTATGAATATCTACCTAATCTTTGCATGAAGGGATGTAATGCATGCATATTTTTTAGGGTTACCACCTAGGATACATCATGTTGTGGGGTGCTTGGGGATATTAAGCTTTAACCTTACTCTATGCAAATATTACTTTACTTGAGCCTCAATTGTTTTATTATTTTGGTTGTGTGGAGTAGGTTTAGTTGGCTATGAATTTCCTGGTGTTGCTCATATGATTTACGTATTTTTGCTCTAAGGTTTGAAAATCTTAGTTTATGCTTTTTAGATTAAGGATTATTTAAAACTTAATCTAAGGTTGCATGAATCGTTGGTTAGTTGGTGCATTAGAATTTAGGTGAAGATCTCATAGTAATAATATAAGGTCTGATTATTGCTTATTACTTCAATTTTGCTTTGCAAGTTAGATACAAATTAATCCAATGATAGATTAGTTGTTAATAAATGTAATGTTATATTAATCTAATTAATATTTAGATTTCAGATTAATCAAATGATAGATTAGTTGGTAATGAATCTAATGTTAGATTAATTTAGTTAATCTTTAGATTTAAAATTAATCAAACGATAAATTAGTTTGGCAAATAATCTATTTAATATTTAGATTTAAAATTAATCAAAATATGGATTAGTCTAACAATAATCTAATGATGGATTAATTCAATATGACCTTTGGTTTTATAATTAATTAAATAATGGATTAATTTATTTCTATCTTCTATTAGACTAAAGTTGGGGTAGATAGATACTTAATCAATGATAGTCTAAACTTGGCCTTGCAAATGAATGACAAGACTTGCTTAGTGGATAGACTTTTGATAGCGATGGATTGTTTGGGTTATTGAATCGTGTTGTATGTTTTAAACATAGGTATTTGCGGAAAATATTCTGGAAAGAAGTATTGGCTTCTTTATGGTTTTTTTTGGATTTAATATTTGTGGAAAATATTTTAGAAATAAGTATGGACTTCTTTATGCATGCATTTGCCATATTGAAATGAATCGTATAGAAATGAATTTCTAAGCTTTAGAAAGAGATAGAAATTGATTAAAAATATTTGTGAAAAATAGTTTAGAAAGAAGTATGGACTTCTTTGTGCATGCATTTGCCATATTGACATGAATCATATAGAAATGCATTGCTAAATTTTGGAAAGAGACAGAAATGGATTGAAAATAATTTTGAAAAATAGTTTAGAAAGAAGTTTGAACTTCTTTATGCATGCATTTGCCATATCGAAATGAATCATATAGAAATGAATTGCTATGCTTTGAAAAGAGATAGAAACGGATTGAAAATATTTGTGGAAAATATTTTAGAAATAAGTGTCGACTTCTTTATGCATGCATTTGTCGAAAATATTTTAGAAATAAGTTTCGACTTCTTTATGCATGCATTTTTCATATTGTAATGAATCATATAGAAATGCATTCTTCGAAAGAGATAGAAATGGATCGAAAATATTTGTGGAAAATATTTTAGAAAGAAGTATGGACTTCTTTATGCATGCATTTGCCATATTGTAATGAATCATATAGAAATGCATTGCTAAGCTTTGGAAAGAGATAGAAATGGATTGAAAATATTTGTGAAAAATATTTTAGAAAGAAGTATGGACTTCTTTATGCATGCATTTGCCATATTGTAATGAATCATATATAAATGCATTGCTAAGATTTGAAAAGAGATAGAAATGGATTGAAAAATATATTGTAGAAGCATATTGTTTTGTTTAGAGGAATATATTGTGGAAATATATTTTTTGTTTGTGAAAAATATATTGTTTGGTTTAGAGGAATATATTATGGAAATATATTGTTTGTCTGTGAAAAAATATATTGTGGAAGTATATTGTTTTGTTTGTGAAAAAATATATTGTAGAAGTTGAAAGCATGAGATTCCGGAAGTTTCGAAAGGAAAACTATTTCGATGCATTCAAAATCAAACTAACGCTTAAGTCCTAAAATGTGAAGTGCATTAAACGAAAGAGGCAAATTGATTGAAATGAGATACAAGAATTTAGAGAAGTCACAGCCCTTTTATTTAACTCTTTAACCTCGGTTACAAAATCGCCTCCTCCCTTTTTAGGGGTTAGGAGCGTTAAATAGATTTGGTTACAATCGTGATCAATAATCCTTCTTCCGCATGCCCACATTTGAAATGGGCGGGCCAAAGTGTTGCCGCCGCTTATGTTGATGAGTCCTCGATCCTTGCTGCTCCTCCTACGTTCAAAGAAACAACAAAGGCGTTAGTAGCACCTGCTGCAAATAGGAAAAGTTTGTTCCTTGAAATTAATAAAAGATGCATGTAAAAGATTATCGAAATCAGTGAGTAAAATGAATCTAAATCACCTGCAAATCTGACAGAGACCAAAAGACCTTACCAGAGGGCCACCGCCATTGAAACAGTTGGCCAATTTGCATTCAACTGGAATTCGTCCCTGGGCAGGACGAATTCTGCTGTAATTCGTCCCCGGGTAGGACGAATTCTCCTGTGATGAAAAGTCGAAGTGATGTCGTCTAAATGTCGAACCTCGGGACCTCCAAAACACCTGCAAACAGAGGGGTTAAGTAATTGGGGCCATTTTGGGACGACCCAGATGGTCGGATTCTCCCAATTTGGCCTCTATCCATGGGAATTCGACGTCGCTACCTGCAAGTTAGTGAGGGCCACAAAATCGACAAAGCATGATAATATTTGATAAATGTCTTCTGAAATCAAGATTGTGAGCTATCTAAACAGCATAGAGTGTAATGTAGGATAAACAAGTAATAACAGAATAGACTAAAATGAAACTAACAAAAAGTGTGGGGTGCCCAAGCGGGCCGCCCCCCGTTAGAACTTGATTTTGGCGCCAATCCACTAGGGATGGGCCCAAAATCTCTTGGGATGGGTTGTCGGAAAATTGGTGGATTAAGGTGGTCAAATGTTGGGTTTGGGTTCGGATCCACGCTTCCAAAAGCCACCCAATAACCTCTCTTGCGAAAGAGATTAATGGATGTGAAAAGGTGAATCGAAAAAGGGTGCAATAGGGTGTTCAATTTGGCAGCACTTCGTTGCTTGAAAATGCCTCCAACCTATCCTCTTTTGGGTGGGAAAGTCCACCATTTTATAGACCCAGGGGGTCTCTTTGGAGGGGCATGCAGGGATGCCATGTGGCGGCCATGCCTTCCCAAGAGGGAGGAGACTCCTCCCTGACTTGGGCTTCCATGATTGCCTTTGTGACAGTCCTCTAACCGCCAATCTACCCACCTACACGCGCATGCACGGCAGGAGGCAATAATTGATCTGTCCTCGGCTCGCCACTTGGCACCATTCTTCTTTTTCCTCGTTAAACCCGGAATTCATCCCGACCAAAGACGAATTTAGAATTCGTCCCCGGGTGAGACGAATCCCAGTTAGTATTCGTCCCTGGGTGAGACGAATACTGAGCAAAGTGCCTGAATGTGCCAAATTGCCTTTTGACCTTACAAAATTGCTATAAAAGTGGTTAGGACCACCGTTTAACCTCTGAGGGCTGCCCTAGGGGCTGTGTGTGTCAAAGCGATCGGTGTTTGCAGTCACATAATCGGATTGGTGCTGTTTTGGTGTCTACAGATGCCCCTTTTTGGGATGCGTTGTGCATGGCGCAGTGCCGAGCAAAAATAGATAACCAAAGCACTAATGATTAGGGTTTCTTGGTAACCTAACCAAATTTTGATGCCCCAAGCATGGAAAGGGCATGCATTCTTGAATCCTTGCTTCGACGAGCTAAGGAATTTGATTTCAAGTATTAACCTATTTTGGTGAGGTGTGACTTGAGCTTGGACATTGATCAGTCATGATTAGGCAAAGGGCGCAACCTTTTGTCCACGGGGGAACCTTGTGTTCATGCTTCGGGAATGCCAAGTGTTTGATCAATTTGTGATTATTGCTTGTTTGCTGCCCCAAGCAGGAGCGTGATTGTCTTTGTCAATGATTCTTTGAATGCATGTCATTGCCTTGATTGGGTGTGTGTTTGTTGATTGGTGACTAAGTGTGACTACCCCCTCAAGCGACGAATCGATGAGGGAATGACCTTCGTGAGAAAAGCGACGAGTCGCTTGACCCAAGATGACTTGTGCAAGGGTGCCTTTAGATGGTTTATCGTTAAGCATGTGCAATTTTTCCAACATTTAGACCTATTTTTGGTGGGTGGTAACCCTTTTGGTGATGCCATAATGGGGTGAAAGTGTCGAAAGTCCGTCTTCCCGTGGAGCGGTCCGGCTATGGTAGCCTTCTTGGGGAAGTAGGAGAGTGACAATTTGAGCCCCGACATCGATTTTCTATGCCAAGAGGTTAAGTGCAAGAGCACTTGTGTCCGGCAATGCTTATTGCTTTTTTTTTGTGTTGCATTTATTTGTTGTTTTTTAGTGGGTTTTGACCCATTTGTGACGTCATTGGGGGTGAAATTGTCAAATCCATCTTCCCATGGAGCGGTCCGGCTATGGTAGCCTTCTTAGGAGTAGGATAGTGACAATGTAAACCACACTTTTATAATAAGTAAATTTTTTTAAACCCGAATCGTTTTCTATGCCAAGAGGTTAAGTGCAAGAGCACTTGTGTCTGGCAATTTTATTGCTTTTTGTTTGTGTTGCATTTTTTGTTGTTTTGATTTTCTTGCTTTGTGTATATGTCATTATTTTATGTTATGCACAATGATTGATGTTGATGGATGCATGCTTATGGTAATGGATGTATATGGTATGATAAATGCAAATGTTTTTGATATATATGTGATATGCAAAATGTAATGGATGAAATGAATTTGTGTTGTTTGGTTAGGGCACCATAGATTGTTTAGGACTTTGTTATTTTTTGTTTTTAGGCGATTGCTGTGATGAATGACTTTGTATGTATACATGTGGTTTTTCTCTTTTTTGTATTTTTTGATGGTATTGCAAAGATGAAAAGTAGCGCAGTTGGTTTAGAAATGTAGCTAAGGTTTTCTGAGACTCAGACGGTTTTAACTCACTAGCCACGACTGTACTTTGTCTTACAAGACTTTTGACCAAGGTATGAATCGAACTCATTTTTGACCAAGCTATTTCACATCCCTGTGTGTGCAATTGAGTTCATTTATGTGGTATTTGTCAGGATACCGCCGATGCCAGATGGGCTTTCAACCGAACCTATACCGAGGATCACCTAACTAGCTCCACTAACTCCTTTGTTGTATTTAGTTAGATTAATCTGCGGTGTTATCCAAGATACCATAAGCTAGCTCATCCTTATGCAAACATTGGTCTGCATATACGCAAAGCGAATGTGACAGACATATCGTCATGCGGGTAGGATACCACCATTGCCAGATAGGTTGTCAACCAAACCTGTAATGAGGATCACCTAGATGGTTTTCGAATGCTGAGAATTCCAAAGATTCAAGTTCAGGTTATTTATTGGCTGAATGATTTGGGAGACTTGCTCGTCTATATAGTGATGCAAATCACCGTTTATTTTTCTATTTATTTTTCTTTTTGAGCAAGGATTTTGAATAGTGGTGATAACCACTCGTTACTTGATTTTGTATTTTGAGCGGTGTGAGTTTGAGCTTGTGAATGGCCTTGATCCTCGTGGCCTTGGGGATGACTACCCATCCTGGTTAGGGGCGGATAGTACGAATCCTTACGACGTTGGGGACCAAGGGGATGATGGAGATTATGAAGTAGGGGCATTGATCTTTTAGGCCTTGGGGATGACTACCCATCCTGGTTAGGGGCGGATAGTACGAATCCTTACAACTTGGAGACCAAAGGTGAATGGAAAGGGTTAGGATGATGATTTGTTGGAATTTTGTTTGTGAATGGCGTTGATCCTTTTAGGTCTTGGGGATGACTACCCATCCTTGGCAGGGACGTGTAGTACGAATCCTTACAACTTTGGGAACCAACTATGATTGGGATTTGGTAGTGGTAAAAACCATTGTATATTAAGGTGAATGGATAGGGAAGAGCTCGTCCTTTTATCAATTCTCAGCATTCTAGAACCATTCGCATAGGGGGATGAGCAAGATAACCATTTCGCTTATGGTGACCTGGATTACTATGCAGGTTTCATCTTTCGTTCACACAACTTGGGAATTTTTATGTGTTTTAATTTGTGTTGGGATGCTACGTAACAAGGCGTATTTCAAGTGTAACTCTACCTTCGTAAAATCTGTCTGACTCGGTACATTACGTGGCTAAAGAGCAAAATGATGACTGAATTACGAAAACTCTTGATACATTATAAGACCACTGACTCTATTGTGGTAAACAACAATAAATGGCATTTGTTTGCTGTTTTGTAAAATGGAAAAGTGTGGAACAAGATGGACTAGCAGAATAATTACAGTCTATGGTGCCTTTGACCTTTACGACCACAAATATGCAATGTATGGATGCAATGCTTAATGCAGCTATGTATTTTTGTATTTTTGATGGATTGATTTTTGTGAATATGAAGATGAGATGCGAGAAGAGCTCTCTATTGATGAATTTGAGCATGCCTAGAAATGAGATGCAAATTTTTGTTGTTTTTGATGATTTTTGTTGTTTTTGAATTTTCTTGATGGTGACCAAGGGATTTCGAGAATCCTTTGGGGCATTTTTGGGGTGACCAAGCGATTGCGAGAATCCTTGGAGCTTTTGGGGTGACCAAGTGATTGCGATAATCCTTGGAGCATTTTGGGGTGACCAAGTGATTACGATAATCCTTGGAGCATTTTGGGGATTGACCAAGCGATTGCGATAATCCTTGGAGCTTTTGGGGTGACCAAGTGATTGCGATAATCCTTGGAGCTTTTGGGATGACCAAGTGATTGCGATAATCCTTGGAGCTTTTGGGGTTGACCAAGTGATTGCGATAATCCTTGGAGCTTTTTGGGTTTTGACCAAGCGATTGTGATAATCCTTGGAGCTTTTTGGTTTGGACTATGGCTCTTCAGGGGATAGAGGTACCCCCAGCTTGATGGTCTTTGCACTCTGGATCTGGCTCTGGAGGGATTGGCATGAATGGATCGGCCCTATGCACGGAGATGAGGGCAGGATCTACCCTCGACACTGATATTGCTATGGGATCTCTGGGCGGAAGTTGATCTTTGTATGCCCAAAGTGGCGGACGTAACGCTTGGCCTCGCTGCGGTGGGTTAACGCGCCACTCATGCCCTAGTATTATGTTTAGTTGTTGAATTGCTTCATTGATATTTATGGGATGTCGATGTTGTCGCATGTGATTGTTGTGGGCTATCTCTGTTTTATCCTCACCTTCGGCCAGTGAGTACAGCTCATCAAAATCTGGAGATTCTGAGACATGGAGGACTGCATCATCAGGTAGCCCTACGGTTAAAGGTTGATCCTCTTTGAAAGGAGCCTCATGTAAGTTGGGCCTTGGGAGCTCCAAAATCTTGGTCTCTACCGACTCTAAGTGCTCTAGCGCTTTGCATGTATCGGGAGATTTGAGCTCCTCCTCTTTGGTTGGTTCTTGTTGAGGAACTTGGGGCCTATGGAGGGGTGGCCAGATAGCACCCCCCATGCCTTGGTAGGGCATTTCATCCCGCTCTTCTTCTCGCTCTGATTCCTCAGAGGCTTCTTGATGAATTTCTAAGGGTGGCCCATAAACCTGAGTGGGTTCCTGAGGAAGGCGCCCATCATTGGTTATAGGAGTAGCCTCCTGCTCATGTCTAGGAGGCATCGGGGGTGGTGCTCGATAAGGTCGCAGAGACTTGTCTCGCACCCAGGGGTTGTGCCTCTCATAATGTTTTGTCTTATGCGTGTGAGGGGTTGGAGTCCTCTCCTGCATAGTGTGTTGGAACAACTCATCCTTCTGGTGCTGAAGGTGCTCTTTATTTAGAAGATACCATTGCTCTAACTGTTGTCGTTCTAGCTCAAGTTGCATGAGTTGCACCCGATGTGCGACATGCTCGATAGATTCTAAGATAGTTGGTCTTGCCGTCTCATGTCTAGAAGGGCTAGATGCCTCTCTGACATATCTATCTCGGTCATAGTGATCCAAGATCTCTATAGGCCGCCTCCCTCTGTTGGGGGTAGCGGCATTCCCTCGGGGCTTTGGCCTCAGTGAGTGGTCCTGATAGATAGCAGGTGCGGAGGCGTATTGCTCTCGCATTGTATATTGCTCTCGAGGAAGGTAGGGGTCTTCCTCGTGCTCTCTTTCATAAGTGAAAAAGGGACGGACGGAGTTGGCTCGCCCTGCTTGAGGAGCCTTGTGCTCTGGATTTGTCCTTGTAGTCCTGACAACTAGAGGGGGTGAAGGAGGGATAGTGTAATCATGTGGTTCCTCCCGTCGAACCCTATGTTGACCTAGCGCTTCATCGCGTGGTGACCACTCATAGCGAGCATCTAAGGGAGCTCTCCTATGGATGTACCCCTCATGGAAGGGTGTGTGTTGGGTGATATGTTGAACAGGAGTGCCCCTAGAAGAGGTGCCCCTATAGTCCCTTTCCGTTAAGGTGTGGAGGGGTCTGCCTTGTGTGTCGAGCCGCCAAGGTGGTATGACCAAATCCTTGGGGCTATATCGGAGGTGACTTGTGCCTCCTTGGATATTCCCCATAGCATCCGCCCATGATTGGGCTTGGCTGCGGGTGAGCACCATGATGATGTCTCTCTAAAAACCCTAAAAATTGAAATGAGTCAGATGGGGCCCAAAATTGGGGTGCGCATCCCTCTTACAATAGATAAGACAAAAATGAAGTTTCAAGTCCTAACTCTAAATACATTAGGAGATATTGACCTCCGAACAACTCAAAAAGCATAAAAAATTAGGTTATCAAATTTAAAACCTAATTTCGGGGCACTAGATGATGGAATTTGGCCCCAAAAACTGGTTTTTTGGACAAATAGAACTCTAGGGAGTTATATTTGTTTAAAATTATCCCAACTAACTCCCTATAAAATTTCAAGTCAATCGGAGCTACGGTTGAGAAGTTATGGCCCCGACAAGATGCACTAAAATTTAGGGAAAAAATATAAGATTTCCCATATTTTGTTGGATGCTCCTGCATCACTTATGGGCACCTTTGGGGTGCTTTTGGGTTGACCAAAGGGTTCATGGACACCTTTGGGGCATTTTGGGGATGACCAAGCGATTGCGGGAATCCTTGGAGCTTTTGGAGCGAGTGACAAAATGCATAGATTTTTATCTTTTGTTTATGATTTTTCTGATTTTTTTTTTGTTACACTAAGCAGAAATGAACACACACATACACAAACGGTGATTATCTCTTTTAAAGATTAATGGTGTGTCCTAAACTGGTTTAGTGCATTTTGATGATTTTGTTTTGTTTTTGAAAGTTTTGAAGAACGTTTAAATGCAGAATGTTGGCTCATATGACTCCCATAAATGGTCGCCCCTTCAATATACCATTGTCGGACCGATATACCAACCTCTCTATATACCCGCCCTTACGAGAGGGAAACTATAGGTACGTGAGAGCAGATGGTACGTGGAACATAGGCGGTACGGAAGGGGGATTGTCCTGTTAATGACACCTACCATAGAAGACTTATCCTCGCGCGCATGGGAATCACCCCAGCGACACTCGATCAGCTTTCATCGGGATTTACGCCTAACAACAGTGACAATCGGGGAAATGGATGCAAAATCAAGCCAAGGTGGTGATGAACCCACCGTTGGTCTTGATCAAGGGCTAGGGTCTTACGACCAGCTCCTTGGTTTAAAGATACCACGTGATGTGTGTGTGGTTTATTTTAATTAAAATTGAAACATGCAAGCAACCAACTTTCCCTAAGCAAGCAAAAGTTGACAAAAAATAGAAACAAAAAATCAAAAAATGACAGGGACAGTTTTGGAACCTTACCTCTTTTCTGCCTAGACTTGTTGTTTCTGATCTTCGGCTCTGAAAATTTACAGAAAAAAATTTGTCCCTGTTAGAGACAAATTACAGAACAAAATTTGTCCTGGTCTGAGACGAATTGGAATTCGTCCCAAGGTAAGACGAATTACAGTCTGCTTTAAAAAAATGGTACCTGTCAAGCACCAAACACAAAAATGGATCAGTTACTTGATCTTAAAAACCAGGGGACAGAGTCCCACCGTGATCGCCACTGAAAGCATGAGATTCCAAAAGTTTTGAAAGGAAAACTATTTCGATGCATTCAAAATCAAACTAACGCTTAAGTCCTAAAATGTGAAGTGCATTAAACGAAAGAGGCAAATTGATTGAAATGAGATACAAGAATTTAGAGAAGTCACAACCCTTTTATTTAACTCTTTAACCTCGGTTACAAAATTGCCTCCTCCCTTCTTAGGGGTTAGGAGCGTTAAATGGATTTGGTTACAATCGTGATCAATAATCCTTCTTCCGCATGCCCACATTTGAAATGGGCGGGCCAAAGTGTTGCCGCCGCTTGTGTTGATGAGTCCTCGCTCCTTGCTGCTCCTCCTGCGTTCAAAGAAACAACAAAGGCGTTAGTAGCACCTACTGCAAATAGGAAAAGTTTGTTCCTTGAAATTAATAAAAGATGCATGTAAAATATTATCGAAATCAGTGAGTAAAATGAATCTAAATCACCTGCAAATCTGACAGAGACCAAAAGACCTTACCAGAGGGCCACCGCCATTGAAACAGTCGGCCAATTTGCATTCAACTGGAATTCGTCCCTGGGCAGGACGAATTCTGCTGTAATTCGTCCCCGGGTAGGACGAATTCGCCTGTGATGAAAAGTCGAAGTGATGCCGTCTAAATGTCGAACCTCGGGACCTCCAAAACACCTACAAACAGAGGGGTTAAGTAATTGGGGCCATTTTGGGATGACCCAGATGGTCGGATTCTCCCAATTTGGCCTCTATCCATGGGAATTCGACGTCGCTACCTGCAAGTTAGTGAGGGCCACAAAATCGACAAAGCATGATAATATTTGATAAATGTCTTCTGAAATCAAGATTGTGAGCTATCTAAATAGCATAGAGTGTAATGTAGGATAAACAAGTAATAACAGAATAGATTAAAATGAAACTAACAAAAAGTGTGGGGTGCCCAAGTGGGCCGCCCCCGTTAGAACTTGATTTTGACGCCAATCCACTAGGGATGGGCCCAAAATCTCTTGGGATGGGTTGTCGGCAAATTGGTGGATTAAGGTGGTCAAATGTTGGGTTTGGGTTCGGATCCACGCTTCCAAAAGCCACCCAATAACCTCTCTTGTGAAAGATATTAATGGATGTGAAAAGGTGAATCGAAAAAGGGTGCAATAGGGTGTTCAATTTGGCAGCACTTCGTTGCTTGAAAATGCCTCCAACTTGTCCTTTTTTGGGTGGGAAAGTCCACCATTTTATAGACCCAGGGGGTCTCTTTGGAGGGGCATGCAGGGATGCCATGTGGCGGCCATGCCTTCCCAAGAGGGAGGAGACTCCTCCCTGACTTGGGCTTCCATGACTGCCTTTGTGACAGTCCTCTAACGGCCAATCTACCCACCTACACGCGCATGCACGGCAGGAGGCAATAATTGACTGTCCTCGGCTGCCACTTGGCGGCATTCTTCTTTTTGCCCGTTAAACCTGGAATTCGTCCTGACCAAAGACGAATTTAGAATTCGTCCCTGGGTGAGACGAATCCCAGTTAGAATTCGTCCCTGAGCCCTGGGTGAGACGAATACCGAGCAAAGTGCCTGAATGTGCCAAATTGCCTTTTGACCTTACAAAATTGCTATAAAAGTGGTTAGGACCACTGTTTAACCTCTGAGGGCTGCCCTGAGGGCTATGTGTGTCAAAGCGATCAGTGTTTGCAGTCACATAATCGGATTGGTGTTGTTTTGGTGTCTACAGAAGTATATTGTTTTGTTTAGAAGAATATATTATGGAAATATATTGCTTGTTTGTGAAAAATATATTGTGGAAATATATTGTTTGGTTTAGAGGAATATATTGTGGAAATATATTGTTTTTTTTTTAATATATTTTAGAAATATATTGCTTGGTTTAGAGGAATATATTGTGGAAATATATTGTTTGTTTATTAAAAATATATTGTGGAAATAAATTGTTTGTGGAAATATATTGTTTGTTTGTGAAAAATATATTATGGAAATATATTTTTTGGTTTAGAAGAATATATTGTGGAAATAATATTTTTTTTGTTTAGAAGAATATATTGTGGAAATATATTGCTTCTTTGTGAAAAATTATTATGGAAAAGTATTGTTTGATTTAGAGGAATATATTGTGGAAATATATTTCTTGTTGTGAAAAATATGTTGTGGAAATATATTTTTTGGTTTAGAAGAATATATTGTGGAAATATATTGCTTGCTTGTGTAAAATATATTGTGGAAATATATTGCTTGTTTGTGTAAAATATATTGTGGAAATATATTGTTTGGATTAGAGGAATATATTGCAAAAATATATTGTTGGTTTTGTGAATATATTATGTGGAAACATATTGCTTATATATTACAAAAAATTATTTCTTGTTTTACTTTGAGGAATGGAGAGCTTGGAATGTTTATTTGGATGTGGAGTCCAATAGAAATAAGGAGATTATGGGAGGTTTCCTTAAGTATTTGGGCGTGGAGTCAATTTTTAAGTGAAATATTATGGGGTATTTTACATAATATTTATAAGTGGGCTTGGATTCCATCTATAGAGAATAAATAAGGGGGATTACGTTATTTTTCTATTTTAAAACATGGATAAAAAATTTGGGTTCAGAATCCATATTTAATAAAGAAATTTATGGGGTTTGATCATGTGATTGTTTTAAAATAAAATAGCAAATTAAAGGATCAGTTTATATATGAATACTTGATGTAATGGATTGAGTATGGCTTGTTTGTTTCCTTTATGTTTGCATTAGATGCATAGAATATGAAATAAGCATTTGGGAATGCATTCATACTTGCAAATGAGTTGTTTTTATCCTCACCTTCCTATCAAAATGCCATGGAGGTCAAAGGATGAAGATAGCAGATCAAGATGATGGATTTCCTCCTTGTTTTATGTAATAATGTGAAGGATTAGTTTGAAGATCACTCTTGGAGAAAGAGGATTTATTGTAATAGAATTCAAAGACTATTATTTTGTATATATACCTTTAAGTTGGGTTGATATATGGTGCTATGTTTATGAATGGTTTTTATCCATGTTAATTCTTGATTTAAAGGCTATGTTAGATTTATTCTGTAAGCTTAAGATGATTAAAGTTTCTTTCATATTAGAAGATGCTTTTGTTTAAATACTTGAAAAGAGAGAGAGAGAGAGAGAGAGAGAGATAGAGAGTTATTCATGGGCTTACGGGTTACTTTGGGAAGGGCTCTATAGTTAACCTTATTTAAACTTTCATTTTCAACTTGGGATGTTGTGGGGGTAGAAACACCTAGTTCTTGTGTCCATGAGAAGACAATCACATGAAGTAATTGTTGCGTAGAGGTCCATCATGAATATGGGAAATACAAGCAAGAAGTTTAATGGATCACTATGAAGGTTTAGTTAAACTAGACTAAGACAATACACCTGATAGGCCCATCATAGATTGAGTAATGTCTAGAAGAAGGAATTGGCATCCTCCCTCTCTAAAGACTACAAAGGAATAATCCTAATGCTAATGTCAAAATTTATACATTCATGAAGACTATAAAAAATGTGGGGAGACCGTTTAAGAGCATCCCCTTTATCACAAAGGTATACAAGGTAAACCCTAGTTACCTATGGGAGCTTGGCCTCTCCTATCCACTCGAGTGATGTCTATAGCATATTAGACTCAAAATGTGGGTATGTCTAGTCAATATGTGTATTTCATGGATACTCCTATGGACCTTGTTAAGTTTCTTTAAAAAACTTAATCTCTCTCAGGTTGGTTAGTTTTAGGTTTTTACATATATCTTTAACATTATATTGAGTCAACTAGAATCCATAGATGTTAAAATGGATGAATAGGATAAGTGCATTACTTTACTATGTTCTTTACCTAATTCATAGGATAATCTAATCATAGCTATAAGTAGTACAAAAAATAAATTAAAACTTGAAGATGTTGTGGTATCTCTACTTAGTGAGGAATTAAGAAGAAAGTCCATGAATAGTATATCTAATCATATTTTTTTGTAATGGGTCGGTCTAAGGAGAGAGGCGGTAGGAACAAGGGGGATAAAAAGAAATCCAAGTCTAAGGGTAGATTTAAATCTCCAATAAAAAGTAAAGTGAAATGGTAGAACTATGGTAAAACAAGCCATGATAAGAAGGAATGTAAACAAAATAAAAATAAAAAGATGTTGTTTCCACTTATGAAAAATCCTTCAATAATGACAATGTTAGTGGTGATAAATTTTGTACCTTTGCTAATAGTGCTAGTGGTGATTTATGGTTGATTCGTTTAGGTGCTTCCTTCGACATAACTCTGCATAGGGATTAGTACTTAGAGTACAATAAATATGATGGTGGAAAAGTCTACCTTGGTGACAACACTTCACACAAGATTGTTAGTCAAGGTAAGGTAAAATTGATTTTTAATGATAAGATAGTTAATACATTGAAAATTGTGCTACATGTTCCTATTTTAGTTGTTCCTACATTTGATAATTGTGCTACATGTTCCTACATTTGTCTATATATGTTTAACCCTTCTAAAATTTCCCAAGCTTAAACTTCATTGTTTGTCTTAAATACACTACTAAAAGTGTAATGTGTCAAAATTTTACTTCAATTATTTCTAATTTTTACTCCTCCTATAACTAGTCTTTGATTTTATTTAGATGCTCAATCAAAATGTAGCTTGATCAACTTTGCTTCTGGTGGTTTCCACTTTATAATTTTTGTCTTCCTTTTGTTTTTCCTATACCCAACATCATAATTCTATTTGATGACTTGACTCCATCTATCAAGGCTCTATCCTTTAGATATTCGATGAGTTGATAAGGTTGGTTTAGAATCCTCTATGGCTAAATAAATCTTTCTTTTCATTACCTCTTAACTACTTTCTTTTCCTTTAAATATTTTTGTATTCCTTTCTATCCATAAAATCCAAAATATTGTATATTTTAATGTATCCTAGATTGTTTGTAATGCCTTGCTTTTAAAAGTTCCCTTCCATTGCTTTAACTATTCTTCAATTTTACTATTAATCACTATGTATTTACCAAACATATTAAAATTCCATTGTCATAGTTCCTAAACTATTGAGTAGTGTCCTAAGATATGGCCTATAATCTCCTCCTTTTTACATAGAACACATTGCGAGGGGCCATGAAAACCTCTTTTCATTAGGTTATTCCAGGATAATATTTTCCTATGACCTATTATCCATACAAACATTTTGAATTTTGGAATGCTTGAGTTATCCCAAAAATATCTCCATATTCTTGTGGTATTCTTTTTTTTTTTGGTGCTTTACATTATATTTACTTATTTCTATGAAATCTCCTAAGCTATTCAACTCCCAAATCAACTTATCCTTGGCTCCCATAAGATTAATCGTTGTTGTTATCTTTCTGCTCAACTTCCTTCTAACAATAATGTATAGTATACTT
The DNA here is from genome assembly GCA_028583015.1 of Wollemia nobilis. NCBI lineage: Eukaryota > Viridiplantae > Streptophyta > Pinopsida > Araucariales > Araucariaceae > Wollemia > Wollemia nobilis. The sequence continues at coordinate 1,189,174 of JAQPPZ010016941.1, forward strand.
GTAAAATAATTTTCTTTCCATTTGTATCTTCCCTCGTAATACTTGTACATAATATTTGAAACCTTATTATCATATTTATCTTGAATTAATCTCATATATGGTTTCAAAATTGGGTATAAATTGAGTGATTTTTTACCACACCAAGTATCCCATCCAAATAGAAGTTGTTTCTCTAGTTCCCACCATCCATATTAGATATTTAATCACTAGATTAATTGATTTTTTAAAATCATTCCATAATGCAAAACCATATAGTAGTGATAATGTCATAAATATTAAACTTGGGTTATTGGGTTCTATGTACTTATGTAGAAGAATTATTGCCCATTGTCTTTGAATCTCTTTGTACAATCTCCAAAATATTTTTTCCCTTAGAGCTAAGTTTGCATTTGTAAGAACTCTTAAACCAAGACCTCCCATAGTTTATATTTTCTCCATTTCATGAAATGAAATTTTCATTTATCATTTAATTTTGACCACAAAAATGATTGCATAATATAGATTAAACTTTTTTCTATCGATTTTGGAATTTTATAAAAGGACATATAACATGTTGTAATGGTTTGTAAGATTTATTTAATCAACTACATCCTTCCATATAACAATAAACATCTACCTTTCTATACTTGTAGTTTATTATGGACTTTAATTATAATTAGATTCCACAAATGTATCATCATTATTCCCTCAAATAAATGCATCCTTAGATATGTTGTTGGAAAATTTAGCTTCTCCAATTGAAGCAACCTATATATCCCTACTTTGATTCTAGCTAGAGTGTTTAGGAAGTAAAATTTAGATCTTGTATTGTTAAATTTTTTCCTCAACACTCTTTCATATTCCTTAATAGGTTATTCAAAGCTTTGGCCTCATTTTTTCCTCTCCTTCCAAAAACGTTTGTATCATCTACAAACTATAAATGTGTGATATTGTCAATGTTATTACTAGCCTTAAGTATGCTTATTAGTCCATATTTGTATACCTTCTTCAAGTTCCTTCCCAATACCTCTACCATAATAATGAACAAATATGGTGATAGAGAATATCCCTATCTAAGACCCCTCTTGGATTTGAATGATTATGTTACTAGTCATTTGACTAGCACTACATATGATACTATAGAGACATAAGCTTTAATCCATTGGACCTATTTCTTTCCAAATCCAAAATTTTCTAATACTACAAAAAAAATACCATTTAACCTTATCATAGGCTTTATTCATATCAAATTTTAAGATCATTGCTCTCTCTTTCTAGAAGTTGTTAAGTGCATTACTTCATGAGCTACTATGATTTCATCTAGAATCTATCTTTGTTTTACAAATCCTCTTTGATCTTCTAAAATAATTATGTCTAATAGTGGCCTTAGTCTATTTACCATCACTTTGGAGATTATGTTGTGTTCCATATTATATAGGCTTATGGGATTGAATGAATAAAACTATTCAACACCCTTCTTATTGGGAATCAAGGTGAGATATGATATGTTTATTTTATAAGCTATGTAACATTTTACCCTAGAGTGTTCCACTACCACCAATAAACAATCCTTTACTATTTCCTAGTTATGCTAATAGAAGCTACATAAAGTCCATATGAACCCAAGGATTTATCCTTATCAAAAGCGAAGAGAGTCGAATGAGCTTCTAAAGTAATAAGCTCCATTAGTTTTTTAATGTCTTTATCTGTTATAACTAAAGATGCTTCTTACAATATTTTATCATTAAGAACTTCAATCTCCTCTAATCCTAGAATATTTTGGTTAAAAAAAATTACCTCCTTTCTGATTTAGATTTGGTATTCAATCTAAAACCGTTATACTAATTTAATTCTACTAATTTTGGATGTAAATCTCTATACTATTGCCATCCTATGAAGAAAATTGTGTTTTTATCTCCTTCTTTTAACCAAGTATATCTAAATATTAATCTTAAAATTTCTCTTCCTTAAAATATTATGATATTCACTGAGAAACTCCTTTTCCTTCTAGCTTGGATTAATGTGCTCACCTTTTTATAATTTTGAAAGTTTCTCTTATGTTTTCTTTCTCCTCAAAGATGTTTTCGATAGTGTTTTTATTCCATTATTTTAATATAGATTTCATTGATTTAATTTGTTTTGGAAGTGCATAGAGACCATTGATTCCTAAAGAATTCCATGTTTGCACCATCATATCAACAAATTAAGGACAATCATCCCACATTTGCTCATATTTAAAATATGATATTTATTAAAATCACTCACCACCACTTTAACTCTTATCGGCCAGTGATCTAAACCAATCCTTGTCAAAGTATTAATTTTAGCATAAGTCCCTTCATCTAGCCAATGATTTGAGAGTATGCATATATTTAATTTTTCTCCTATCAAGTTTTAGCCTATCCTATTCTTGGTCCATGTATAGTTGCCCTATTCAAAGCCAACCTCCCATTGATTATTGTTTTGAATAAAAGCTAAGAAATCTCTCATACTTTAGGTTATTTTCCTAATTCCTCCAAATTTCTCATCTAGTTTGGTTATGGCATTGAAATCTCCTATGATCATGAATCAATTTTTTGGGTCTTTACTTATCATAAGGCTTAATTCTTACTCTATACTTCTAATATTCCTAACTAAGTTGTAGGTCCATAGACATTGATAAATATGAAATAAATATGTACAAAGTAGCATGTGACTAATGAGACTATCAAGTTCTTAGTTTCATGGATGGTTTCATAGAAGGTTCTAAATAGATTCCAACATGTTAGAATTTTCCCTATCACACCTTTTAAATCCATAATGTCTCATTCACATATTTCCCATTTTGATTTCATAGTTTTGGAAACTTCTTCCTTTGTCATTATAGTTTCTTAGATACAAAGAATATCAATCTTATTACTAAAAAAACATCCCTAATAAACCTCTTGTTTGAGGGGGAATTAACACCTTTTATATTACATGAGATGGTAATAATGTTTCATTAGGGTTTTTTGGCTCCTCTTATGAATTACCAATATCATTTTGTTGTTTGGTAAAGAGAAATTAAACCAACATATATTGTGTTATTTTTTATATGTTTGCTCTTGCTTCCCTAATTCTCACTTGATAATTTGAATATTTTATTCTTTGTGCATTTTTGGTATTGGGGGTAGGTCTTATTATTATATTCCTCAATATTTTTCACAACTTTTATTTTCATTATATTTATCTTCTCGTAACTCTACTAAATATACTTTTTACTTATCTTGCTCATTTTATGGTATTTACTTGTTAATAGTAGATGTATTATAATCTAAAACTATATTTTCTCTACCATTTTCCTTCTATTAAATAGTGCATGGTACTTCAAGAGAGTTTTTAAAATCTAATGATGCACATTACTTATGTTTAGTAGCAATGTTCATCCCTAAATTAGGTCCATACTGAGTGAATGTTTCCTTGTTAATATTTTGTTCCTATTGTACCATGTCCTTTAAGATATAATATGCTTTTTATTAATAGTCTAAATCCTCAAAATATTTTATATTTCTTCAAATATCCTTACTTACTGGTATCCACTATTTATTTACTTTTATCAGTTTGGACATATTTGCTAGGAGTTGAAAACCATCCTTAATTTATACCCATTTGTAAGTTTCTCTAATAATTTTCTACATATGTTTATGTTGGAATATTATTATGGAATGATATCTCAATATGCCTCACCTCATGACATCTTCTACATCTTAAAAAATATTTTCGTAATTCATGGTTTGGTTCCATAACTTACCCCATACTTAAGAACAATTAATTCTAGTAAAGGTTTACTGATATCAATCATGATCAATATCTAAGCATAAATAGCTACGACCCTATATTTTTTAGTTTCTAAAATATAAATGAATTATCTAAGAGTATTTCCTATTTCCTTGAAGGTATCTAATTTTCAAAATTCAATGGGCAACCCTTACATCCTGAACTAGACGGGTACTAGAGATAGATTTATGTTTTTAGGTGTAAAAATTTCAAACTAGTAGGTAAGGAAGAGTTCTGCTCTTTGCATAAACCAAGGACCATTATTTTAGGATTCTATCTCTTTCCTCCCTAGAATAGAAAATGAACAAGAATAAACCTTTGGAAAGAAAGGATAGACTCACTCTTAAAGACTTCCATCTCCTATCAACCCATTTTTTTAAATTCGAAGCCCTTGACCAAGACCTATTAAATTTACCAATGACTACTTTATCTTTGATAAATGAGGTTCACTGGTCTATGGGGTCCTCCCAAACTTCTATTACTAGGCATGATTCTAAGGATTTAGTCATAAACCAATCAATGAAAGAAAAACTATAACTTGATATCTATTGAAATTTACCAATATATCTTATAGTGATTATATTATTTGAAAATACACCAATAATAATATACATAGAAAATGATTGATTATTTATGCTATTATGTGTCTATTTTTAAAGTTTTATATTAGTTTTTATTTTTTATTTTTTATTTTGGTTTTATACAAATAGTTATTCTTGTTTAAAAAGTTATAGTTGAAGGAATTTTTTAAGGTCTCAATGTATTATGTATATCATACTACATGCGTAGAGTGTCTTTAGATGTGGACAAAGGCATTCATCTTTTTTATATATAACGACTTGTCCTTTATCCCTCCTCCCTTTGAATTTGAATCTTAGTCATTTTGTTTGGAGTATCCAAATCTTCACCATTAGGCCTATTATTAGGTCCAGTTAGGCTATACTTGGAGTGATGAATTGTTTATGTTTATTTTTTAATAAAATTTCTATTTTTTTTTAATATGTTGTTTCTAGTTAGGACCACTCTATTAAAAATATTGAAATATGACATTTTTTGTTAGGTTAATCAAACCATATCTAACATGTTTTTTTTTACTTTTAAAAATAAATTATATTAATAGAAGTTTTATTACAAAGTAAAATAATCTAGACAAGAAACAAGGGAGAAAGAGGAGCCTCCTCCAATCCCTTATGGCTCAAAAATTAACCATAAAAATATTATATATGTGGGTTTGTTGAAAACATCACCTGAGGCCACCATTATGTAGTTATCCATGTACATCAACAACACTTGAGTTGAATTCTAATTTTCCTCATTCATCTCAACTTTGTAGACAATCCATCTATCTTCATACTATTTTGAAGTCCTTGGCATATTGATAATGTATGACATACCTATTTTTTTGTGGGGTGGAGGCTTCTTTTCTCTTAATATAGTCATACTCAATAAAATGCAGATGGTTGTGTGTGTTCTATTTTTGAAAACCATCCACCTTGGCCAATTTGAGTCTACTAATAGTAATGTCATAAGGTAGAACAATAGTATCCTACAGATGAAGACACAAGAGTCTATGGTGGTAAGACAAAAAACTTGCTTACCCAACTTTCCACTAGGATAACTTATCATTTATTTCCTTCCAGGCCATTGCTCTCTGGCCTAACTATGATAAATTCATTAGAATCACTATCTACTCTTCCTATTTTACCATATTCCTATACCACCTCTTGTACCCCTTGGATTATTTGGCACTAGGTTATATGATTTTCCATATGATATTCCATGTATTACCCTTCCTCCAAATCCTTTCCCCATTTTGCTAAATAATCGACCACCATATTTCCCTCTCGCTTGATATGCATAAATAAAACATCTTGAAAAACCTTCCAAATATTTTGAACTACTTCCACCTTCCTTCTCTCCCTAATTCCTAGCACTTGGAAGCGTTTTATCGAATGCAATATTCTAGCCCATACCTGAGAGTCTGTCTCTATCCATAGCTTATGTAAGTCTATATTCACAACTATCATTGACATCGATAGGATTACTTGTCCTTTTGCTTCATTATTTGTTGTCTCCCCATACCTTCTACTCTCCAGTACACATATTCTCCTTTTCAATTCCTTATGATAATTCCAAAATCAACTTTTCTAGGATTTTTAGTAGAAGTGCCATCTGTGTTAGCCTTCACCCACTCTTTGGGAGGTGATCTCCACTTTATGTCATTCAAGTAAATCTCACTTGTGCATCCAACACTTATTTTTTTTTTATTTTATTGTTATTCCAAAGCTCCTAAGGATAGTCACTTCCTTCATTTCTATGTATGTTTCCTCCTCTAATCTAATAGACAATATTTCCATTACCTTAACAATAATCCTCTCCCATACTTGCTCCCTTGTTCTATGCTCTGATCTAAATATGTATGCATTTTTTTCTATCAATAAATTCCACCATATGAAGCTAGGTTCCATATTCCATGCCATTTTCATTGTTTTAGTCTTAAAACTACATTGTTTCTATTTCTCATAAAATATTTCCTGACTCCCAAATATTTCACATAACTATCTCATCTGTCCCCACCAACTGATACATATGTCTCTAGAAAAATAACACCCAAAAAAGAGGAGATTCAAGGTCTCCTCTACCTTCCCAGATAGAACACATTTGGAAGGCCCATAGAAGCCATTTTTCTTAAATTATCAAACGTCAAGTACTTTCCATGGTTAATCAACCATGAGAAAATGTTAATTTTTGACCATCCTTCATTTTTTCAAACAAATGTCCTTGGAAGTGGTGTTGGGGTAATATTATATTCGTAGGCTACCTTGTATCCCTCCTTTTTCTTGTATATTCCCAACTTTCTAACTCTCCATCCAAGTATATACTTCTTGAAACCATACAAAATTGGGTGTCTTTGGAGATATCTCCACAATTTTTTGGTTGGTTTCTCTATCCCCCTCACTAATCATTCTTAGGGATGTTTCTATTGTAGTAAGTCTGGCATACATTGATTCCATGATTTCATGTAGTAAGAGGCTTTCAACCACCCTGCCTCTTAGAGATCTACTTTCCAACTCTCCATATTTGATAATGTTTGAATAATTGCAGGTTGGGATTGATTACATGATTCCTCTCAAAAGAGATCATCCTTTCCATCCACTAACTGCCAATATAGGTATGGCATTATTAACTCTTGGATCACTTCCATTTCTCTCCATATTGTAGGTCCCTTTTCTTCCACTTTGAGACTTGAGATGTTTTCCTCAATAACTCCTCGGTAATATTTGGCTTGTAACAGTTTTTTGAATTCTCTTTGGAGATTGAAGTATGGAAATTTTATAAAATGAGAGGGCTTGTAGAACAAATTTAATCATTGTAAGCCTTCCTCCCAAGCTTAGCCATTTGTGCGTCCAATTGCTCAACTTATCTTATAGTCTATCAATCAACTCTTTTCACTCCTTGCTTTTTATTTTCTTTGTAGATGACAGTACTCCTAGATACTCTATGGATAAAGGAGTTTCCATGAATTTCAATAATTGTATAATTTTATCTTTTACCCTCTTCATTGTATTGAACAAAAATATTGGATTTTTTTTCATTTAAATTTTTCCCAGTAGCTTGAGTATACACATCTAAAACTTCTTTTATGTTTCTTGCTACTAGGATATTGTCTTGAATAAATAATAGCAGTATCATCCATAAAATAAAGGTGATTTACCTCAAATTTAGATCTTATTTTCAAACCCCTCAACCTTCCCTCTTGTCTTCCTTTTTCTAACAGTCTCCTTATACCCTCTACATAAAGGATAAAAAGGTAAGGGGAAAGATGGTCCCTTTGCCTCAACCCTAGTCTTATTGTGAACATAGGAGAGGGACTACCATTTACTAGAATTGAGAATGATGTGGTCTATATACATGCTTTCACCCAGTCTCTACACCCCTCTACAAAGCCTATTTTTCTAAAATCCTTTGCATAAAAGTCCAGTCTACTTTGTCATGACTTTTGAAAGATCTAATTTAATAAACATATTTTGGTTCTTCTGCTTGGACATTTTTTGTAATATCTCTTGGGCCACTACTATTCCATATAGAATTTTTTCACCTTCACCAAACCTGCCCTGCTCACTTGAAATCAGATTTGGTTAAAAAAAAATTAACCTGTCCGCCGTAAGCTTTGTTAATATCTTGTATACTACATTACATAGTGAAATAGACCTATAATTACTAATTATCTCACTAGGTGGGCCCTTAGGAATTAAATTAACAAAAGTATTATTCAAGGCTTTTAACATTTGCTTACTCTGTCTGATTTACTCCAATGCCTCCACCATTGCTTGGTCCAAAAATTTTCAAATATTTTGATAAAATTCAATGGTAATCCATTTGGTCTTGGGGTCTTTCCTATTTGCATTTTTTGTATGATCCACAATATTTCTTCTAAAAAAATTGATTACATTTTGGAAGCTCTCATATTCTTTTAGGACTTCCCCTTCCTTCTGATTTACCTTCTGCTAAAGAAATTGGTCGACCATGTTAATATATGCTTTTGTCCCCTCTTATTATAGTTGATGATCCTTAACTATTGGGCATATTATAGCTATATGTCCATGAGCGTGGAACACCCTACATTTGAATGAAATAACCTCATAATCTAGTTTCTAGCACACAAAAAAAATCCCCTTTTTTTAGGTCTATCTCTATTGGAAGAGGTTTACTGAGGTCTATTTCTACACAAATCCTAGCAAAAGTTGTTAATCCTCCTAATGCTATTTCTCTTGATCTATCTTGAAAATGTTCTAGTAATTTTCCTATTGCCTCGAGTACCTATTATTTCCAAAATTCAAGGGGAAGGGTAAATAATATTACCAATATTGGTACTGCAGTCTGTTCAACCCTCGGGTTGAATTCCATCTTCCATGGTTGCAGAAATAGTTTTGGTGGCCTATGATGATACAACCCTCCCTCAAATACTTTTTTTTGATCTGCCATTGACATGAACTCCATAAAAAAATACATTTTTGGGAGTGTTGGAATCTGGTATTCTCTTTCTAGATGCCATTGTTTCCTTACCCACATATGGAGGAAGTGCACAGATGGTTTCAAACCCATGAATTTACCTATTAGGTTGTGTTTCGTATTATAAACTATGTCTTGGGCTATCCAGTACTCTACTATTTCAAATACTAGTATTTCCTTTGCCTTTGGTAAACATCTATTCACCATTCTAGGTAGAGAATCCTCCTTTTGTTGCTTCCCCATGGTGTTTATGATTTTCCTTGCCTATGTTTGACAGTTGCTAAATCTATATTGGATTCCATATAGCATATCTAGGTATGAGATTCCTTGTTTTAGAGGATCTAGTACTAAAGTACCTATGACCCCTATTCTTGGTTGTGACACTTCCTGCTGAAAGACCCTCCAACAGGATTGATCCTCTTTGATGGTGTTTCTCACAAGGAAATGTTCTTCAAGACTCTACCATAACCTCTGAAACCCTAGTTCATTTCCTTAGAACTCTAGTGCTTCATCAACTTTTTTATCTAACATACCTTTTATCACAATATTATTTATTTACTAAATATAACAATATTATTTATTTATTAAATATATTGTTTATCATCCTTAAAATGCCATGTTTTCACAATTAGCTCCTTGACAAAAAATTCTCATTTGGTTAGTTGTCTTCTAAAATTTGAATTTCGCCAAGATGACTTCATTACTAATTTTTTTTCATGCTATTAAATTTTAGGTAGTCATTTATATTGGATTGGATTGTGTGCACATAGGTAGTTGGATAGTATATTATGGTAATGGGTGAATTTGACTTTGTGGTAGATAATCATTATTACCTTATAATAAGACACGTAAACTTAACTTATGGAATGCTCTCATTTAAGTTAATATTTTCTTTATGCATGGTTCAATAGACTCAATTTTGTTTGGAAAAAATAAGTGGCCTCATGCAACTTTGCTAAACTTTTATATGATAGTCACCATATATAATTGTTGAGCAGAAGAGTTACTCTACTACATTCTAATCATAATGATTGCATATAAAAAGTTCTTTCCACTAAGTAAGTCGTCATTGGGATCATGCTTGTATAATATTGTATCTTTGGTTAAACCAAATGTTCAAAAAGATACATTAAACTATTCAATATGTTGTAGTGTGATCAAGTAATTTTGAAACAAGTTATAAATCATCCTTATAATACATTTGACTGACCAATAACATTAAAATAGAGATAATGTGTGTTAACCAAGGAAGTGAGTCTACTATCTCTTAAGGAAATGAGTCTAAACCTTCTCTACAAAAGTATATTTAAGCCTTCAATAAACTTTAGACCTAAACAAGAGAATATAATCGTTGCTTCATAGGTCTATAATGTAAACAAGAGAATATAACCGTTGCTTCATAGGTCTATAATGGAAAAGGAATTTACGAACACACAAGGAATTGTTAAAACAGAACTTTGGATTTTAATTTGATCAATAAGAAGGAATTGCTCCCAGGGGAATTTACGAACACACAAGGAATTGTTAAAACAGAACTTTGGATTTTAATTTGATCAATAAGAAGGAATTGCTCCCAAGAGCTAGGTGGATTGGCAAAGGCTTGATTGACCAAGTACTTGCCAAGAAAAGACCTAGGTTTAAACCTTGGGGGCATGCTGCCAGCTTTGGTAAAGGTAGTAGTCCGTGCTGAATCCTCTGAGTGTGTGTCAGACTGATGATGATGGTACACACCTCGAGCAACTGATGGTCTCCATCTCACGCCAAATCAACAACAATGAGACGAATAGGTTTTTGGGAACCCTATGCTTGTTAGCCACCTGTAACCAACTCCTCTATGTAACAAAAAAAAATAAGAAGGATTTTTTTTTTTTTTTTGATATATAGAAGCAATGGTTACAATCACGATTTTTAGTAACTACCAGCACAGCTGATAGGATTCAAACTATCTGCAAAGGCTCCCAGGACTTCCACCTCGGTACATGGTAACCCGGCGTGAGATGGGGACCTTCGGATGCAATTTCATCCCTTGCTTTTATATTAAATTTTAATCTTTTATTTACTTAAATGAAATGGCAGTGAAATTTTATGTACCCAAAAAAAATAAGAAGGAATTCATTAAAAGGAGTTACTAAAACAAATTTTTGGTTCGATGAATGCATAAGCATAGGAGTTATTAAACACAACTTTATCATCAATTTTATAAAGTGTAGTATATCTAAAATAAAGATGTCCAATAAATCTATAAATCTATATTAAGTAGATTTAATTTTCAAATTTCGTAAATCAAATATTTTCTATATAATTAAAAAATAATTTATTTAATTTTATTATTTTAAAAAAATTTAAAAATATTTTAACATGTTTTATAAATATCTTTCTTCACCAAAAAAAAAAAAAAATAAATAATTTTAAAAATAACACCAAATATTAACAAATTATAGATAGAATGTATAGTACATGGGGATTTTTCATAGAAATATATTTTATAAATTTATTGGAAGATTTTTTTGAATTTTTTATAATTTTTTTTTTTTTTTTTTAATGAGGAACCTTTTATATACAACATATCCCAACATGTGGGAGGAGAGATTTGAAACTGCTGGTATACAAAAAAGTGCCCACAAGATTTTTTTATTGCTTGCCCCGCTGGTATTGAAGAAAGTGCCCACACGATTTTTTTATTGTTTGCCGTGCACGCCATCTGATGAATACTTTTTCCTAGATTGCATGCATTGGTGGCTTTTTCTTACGCCAGATGCCTGCCAGCTGTAACATTTACAACTGACATTCCAAAGGTACGTGAACGGGTGGAATTGATTTCCACGGGCTAATCTGAGCCGTCCATTTCTTCCCCAAGTTTCCTTAAATTTCACTGTTGGCGACGTAAAAAAATTCATTCCTGTATTATCCATTGTTTGTGAAAGGGTTCGATTCGGAGCACCGTTTTAATTGAGAGGTAAGCATCAAGTTATTTGTTGAAAATGATTTGTTTAAATTTACTTACTTTTTAACCATGCATTTACAGATTGATTGATCTAATCGTTCATTCCCTTGCTCTTCAGTTTCTTTTTCATTAATTGTTACGAGCTGTGTATACATAAAAATAGGGTCATCTGTGATATATTTGGTTGCATTAGTTAGACTATTTTTCGCATGCATACACTCAGTCGTGATATTTTTGGTTGTCCTCTTTACATTGTTTTCACGTGGATTTACAAATCTCAAAAGTATTTTTGATTTTATATAGAAGTTGGGGTTAGAATGTTATAATACTGTCGCATACTCTGAAACTTTTAATTTCTCATTTGTTAAAAAAAACTATTTGTATACATCATTTGTTACTTAAATTAAACATTTTCAGATGGTTTTACGTAATATGCATGGGTATTATAGCTTGAACATCCCCAAAAAAATCCCATTTACTATAATACAACCCTACAACCCCAAAAAAAATCCCATTTACTATAATACAACCCTTGCCGTGCCTGTGAAAGAAATATGCCCTTGGGAATAACCTGTTTATCTTGCCTATGACAATCTAGCATAAAAAAAATATGCCCTTGGGAATAACCTGTTTATCTTGCCTATGACAATCTAGCATATCTGTCGTTACAGCTAACTTTATGTAATATGTATGGGAAGCATGGCTTGAGAATGATGTGGTTTGTATACATGCTTTCACCCAGTCTCTCCACCCCTCTACAAAGCCCATTTTTCTAAAATCCTTTGCATAAAAGTCCAGTCTACTCTATCATGGCTTTTGAAAGATCTAATTTCAAAGATCTAATTTAATAAACATATTTTCGTTCTTTTGCTTGGACATTTTGTGTAATATCTCTTGGGCCACTACTATTCCATCTAGAATTTGTTCACCTTCACCAAACCCACCTTACTCAGTTGAAATCGGATTTAGTTTAAAAAAAATTTAACCTCTCCTTACTCACTTGAAATCGGATTTAGTTTAAAAAAAAAATTAACCTATCTTGTATACTACATTACATAGTGAAATAGGCCTATAATTACTAATTATCTTACTAGGTGGGCCCTTAGTGGTCCCTTAGGAATTAAAGTAATAAAAGTATTCACTTGAAATCGGATTTAGTTTAAAAAAAAAAATTAACCTATTTTACTACATTACATAGTGAAATAGACCTATAATTACTAATTATCTTACTAGGTGGGCCCTTAGTGGTCCCTTAGGAATTAAAGTAATAAAGGTTGATTCAAGGCTTTTAACGTTTGCTTATTCTATCTGATTTACTCCAGCGCCTCAACCATTGCTTGGTCCACAATTTTCCAAATGTTTTGATAAAATTCAATGGGAATCCATTTGGTCTTGGGGTCTTTCTTGTTTGCATTTTTTGTATGATCCACAATGTTTCTTCAAAAAAAAAAATTGATTACATTTTGGAATCTCTCATATTCTTTTGGGCCTTTCCCTTCCTCCTAATTTACCTTCTGCTAAAGAAATTGGTCGACCATGTTACTATATGCTTTTTTTTGGCCTTTCCCTTCCTTCTAATTTACCTTCTGCTAAAGAAATTGGTCGACCATGTTACTATATGCTTTTGTCCCCTCTTATTATAGTTGATGATCCTAATTGTTGGGCATATTCTAGCTAGATGTCCATGAGCGTGGCGCACCCTACATTTTAATGAAACAACCTCATAATCTAGTTGCTAGCACAAAAAATATCCCCTTTTTTTAGTTCTATCTCTATTGTTCTATCTCTGTTGGAAGAGGTTTACTGAGATCCATTTCTATACAAATCCTAGCAAAAGTTGTTAATCCTCCTAAAACTATTTCTCTTGATCTTTTCTGATAATGTCCTAGTAAGTTTCCTATTACCTAGAGTACCTATTCTTTCTAAAATTCAAGGGGAAGGGTATAAATAATATTACCAATATTGGTATTACAGTTTTTTCAACCCTCGGGTTGAATTCCATGGAAGATCTTCCATGGTTGCAGAAATAGTCCTGGTGGCCTGTAATGATACGACCCTCCTTCAAATACTTTTTGTTGATATGCCATTGACATGAAATTCATAAAAAATATATGTTTGGGAGAGTTGGAATCTCGTATTTTCCTTCTAGATGCCATTGTTTCCTTACCCACACATGGAGGAAGTACACAGATGGTTTCAAACCCATGAATTTACCTATTAGGTTGTGTTTCATGAATTTACCTATTAGGTTGTGTTTCTTATTATAAACTATGTCTTGAGCTATCCAGTAGAGTACCTGTTTCAAATACTAGTATTTCCTTTGGTAAACATCTCTTCACCATTCTAGGTTGTGTTTCTTATTATAAACTATGTCTTGAGCTATCCAGTAGAGTACTCTACTGTTTCAAATACTAGTATTTCCTTTGCCTTTGGTAAACATCTCTTCATCATTCTAGACAAAGAATCCTCCTTTTGTTGCTTCCCCATGGTGATTATAATTGTCCTTACCTAGCTTTAATAGTTGCTAAAGCTATATTGGGTTCCATATAGCATATCTAGGTATGAGATTCCTTGTTTTAGAGGATCTATTACTAAAGTACCTATGACCCCCATTTTTGGTTGTGACATTTCCTGCTGAAAGACCCTCCAACAAGATTGATCCTCGATTGATCCTCTTTGATGGTGTTTCTCACAAGGAAATGTTCTCCGAGACTCTACCTTAACCTCTGAAACCCTAGTTTGTTTCCTTAGAACTCTAGTGCTTCATCAATTTTTTTTTATCTAACATACCTTTTATCACAATATTATTTATTTATTAAATATAAAAATATTATTTATTTATCAAATATATTGTTTATCATTCTTAAAATGCCATGTTTTCACAATTAGCTCCTTGACAAAAAAATTCTCATTTGGTTAGTTGTCTTCTAAAATTTGAATTTCCTCAAGATGACTTCATTACTAATTTTACTAATATTTTTTTATGCTATTAAATTTTAGGTAGTCAATATAATTTGGTTAGTTGTCTTCTAAAATTTGAATTTCCCCAAGATGACTTCATTACTAATCTTTTTTTATGCTATGACTTCATTACTAATCTTTTTTTATGCTATTAAATTTTAGGTAGTCATTTATATTGGATTGGATTGTGTGCACATAGGTAGTTGGATAGTATATTATGGTGATGGGTGGATTTGAATCTATGGTAAATAATCATTATTTGGATAGTATATTATGGTGATGGGTGGATTTGAATCTATGGTAAATAATCATTATTACCTTATAATAAGAAAGTGGATTTGAATCTAATATTTTTTTATGCTATTAAATTTTAGGTAGTCATTTATATTGGATTGGATTGTGTGCACATAGGTAGTTGGATAGTATATTATGGTGATGGGTGGATTTGAATCTATGGTAAATAATCATTATTACCTTATAATAAGAAAGTGGATTTGAATCTATGTGGTAAATAATCATTATTACCTTATAATAAGAAAGTGATTTGAATCTATGGTAAATAATCATTATTACCTTATAATAAGAAAGTGATTTGAATCTATGGTAAATAATCATTATTACCTTATAATAAACCTTCACAAGTAAACTTAACTTATGGAATGCTCTCATTTAAGTTAATATTTTCTATATACATGGTTCAATAGACTCAATTTTGTTAGGAAAAAATAAGTGGCCTCATGCAACTTGACTAAACTTTTAAACTTTTATATGATAGTCACCATAGATAATTCTTGAGCAGAAGAGTTACTCTACTGCGTTCTAATCATAATGATTGCATATAAAAAGTTCTTTCCACTAAGTAAGTTGTCATTGAGCAGAAGAGTTAGAAGAGTTACTCTACTGCGTTCTAATCATAATGATTGCATATAAAAAGTTCTTTCCACTAAGTAAGTTGTCATTGAGCAGAAGAGTTACTCTACTACGCTCTAATCATAATGATTGCATATAAAAGGTTCTTTCCACTAAAGGTTCTTTCCACTAAGTAAGTTGTCATTGAGCAGAAGAGTTACTCTACTACGCTCTAATCATAATGATTGCATATAAAAGGTTCTTTCCACTAAAGGTTCTTTCCACTAAGTAAGTTGTCATTGAGCAGAAGAGTTACTCTACTATGTTCTAATCATAATGATTGCATATAAAAAGTTCTTTCCGCTAAGTAGGTTTCCACTAAGTAAGTTGTAATCATAATGATTGCATATAAAAAGTTATTTCCACTAAGTAGGTTTCCACTAAGTAAGTTGTAATCATAATGATTGCATATAAAAAGTTATTTCCACTAAGTAGGTTTCCACTAAGTAAGTTGTCATTGAGCAGAAGAGTTACTCTACTACGTTCTAATCATAATGATTGCATATAAAAGGTTCTTTCCACTAAAGGTTCTTTCCACTAAGTAAGTTTCATTGAGCAGAAGAGTTACTCTACTACGTTCTAATCATAATGATTGCATATAAAAAGTTCTTTCCACTAAGTAAGTTGTCATTGAGCAGAAGAGTTACTCTACTACGTTCTAATCATAATTATTGCATATAATTATTGCATATAAAACGTTCTTTCCACTAAGTAAGTTGTCATTGAGCAGAAGAGTTACTCTACTACGTTCTAATCATAATGATTGCATATAAAAAGTTCTTTCCACTAAGTAAGTTTCCACTAAGTAAGTTGTCATTGAGTAGAAGAGCTACTCTACTACGTTCTAATCATAATTATTGCATATAATTATTGCATATAAAACGTTCTTTCCACTAAGTAAGTTGTCATTGAGCAGAAGAGTTACTCTACTACGTTCTAATCATAATGATTGCATATAAAACGTTCTTTCCACTAAGTAAGTTGTCATTGGGATCATGCTTCTACGTTCTAATCATAATGATTGCATATAAAACGTTCTTTCCACTAAGTAAGTTGTCATTGGGATCATGCTTGTATAATATTATATCTGGTTAAACCAAATGTTCAAATAGATACATTAAACTATTCAATATGTTGTAGTTTGATCAAGTAATTTTGAAACATGTTATAAATCATCCTTAGAATACATTTGACTGAGCAATAAAATTTGACTGAGCAATAAAATTAAACTAGAGATAACTAGAGATAATGTGTGTTAATAATATTATATCTCTGGTTAAACCAAATGTTCAAAGAGATACATTAAACTATTCAAACTATTCAATATGTTGTAGTTTGATCAAGTAATTTTGATTTATACATTAAACTATTCAATATGTTGTAGAGATAATGTGTGTTAATAATATTATATCTCTGGTTAAACCAAATGTTCAAAGAGATACATCAAACTATTCAATATGTTGTAGTTTGATCAAGTAATTTTGATTTATACATTAAACTATTCAATATGTTGTAGTTTGATCAAGTAATTTTGAAACATGTTATAAATCATCCTTAGAATACATTTGACTGAGCAATAAAATTAAACTATGTAGTTTGATCAAGTAATTCTGAAACATGTTATAAATCATCATTTATAAATCATCCTTAGTGTTTCATAAATCATCCTTTATAAATCATCCTTAGAATACATTTGACTGAGCAATAAAATTAAACTAGAGATAATGTGTGTTAATAATATTATATCTCTGGTTAAACCAAATGTTCAAAGAGATACATTAAACTATTCAATATGTTCTAGTTAAACTAGAGATAATGTGTGTTAAACAAGGAAGTAAGTCTACTATCTCTGGTTAAACCAAATGTTCAAAGAGATACATTAAACTATTCAATATGTTGTAGTTAAACTAGAGATAATGTGTGTTAAACAAGGAAGTAAGTCTACTATCTCTTAAGGAAATGAGTCTAAACCTTCTCTACAAAAGTATATTTAAGTCTTGAATAAACTCTAGAGCTAAACAAGAGAAATAGAATTGTTGCTTCATAGGTCTATAATGGAAAAGGAATTTAGGAATGCATGAGAACTTTGGTTTTTAGTTTGATCAATAAGATAAGAAAGAATTGCTCCCAAGGGCTAGGTGGATTGGCAAAACCTTGATTGGCAAAGGACCTAGGTTTAAACCTTGGGGGCATGCTACCAGCTTTAGTAAAGGTAGTAGTCCGTGTTGTATCCTTTGAGTGCATGCCATATTGATAATGGTATGCACCTCGAGCGACCGATGGTCTCCATCTTAGCCCGGATCAACAACAATGAGACAAATAGGTTTTTGGGAACCCTATACTTGTTAGCCCGGATCAACAACAATGAGACAAATAGGTTGTTGGGAACCCTATCCTTGTTAGCCACCTGTAACCAACTCCTCTATGTAACAAAAAAAAATAAGAAGGAATTCATTAAGAGGAGTTACTAAAACAAAATTTTAGTTCGATGAATGCATGCACATAGGAATTATTAAACACAACTTTATCATCAATTTTATAAAGTGTAGTATTCATCTAAAATAAAGATGTCCAATAAATCTATATTAAGTAGATTTAATTTTCAAATTTCTTCAATCAAATATTTTTTATATAATTAAAAAATAATTTATTTAATTTCATTATTTTAAAAAAATTTAAAAATATTTTAACATATTTTATAAATATCTTTCTTCAACGAAAAAAATATAAATAATTTTAAAAATAACACCAAATATTAACAAATTATAGATAGAATGTATAGTACATGGGGATTTTTCCTAGAAATATATTTTGTAAATTTATTGGAAGATTTTTTTGAATTTTTTTATAATTTTTAAAGAGTCTCTTAAATAAAAACGATAAACTATATGAAACCGCTGGTAGAAATATATTTTGTATAGTTATTGGAAGATTTTTTTGAATTTTTTAATAGGTTGTTGGGAACCCTATCCTTGTTAGCCACCTGTAACCAACTCCTCTATGTAACAAAAAAAAAAAAAAAAAAAAAGGAATTCATTAAGAGGAGTTACTAAAACAAAATTTTAGTTCGATGAATGCATGCACATAGGAATTATTAAACACAACTTTATCATCAATTTTATAAAGTGTAGTATTCATCTAAAATAAAGATGTCCAATAAATCTATTAAGTAGATTTAATTTTCAAATTTCTTCAATCAAATATTTTTTATATAATTAAAAAATAATTTATTTAATTTCATTATTTTAAAAAAATTTAAAAATATTTTAACATGTTTTATAAATATCTTTCTTCAACGAAAAAAAATATAAATAATTTTAAAAATAACACCAAATATTAACAAATTATAGATAGAATGTATAGTACATGGGGATTTTTCCTAGAAATATATTTTGTAAATTTATTGGAAGATTTTTTTGAATTTTTTTATAATTTTTAAAGAGTCTCTTAAATAAAAACGATAAACTATATGAAACCGCTGGTAGAAATATATTTTGTATAGTTATTGGAAGATTTTTTTAAATTTTTTAATAATTTTTAAAGAGTCTCTTAAATAAAAACGATAAACTATATGAAACGGCTGGTAGAGAGTGCCCACACGATTTTTTTTATTGCTTGCCCCGGCTGGTATTGAAGAAAGTGCCAACACGATTTTTTTATTGCTTGCCGTGCACGCCATTTGATGAATACTTTTACCTATATTGCATGCATTGGTGGCTTTTTCTTACGCCAGATGCCTGCCAGCTGTAACATTTACAACTAACTTTCCAAAGGTACGTGAATGGGTGAATTTGATTTCCACGGGTTAATCTGAGCCGTCCATTTCTTCCCCAAGTTTTCTTAAATTTCACTGTTGGCGACGTAAAAAATTCATTCCTGTATTATCCATTGTTTGTGAAAGGGTTCGATTCGGAGCACCGTTTTAATTGAGAGGTAAGAATCAAGTTATTTGTTGAAAATGATTTGTTTAAATTTACTTACTTTTTAACCATGCATTTACAGATTGATTGATCTAATCGTTCATTCCCTTACTGTTCAGTTTCTTTTCATTAATTGTTACGAGCTGTGTATACATAAAAATAGGGTCATCTGTGATATATTTGGTTGCATTCGTTAGACTATTTTTCGCATGCATACACTCAGTCGTGATATTTTTGGTTGTCCTCTTTACATTGTTTTCACGTGGATTTACAAATCTCAAAAGTATTTTTGATTTTATATAGAAGTTGGGGTTAGAATGTTATAATACTGTCACATACTCTGAAACGTTTAATTTCTCATTAGTTAAAAAAAAACTATTTTTATACATCATTTGTTACTTAAATTAAACAATTTCAGATTGTTTTACGTAATATGCATGGGTATCATAGTTTGAACATCCCCAAAAAAAATCCCATTTACTATAATACAACCCTACAACCCCAAAAAAAATCCCATTTACTATAATACAACCCTACAACCCTTGCCGTGCCTGTGAAAGAAGTATGCCCTTGGGAATAACCTGTTTATCTTGGCTATGACAATCTAGCATATCTGTCGTTACAGCTAACATTATGTAATATGTATGGGAAGCATGGCTTGAATAGCCAAAAAAAAAAAAACAAAAGGCCCATTTACCATAATACAACCCGTGCCGTGTCTGTGAAATAAATATTCCCTTGGAAATAGCCGGTTTATCTTGGCTATGGCAATCTAGCATATTTGTGGTTACAGATGGCTTTACATAATATGTATGGGTGGCAGGGCTTGAACAGCAAAAGCTTTATGTAATATGTATCGGTGGCAAGGCTTGAATAGCCAAAGCCATATGTATGTATAGCTTGTCTTAAACAGTCAAAAAGCCCATTTGCTATAATACAACATGGATTTGTTTTTTGAATGTCCTTTTCCAAGTAGCTTCGTGGTGTCTAACATGTATGTATATGGCATTTACAAGGTCAACCATTTGCTGAAGTCCTGGACTATCTTGTCTATGGCAGTCTGTTATAATTGTCGTTACAATTAGCTTTATGTAATGTGTACGGGTAGATAGATTGTACAGTAAAAAAGCCGAATTATTATGATACAACCTGTGGCTGTGAAAGAAATATTTTCTTGTTGGCTATGGCAATCTGGTTTATCTGTGATTACAGCTAGCGATATGTAATATGTATGGTTTGCATGGCTTGAACAGTCAAGCCATGTACGTGTATCAGAGCTTGAACTGCCAAAAAGCCCATTTGTTTAATACAACCTGTGCCTGCCAAAAAAGCCCATTTGTTTTAGGAAATGCATGATTTATTTCATATTCAAATTCTTTTAGGAAATGCATGATTAATTTCTCTTGCACCTTCATCATATGTTTTTCTCTTGCACGTTTATCCTATGTTTTCCTTTTGCTAGGAAATTTTCCTACTACGCTCTGAAGGAGATAGATATGTAGTGTAGCTGCTTTGGAAATTCTATTTCATTTGGTATATTGTATGGTGTATATTCCATTCGGTATTGTATGTTTATATGTCATTAATATTAGTTTAAAGATTTCATATTCAAATTCTTTTAGGAAATATATGATTAATACGCTCAGGAGATAGATATGTAGTGTATCTTTTGTATATGGTGGCCTCTTCCGCGTACTCCTTTGCCTATAAGACAATTAGCTGGGTATGACGCAGGAGGGGTCCAGGGAGACTTATGCTCGCTCTTATTTATATTCCTTCATGGGCATGTTAGTTTGGAGGGCTGAACTGGGTGACGAAGAGAGGAGCAAGCAGCGATTCGTAAGGTCATTTCTTTAAAGGAAGGTTGTGTGCCACAGTAAATTTGTGCTGTGTGTATCATTTTCTTTAAGCAAAAGCAAGGCTGTGATGTCATAAACTTGTGCTGTGTGTTTCTCTTTAAGCAAAAGCTAGATTGTGTACTTGTGCTCTGTGTTTGCGGTGAAGATTAGAATGATTCTCTTCTTAGAATGATACCAGAAGCAGAAGCAAGACTGTGTGACAAATATCCACAAACAGAAGCAAGACTGTGTGACAAATATTTAGTAAACTGGAATTGTGTGTCTTTTGTGTGAATTTTATATCTGCGTCCCTGTTCTGGATTGTGTATGTTTGCTGTGAATAATTGAACCTGGTATATAAATGGGATTACATTGCATTTAAAATCATGCACTTGTGAGCAACTCTGAGCCCTCCCACAAAAGATAGGTTCGAGTTCATCATTGATGCGGCCGGGCAGATGGTTAATGTAATCTTTTGCCAGAGCAATGCCTGCACCTTGGTCTAACGGGTGCTTTCCTGTCCTTGCCGCATGCTCACGGGAGTTTAAGGTGTTTTGGGTCTGAAACAACGCTACCACTTCAAGATTTTAAGATACCTCATCAAGTGTACAAAATTCCCCACTAGCTTGCTTGGTCGTCGCTCTGTTGAACTTTTAATTATAGCCTCGGTGTTAAGGGAGGTATTCTTTCACTATTCTTGCCACTTTGTTTTATATGTGCCCGCGGGTGAGCCGATAAGTAATATTGTGCTTGATAATATATTTCTTTCAGCTATTCAGCTGCATACAACCTGTTGTGAATGTTTTAAAACTGGCCATGGGTAACCGCAGCTATAATCATTACCTTCTGTGCATATAAATCAAGTATGGAGCACTAGTTACACCAGAAATTAATACGGTGATGATTCTAAATTGGGCTCAGTCTTTATACCTTTCGTGAATAAGGTTAAATCCCCATTGGCGACCATCTTAAATAATAGCTTTTAAAACTGATTGACTGATTGTATCTTCGTCTTTAAAAAGGAAGCAATAGGTTGTTCAGGATTTTTAATTATTATTATCTTCAAACTTTAATATAGGGATATTATTGAGGAAACTTAAACCAACATTTCTCTTGCAAAGAGATTATTAAACCGACACTGCCTTAGCGGCATCACACCCAAAAAAAAATTGTTAAACGAATATAAAAAATTAAAGCTCCTTAAAATCAAATTTAACAGCAGTCTGTCCTAAAGATTATACCGACTTCACTATTTCCAAAAAGAAGGAACGAGGTAGTAATTGAATATGCGCGGTTGGTCAGAAGCTTCTAATTAAATTATATCAACTTTAATTATATATGAGTAAAGGACAAAATATTAGAAATCTTCTTTTGACTTAATTCTCAACCAAAGGCAATAGAACACAATGTAGTTAACCTCTATATTTAGTGCAGTAGTCCAGATATTCTTAATTGAAAGAAAACTTGGTTAATATCCTTAAAAGGGTTTTATGATGTAAATCTCGATGTAACTCGAGCCCAAGTAAAAATCCTTCAAATAAATAGGACAATCTGCACGATTTTTCACGATTTTTATTGTGATGAAGTCAAGCCTTTAATATTTCACATTATTAAGTAACTCGAGCATCTTTAGGACAATCTTCACAATTTTTATTGTGATGGAGCCTAACTCGAGCATCTTTAGGACAATCTTCACAATTTTTATTGTGATGGAGCCCTAGTAAAAATGCTTTAAAAGAAAAAGAACAATCTAATCTTGGACAATCTAATTTTCACAAAAAAAAAAATATTAATAATTTTAAATTAATAATTCCAAATACTTTAATAGGACAATCTAATCTTCACAAAAAAAAATATTAAAAATTTTAAATTAATAATTCCAAATACTTCAGTAGGATAATCTAATCTTCACAAAAAATATTAACAATTTTAAATTAATAATTCCAAATACTTCAATAGGACAATCTAATCTTCACAAAAAATATTAACAATTTTAAATTAATAATTCCAAATACTTCAATAAGATAATCTAATCTTCACAATTTTTTTTTATTGTGATTCAATTAATATTTCACAATATTAATTGAATTAATAATTCCAAATACTTCCACTTAGGACAATCTTCACAATATTTATTGTGATGGAGCCCTCCTAAGAAATACTTTAAATAGGACAATCTACTTGAATATTTCACAATATTAATTAAATTAATACTTCCACTCTGATTTTATCGATTTTACCCTTACCCTTTAATAATTTAGATTGGATTATGGGATTGTATAAGTTATTTTAGTATGAACATTAGAAAATATTTCACAATATTAATTAAATTAATACTTCCACTCTGATTTTATCGATTTTACCCTTACCCTTTAATAATTTAGATTGGATTATGGTAATTTAGATTGGATTATGGGATTGTATAAGTTATTTTAGTATGAACATTAGAATGTTTTTCCGAACAACTTAGAATTATGTTATTAATCTATAAATATGAACATTAGAATGTTTTTCCGAACAACTTAGAATTATGTTATTAATCTATAGGAGAGCCTTATAGTAGGGTTTTCTTACTCGAAATTAACTAATTAGGGAAGTGCAACGGAATGCACCGATATGGCCATATCGACCCCATTCTCCGACCTCCGAGGGACTCGAGGGTCTCGTAGCACCCTCGAAAGGGGTGTCTGGGGTGCGAGTTGGATCGGTCCCCTCGAAATCAGATTCGTTTATGGGAAAGTCTATAATATTTTAGGGCCCATTTCTTTATGGGAAAGTCCCTAAAATTTTAGAGCCATTTCTTTATGCAAAAGCCTATAAAACTCTAGGGCCATTCACTTATTTCTCATATTCTTAAAGTTTCGTTCTAGGGCCATTCACTTGTTTCTCGTATTCTTAAACTTTTGTTTATGGGAAAGTCCTTAAAATTTTAGGGCCCAACCCTAGGGCCATTCACTTATTTTTCATATTCTTAAAGTTTCGAATCCACCTCATTCATTCATATATATATATATATATGAATAATTTGGATTGATATATCACTTAATCTATAAGAAAGCTTTAATAAATAAAATGAGTCGAAAAAGCTTTAATAAATAAAATGAGTCGAAAGATTGATGTGGATTGATATATCACTTAATTTATAAGAAAGCCTTAATAAATAAAAATGACTCTAGGGTCATTCACTTATTTCTCATATTCTTAAAGTTTTGAATCCCACCTCAATCATTCATATATGTATGAATTTGGATTGATATATCACTTAATCTATATATGTATGAATTTGGATTGATATATCAATTAATCTATATATATATGAATTTGGATTGATATATCACTTAATCTATATATATATGAATTTGGATTGATATATCACTTAATCTATAAGAAAGCCTTAATAAATAAAAATGACTCTAGGACCATTCACTTATTTCTCATATTCTTAAAGTTTCGAATCCCACCTCAATCATTCATATATGCATGAATTCGAATCCCACCTCAATCCCACCTATATGTATGAATTTGGATTGATATATCACTTAATCTATATATATATGAATTTGGAT
The DNA here is from genome assembly GCA_028583015.1 of Wollemia nobilis. NCBI lineage: Eukaryota > Viridiplantae > Streptophyta > Pinopsida > Araucariales > Araucariaceae > Wollemia > Wollemia nobilis. The sequence continues at coordinate 1,214,099 of JAQPPZ010016941.1, forward strand.
TGATATATCACTTAATCTATATATATATGAATTTGGATTGATATATCACTTAATCTATATATATATGAATTTGGATTGATATATCACTTAATCTATAAGAAAGCCTTAATAAATAAAAATGACTCTAGGACCATTCACTTATTTCTCATATTCTTAAAGTTTCGAATCCCACCTCAATCATTCATATATGCATGAATTCGAATCCCACCTCAATCATTCATATATGCATGAATTTGGATTGATATATCACTTAATTTATAAGAAAGCTATAATAAATAAAATTTGTCGTCGATAATTCATATATGTATGAATTTGGATTGATATATCACTTAATCTATATGAATTTGGATTGATATATCACTTAATCTATATGAATTTGGATTGATATATCACTTAATCTATAAGAAAGCTATAATAAATAAAACGAGTCGAAAGACTGATGTGGATTGATATATCACTTAATCTATAAGAAAGCCGCAGTCTTTTTAAAGACTTAATATGGATTGATATTAAATTAATTTTTTTATTCGGTTATTTTGAGTCAATTAAAAATAGTAGTCTTTTTAAAGACTTAATATGAATTGATATTAAATTAATTTTTTTATATCACTTAATCTATAAGAAAGCCTTAATAAATAAAAATGTATAATAGTATTTTTTAAAGACTTAATATGGATTGATATTAAATTAATTTTTTTATTTGGTTATTTTGAGTCAATTAAAAATAGTAGTCTTTTTAAAGACTTAATACGAATTGATATTAAATTAATTTTTTCATTTTGTTATTTTGACTGTATTACAAATATTTAATAGGCAAATAGGCTTTTTTTAAAAGTTGGATTGATATATCATTTAATTTAGTTATTGTGATCTAATGAAAAATTAATATTGATTGATATATCAATATTAATCTCCTATCAATATATTAATATTGATATATCATTTAATTTAGTTATTGTGATTTAATTAAAAAATGATATTGATTAATATATCAATATTAATCTATTGTGATTTAATCTAAAATTGATATTGATTGATATATCAATATTAATCTCCTATCAATATATTAATATTGATATATCATTTAATTTAGTTATTGTGATTTAATTAAAAAATGATATTGATTAATATATCAATATTAATCTATTGTGATTTAATCTAAAATTGATATTGATTGATATATCAATATTAATCTATAGGAGAGGGGAACCTTTAAACATATTAATCTAAAATTGATATTGATTGATATATCACTATTAATCTATAGGATAGGAGAGCCTTTAAACATGACTCAATTAAAAATATTTAATAGGATTTTTTAAAGTCGAAAGTATCAATATTTTTTTTTTGAAAAAATTGAAAAAAACTTGTATTAAAACATTGATCAGTTACAATTGGGATAAGACACATCCCAGCCGAAAACAATGAAAGCACATGATTACAAAAGAAGAGGAAGATTTGCACTGGATCCAAATCTCTTGAACCAATACCAAGCTAGCTGAGAGAGCTGATAGGTCTGTTACAACAACTTATCGTGAAAACACGCAGCAAACACCAACTTCACCTCTGTCCGCAAAAAAGCTACAAGTCGCGAAATCGCGACACAAGACTCCTTTGACCGCAAAAAGTCAACCTGTCATGAAATCGCGACATGTCACGAAATCGCGACAAAAATCCATCCTTGGCCGCGATGGAGCAACATGTCGCGATATCGCGACAAAAATCCACCAGCGGCCACAACGACGCAACATGTCGCGATATCGCGACAACTTTCCTCCCTTGGCCGCGACGGCGCAACATGTCGCGATATCGCGACAATTTTCCTCCCTTGGCCGCGCCGGCGCAACATGTCACGATATCGTGACAACTTTCCCTCGATGGCAGCGACGGCGCAACATGTCGCGAAATCGCGACAACTTTCCTCCCTTGGCCGCGACAGTGCAACATGTCACGAAATCGTGACAACTTTCCCTCGACGGCAACGATGGTGCAACATGTCGCGATATCACGACAACTTTCCTCCCTTGGCCGCGACAACACAACATGTGATATCGCGACAACTTTCCTCCCTTGGTCGCGACGGTGCAACATGTCACAAAATCGTGACAACTTTTCCTCGACGGCCGTGATGGCGCAACATGTCACGATATCGCGACAACTTTCCCACATCGGCCACAACAGCGCAACATGTCACGATATCGCGACAACTTTCCCTCAATGGCAGCGACGGTGCAACATGTCACGATATCGCGACAACTTTCCTCCTTTGGCCACGATGGTGCAACATGTCATGATATCATGACAACTTTTCCTCGACGGCCGCAACGGCGCAACATGTCACGATATCGTGACAACTTTCCTGCATCGGCCGTGACAGCGCAACATGTCGCGATATCACGACAACTTTTCTCCAGCAGTCGCGACGATGCAACATGTCACGATATCGTGACAGCTTACCGCCAATGGCCGTGATGGCGCAATGCAACAGGTCACGAAATCATGACAAAAACTACCCTTAGCTTTTTCATTGATCATTGTCTCAAGGATCTTTCAAGGCCCTGCCTAATCACCTCATCTTCAATAGGCATGTCATTGTGCAGCTGCACCCCTACCTCTTTCGCAGCACCCATCTTAGCCAGGAAATCGGTCGCTTTGTTTAAATATCTTCTCACATATACTGGAATCACATCATCTAATTCCCTCCATAATTTCTTGATTTGAGAGACCAGAATCCTCAACCTCCAAGCGTTCAACAAAAATTTCCTCATGCAGTCTAGAGCTCCAACCAGAATTTGAGAATCAGATTCAAGAATTATCCTCCTGTGACCCTGAGTAACTACCCAAATAGAGGCAGATTTGATAGCAATGGCTTCTGCTTCATTATTTGTGGCTCTACCCAAACCCTACAGTTCCCAATAAAGCACTGATCCCTCATGATTCTGGCAGACCATGCCAATACCGGCGCTACCCGGATTGCCCTTTGTAGCTCCATCAGTATTGATTTTAATCCAGCCTTCTGGGGGTGATTTCCAACTGGTTCTGTTCTGTCCCTCTCGCTGGTCAACTCCCTCTTCCATTGGCCCAGGAACAACCTGAGTTTCCTCTTTAGCGTAGACGACAACAGTTTCTGTGACTTTGCTCCAGATGACCTGCCAAACTCCATCTAACGAGGAAAAGGTTTCTCTAAAAATTCTAGCGTTTCTCTCCAACCACACTTGCCACCAAATGAAGTATAAACCAAGCTCCCACCCAATTTGAAGAGCTTTGGATGTAAATCTACCCCGCTTCCATATTTCCCAAATATTAGTCCGATTCATGTCACCATTAACCTGGATTTTATAATGAGAGAGCCAGCGCTTCCAAATCTGACATGTGAAAGGGCACTCAAACATCAGGTGATCAATTGTTTCTTCATTCTTGTGGCATAAAACACATTGAGAAGGGCCGATGATTCCTCTACATCTGAGATTGTCAAAAGTGAGAATACCATTGTGCATAAACTGCCAAGCAAAAAAGTTTACTTTCGGCCAGCCCTTAGAGTGCCAAATCTTTCTCCAATCCTCAATCGAAAAAGAATGGGGGGGAGGGTCTGGGAGGATCTTGTCATATCCGTCCTTCACTGTATAAACACCAAGGCTCCCATAGCCCCAAGCTAATTCATCCTCCTCGTCTCTCCCTGTGAGAAACCTTTCTATCAAGATTTTGGTTAAGATGGGTGCCAACTCCGGGGGATTGGAATTGGCCACTCCTCCAACCTCTTAAACTTCTTAAACTTATACTCCCCCAGCTGAGAAGTGTTGAAATAACTTTCAATGTGGACCCAACCCATGATTTCTATGGCAGATTTTATTGGAAGTAACTCGGGGAATTCAACAATGATGGGTGGGTACTGATCCCAAGAATCAGTCCAAAAACGGGCCTTCTCCCCTCTCCCCACTTTCCAAAATAGTTGATCTTTAATAACCTGAGATCCTAGCTTGAGAGCCTGCCACACTAAGGATCCAGTACCATCCAGAGGGAAACGGCCCACCTCATTGGGGTTAACTTGACCCAAATATTTACTCGTTAGAATTCTACTGAATAAGGAAGTTGGTTGGGAAATCCACCTCCAGTACAACTTTCCAGCCAAGGCTTGATTATTTAACTTGGATCCTCTCAGTCCCAACCCACCTTTTACCTTGGGCTGGGTGACTTTATCCCAACCCACTAAGGCCCACTTTCTTTTTCCTTTAGCTCCTTCCCACAAAAACTTCCTAGCCATCCTGTCCAACTCTTTCCATATTGTAAGCGGGGCAGCCAGGATAGAAAATTTGTAGATTGGCATGGCTTGAATGACTGACTGTAAGAACGTCAATCTGCCACCATAACTTAACCACTTGTGAGACCAGTGATTAATTTTGTCCTTGATACACTCCAACATATTCCTCCAAGTGTCTAATTTTAGCCTCTTGAAGTGCAAGGGGATACCCAAGTAAACCACAGGGAGAGAAGTCCTAGTGAATCCCAGGATTTCTAAAATTCTGTTCTGAAGCCTTTGCTCCAGATTAAAAAAGACCACTTTGGATTTCTTGTCATTAATGACCTGTTGAGTAGCCCTGAGATAGACATTAAGAGTATCCCTAATCGTTCTAGCTTCCCTGATGCTGGCTACTCCCATCAAACCAGTGTCATCCACAAACTGCAGGTGCGATACAACTTCATCCCCCACCCTAATACCCAATAATCTGCCCTGTTGTCTTCTCCTCGAGAAAATTCTGCCAAGACCTTCAGCCAGAATGAGAAAAAGATAAGGGGAACAGGGATCCCCCTGGCGCAGACCTCGAGAAGCTCCAAAAGGTTGCGAAGGAAGGCCCTTGATAAGCACAGAGTAAGTCGGGGAAGAGACACAGCTCATGATCCACTCAATCCAGCCCTGAGAGAAGCCGAAGGCTGCCATCATTTTAGCCAGGAGGCTCCATTCAACCCTATCATAAGCCTTTGACATATCCAACTTAATGAACATCCCTTTATTACCAGAAGTGTGCATTGAATGGATTGCTTCTTGGGCCACAACCACCCCATCCAGAATCTGTCGTCCCTCAACAAAGCCTCCTTGCTCAGAGGAGATAATGTTGTGAAGAAGAGGTTTTAGGCGCTCAGCCATTACCTTTGTGAGTATTTTGTACACCACATTACATAAGGCAATAGGCCTATAATCTGAAATATGAACCCCCTCCTCCCCTTTTGGAATCAAGGTAATGAACGTGTGGTTTATAGCTTTAAGCATTCTCTTATTTTTTCTAGATTCTTCAACAACAGCCCTTACATCTTCCTCTAAGCAGTCCCAGAAATCCTGAAAGAACTCAATTGGGAAGCCATCTGGACCAGGAGTTTTACCAGTGCTCATTCCAAAGACCACAGTTTTCAATTCATCCCTATCAATGGGTTTGAGGAGGGCCTAATTTTCATCCTCCGAAATAATAGCAGGTATGACAGAAATAACTTCATTTTGGGCCTCTACATCTTGAACCACACTTTCCTTAAAAAGCTTTGAAAAATAATCCATAGCATGGGAATGAATACCTGGAAGAGTATCAAAGGAATGACCGTTCTCATCTTGAAGGGCCTCCATCTTATTCATCTGTCTTCGAGCACAAGCAATCCGATGAAAGAATTTTGTATTTCTATCCCCTTCTAATAACCAGGAAGTTCTTGCTCTCTGTTTCCAATAGATCTCCTCCTGGTTGTCAATGTCCTCTACCGTAGAACGCAAGGCATCATCCTCAACTTTGAGCTGATCAGTTATTACTCCTTCTCTAAACTGTTTGTGGACCTCATCCCAGCGGGCCACCAACGGAGCTCTTTGGGTCTGGAAGTCAGATTTATTAGAATGCCTCCAATACTTCAACTGAGATTTGACATATTGAAGTTGTTTGTGGATTCTAAACATAGCTCTCCCATAAGCTGGGCGGCCCTCTTCCCACCACTGTGGAATTTTCTCTCGAAGTTCTTCTTTCTGAAGCCAAAAATTCTCAAATCTGAAAGGTTTGTGATGGATCCCCATCCTAGTCCCGCTTTCCAACAGAATAGGACAGTGATCAGAAACAGGGCCTGCCAAAATCTAAAAATTGATATTCCATTTTACAAACACCTCCTTTGAAAGCAAAAAGTGATCTAGCTTCACCTTCCTACTATGGGGCTCCCGCATTTTATTAGTCCAAGTGAAGTTATTGCCAGGACATTTAATGTCCACTAAGTGCAAAGCCTGGACTTGAGCAATCATGAACCGGTCCCCTGGATCCAAAAGAGGTGATCCCCCTTCCTGGTCTCTAGAAGATAATTTAGCGTTAAAGTCCCCTGCTATAATCCAGTCTATATCTTCCCTTGATGCTCGCATGTCATGCACAGCCTTCCACTACCACCTCTGACCCTCTAGAGTTTGAGAACCATAAAAGTTAGTGACAAGAATGAATTCTGCAGAGACATTATTCCTAAACAGGGAAGTGAGAACACCCCTCCAGGCAAGGTGTTCTATTGCAGACCATTCCAGAGAGTTCCACAGAGTAACAATCCCCCCTGAGGCACCTTGGGCAGCCACATCCATATGACCAGCACCCCTCCAAATTCTGTTGACTGTTTTAGACATAAGATCCAAAGACATCTTGGTCTCTTGTAAAAGCAAAAAATCAGTATTGCTATGCTCTAATAATCTTTGAACAACAGATTGATGGGTTCTACTGTTTAAACCCCTCACATTCCAAGATTGTATAATCATGGGTTACCCTAGGAGCAATAAGAGTCAATTGTCCTCACCAATCCTCCCATGATCAATTTGTCTCCCTGGGCTGCTAGCAGCTCCTTATTGGATCTTCTACCAGCTCCCTGAGAATTACTATTTTTTTATTTTTTTTCTATCTGGGTTATCCCCAAAGATGGCCTTTCCCTATTTTTCTTTGCTATCCCCATGCGAACATCCTGAGAAACTATCTGCTCCTGGTTATGGACTACTAAGGCACCAGAACACACTGGCTGTGATACCTCAGAGGGATCAACTATCTGCTGAATGACAGGAGAAGATGAGAGGGGGAGTGGCCCAGGAACAACAGAGGTTTCCTTGAAACCCTCCAAGCCCTCCATAGATTGATCCTCTTCATCAACCAATGACTTAAAAATCTCATACCTATTGGCAGGCCTGAGATGAGATTGCTCCTTTCCCTCCTTTTTCTTTGTCCGTATTTTTCTTCTGGGCTATTCAAAACCCTCTCTCTGAGCCTCCTGGCCTTGACTGGTGCTAATAGGATCTTTATTGGGTGCAGCCTTATCCTCTTTAGGCGAGTTTGGCATTCCTGAGGAGGCCTCCATATTGGCATTCATATTAAGAGGACAAAAACGGGCCAAATGTCCATGCTTGTGGCAAACCCGACATCTAAAGGGTAGGGCCTCATAGTCCAACTGTTGAATCCAGGAAAGACCTGCCAGTTCAATTTCCAACTCTATCGACAAAGGCTGGCTCAGATTCATCTCCACACATATTCGAGCATACACCGCCATGCTCCCTTCAATAGTGTCTCTGGCAACACCCAGATGTCTACCAATCGAATTGCCAATCATTGCCGTACCTGCTCACCCCAGAATTCCATTGGAAGAGCATATAATCGAATCCACACTGGGACAGCAGTAGGTTCAACACGAGGATCGAATCCTACCCTCCAGGGTTGAACAAATAGCCCTGTCGGGCCATGGTTTTTCTTCTCCGACTCAAAAGCCTTATTTCTATCGGCCAGAGCCGAGAAGCTGACAATAAAATAACCATTACTAATAAACCACAATGAAAACTCACCATGGGGCTCCTAGTTCTGGCGGATCCAAGAATGCAGAAAGCTCAGGGAAGGGCGAATACCCATGAACTTGTAGATTAAATCATGTCTAGCTCTATAGAGGACAGACTCCTCAACCATGCTGGGATCAATGACGATTTTTGGCCTGGATTCGGCCTGCGGTAAACAACCATTCACACGTCGTGCTGAAGACCTATTCCCAGCAGTCGTGAAGAGCTTTTTATATGCCATCTTTTGGGCTTCGGCATTCTTCGGAGGAGAATCTTCTTTAAACAAATCAGCATAAGAGCTAGTACTTCCTGGAAAAGGAGCCGGAGGAGTCCCCATTGGACCCTCCTGGGGCACCGATCGAACCTTCAGAACCACCGTACCCCAAAGACACCTCTGCAAGCCAGCAGAAGCCAGAGATTTTTCGAAAATCCAGAAACCCTAGTTCAGATTCAAAAATCGCCAGAGCTCATTTTCCCGCTCCTAACCATTTTTTATCGAAAGTATCAATATTAATTTAGGATTTTTTAGGATTTTTAAAAATATTTAATAGGATTTTTTAAAGTCGAAAGTATCAATATTAATTTAGGATTTTTTAGGATTTTTAAAAATATTTAATAAGATTTTTTAATGTCGAAATATTGATATGGATTGATATATTATTTGATTGGGTTATTGTGACTTAATTAAAATTTGATATGGATTAATATATCAATATTAATATTGATATAGATTAATATTAATATTAATCTATAGGAGAGCCTTCAAACATGACTCAATTAAAAAGGATTTTTAAAAGTCGAAAGTATCAATATTAATTTATAAATGAGCTTTCAAGCATTAAATATTACTATAAATGACTCAATTAAAAAGGATTTTTAAAAGTCGAAAACATTAAATACTACTATAAATGAGCTTTCAAACATAAAATATTACTATTACTATAAATGTAGTTATTGTGACTTAATTAAAAATATTTAATAGAATTTTTAAAAATATTAATGTCCTATTGATATATCATTTAATTTAGTTATTGTGATTTAATTAAAAATTGATATTGATTAATATATCAATATTAATCTATAGGAGAGGAGAGCCTTTAAACATGACTCAATTAAAAATATTTAATAAGATTTTTTAAAGTCGAAAGTATCAATATTAATTTAGGATTTTTTAGGATTTTTAAAAATATTTAATAGGATTTTTTTTAATGTCGAAGAAATATTGATATGGATTGATATATTATTTAATTTAGTTATTGTGACTTAATTAAAAATTGATATGGATTAATATATCAATATTAATATTGATATAGATTAATATTAATATTAATCTATAGGAGAGCCTTCAAACATGACTCAATTAAAAAGGATTTTTAGAAGTTGAAAGTATTAATATTAATTTATAAATGAGCTTTCAAACATTAAATATTACTATAAATGAGCTTTCAAACATAAAATATTACTATTACTATAAATGTAAGGATTTTTAAAAGTTGAAAGTATCAATATTAATTTATAAATGAGCTTTCAAACATTAAATATTACTATAAATGAGCTTTCAAACATAAAATATTACTATTACTATAAATGTAGTTATTGTGACTTAATTAAAAATATTTAATAATAGGATTTTTTTGACTGATGTTATTGTGACTTAATTAAAAATATTAATCTATAGTAATAGTAATAGTTGATATATTATTTAATTTGGTTATTGTGACTTAATTAAAAATTGATATGGAATAATATATCAATATTAATATTGATATAGATTAATATTAATATTAATCTATAGGAGAGCCTTCAAACATGACTCAATTAAAAAGGATTTTTAGAAGTTGAAAGTATTAATATTAATTTATAAATGAGCTTTCAAACATTAAATATTACTATAAATGAGCTTTCAAACATAAAATATTACTATTACTATAAATGTAAGGATTTTTAAAAGTTGAAAGTATCAATATTAATTTATAAATGAGCTTTCAAACATTAAATATTACTATAAATGAGCTTTCAAACATAAAATATTACTATTACTATAAATGTAGTTATTGTTACTTAATTAAAAATATTTAATAATAGGATTTTTTCGACTGATGTTATTGTGACTTAATTAAAAATATTAATCTATAGTTGATGATATGGATTGATATATCATTGAATTAGGTCTTGAGGACAATTCAAATTTAGGATTGGACCTTTCAAGGAGTATGTGATGATATGGGAGTATGCGAGGAGGTGGGTGTGTGATGGATGTGTGTTAAAAACGTGAGGTTCAAAACGTGATATGGGAGTGTGTGAGAGGTGATATGCGAGTATGTGAGGGGTGGGTGTGTGATGGATGTGTGTTAAAAACGTGAGGTTCAAAACATGATATGGGAGTATGTGAGGGGTGGGTGTGTGATGGATGTGTGTTAAATTTTTTATTGATAAACATAGCTTTTGGGGTAGGCGAGTGTAAGGGGTGGGTGTGGTTGTTGGTCTTAATATTTTTCACACTAACCAAACTAACCAAATTAAATATATCATTGAATTAACTAAATTAAATATATCATTGAATTAGGTAAAACATGACGTTCAAAACATGATATTGAAATAGGTAAAACGTGACGTTCAAAAAGTGATATGAGAGTATGTGAGGAGTGGGTGTGTGATGGATGTGTGTTAAATTATCTATTGTAAACATAGCTTTTGGGTAGGCGAGTGTAAGGGGTGGGTGTGTGGTTGTTGGTCTTAGGAGTTTCTCACACTAACCAAATTAAATATATCATTGAATTAGGTCCTTAGGATAACATAACTTTAGCATTGGACCTTTTTTTATGATATTTTCAAGGTTCAAATTGTGATATGGGACTGTGTGAGGGGTGAGCATTCGACCTTTTTTACGAGAGGTTCAAGGTTCAAATCATGATATGGGAGTATGTGAAAGGTGGGTGTGGTGGATGTGTGTTAAATTCTCTATTGATAAGCTATAGGCGAGTGTCAAGGTTCAAATCGTTCAAATTGTGATATTCTCTTTTTTAAAGTTGAAATATTGATATGGATTGATTTATCATTGAATTGTGATATTCTCTTTTTATCATTGAATTGTGATATTCTCTTTTTTAAAGTTGAAATAATGATATGGATTGATATATCATTGAATTACGTCTTGAGGACAACACAAATTTAGCATTGGATCCCTTTTACGAGAGGTCCAAGGTTCAAAATGTGAACGTGATATAGGAGTATGTGAGGGGAGGGTGATATAGGAGTATGTGAGGGGTGGGTGTGTGATGGATGTGTGTTAAATTATCTATTGATAAGCATAGCTTTTGGGGTAGGCGAGTGTAAGGGGTGGGTGTGGGGGTGTTGGTCTTAGGAGTTTTTTGGGTTAGGAGTGTAAGGGGTGGGTGAGTTTTTTACAGTCTTAGGAGTTTTTTACACTAACAAAATTAAATATAACATTGAATTAGGTCTTGAGGACAACACAACTTTAGGACTCAACATATTTTATGAGAGGTTCAAGGTTCACGATACTTGACATCTTTTACGAGAGGTTCAAGGTAGTGAGGGGTGGGTGTGTCGTGGATGTGTTTTAAATTATCTATTGATAAGCTATAGGCGAGTGTAAGGGGTGGACCTCTTTTATGATATGTCCAAGGTTCAAATCATTCAAATTGTGATATGGGAGTGTGAGGGGTTCAAATTGCGATATGGGAGTGTGAGGGGTGGGTGTGTTGGTCTTAGGAGTTTCTCACACTAACCAAATTAAAATAATCATATATATTTTTTTTATTTGTGGAAAACATCCCAAAAAGGAAGTCACTTTCGGGTAAGACCCAAGGAGGCAAGGGTATCCATTCCGCCAAAAATGCTCAGAAATTGAACTTGGCCTACAACCTTTGACATAATCAAGGAGCAAACAAACACACAAACCAATTTAAAATAAATAAATAAATAAGTAAATAACAACAAAAATAGTAAAATAAAATAAAAAACAAAAATAAAAAACATGCTCCTTAATTATGTCAAAAACAAAAGAACAACCAAACACATACACAATAAGATAAAAGAAATCACAACACAAGAACCACATATAAAAACACAAGAACCACATAAGAAAACACAAACAAGACAAAAACAACATAACACTACAAAGACATAACCCAAAAAAAAAACATGAAAAATAAAAACAACCAAAACCTAAAAATAAATAAATAAATAAATAAAATAAAAAATAAAAAACAACCAACAACATACAATAAACAAAAACAAAAAAATATAGAAAACACTCACACATAAAAAACACGAATTAACACAAACAAAAAAACCCAAAAGAACAAGAACAAAAAAAACACAAAAACAATAACAAAAAAAACATTAAAAAACACAAAACAACAAAAACACAAGAACAACAAAAAACAACACAAAGAACACAAAAAACAAAACAAAAGAACCCACCCACCTTAAAAAAACTAAAAAAAAAGAAAAAAAAATGAACATAACAATGACCTATCTAGACTAGAAGACTATTTAAAAAACACAAAACAACAAAAACACAAGAACAACAAAAAACAACACAAAGAACACAAAAAACAAAACAAAAGAACCCACCCACCTTAAAAAAACTAAAAAAAAAGAAAAAAAAATGAACATAACAATGACCTATCTAGACTAGAAGACTATTAAGGCAATAATCAACAGAGGAAACAAAAGAAATAATAGAATGAGCTAGGGAGCTAAAAAAAAAATGAATGAACCAAAGAGAAGCAAAAAAAAAACAAGAAGAAACTAGGTACCTTCATAACTGGATCCATCCAAAGAAATGATAGAAAGAAGAGCTTCCCTAATTTGAGAAGCCCACCATCTAGGAGGGTGACCATAAAAAGTAAGAACACCTTTGTCCAAAGCCCAATTAGATAAAGCATCAACAATCTTGTTTTGATCTCTGACCACATGATTGTAATCAACTTTCAAAAATCCTATCTGGATTAATTGAATCTTTTCAATAATTCTTTTTATTCTCCAATACACCTTATGATTCTTAGGAGTCTTCAAGAAATTAATCATACGTTGAGATTCAGACTCAACTAACACTTTTTTCCATCCAACATTGGTAGCCTAATAATTCTTTTTATTCTCCAATCCACCTTATGATTCTTAGGAGTCTTCAAGAGATTAATCATAAGTTGAGATTCAGACTCAACTAACACATTTTCCCATCCAACATTGGTAGCATCCTGAAGGCCTCTGAGGATACCATATTGAAAGTAACAAAAAAATGGCATACTGATATGATGCAAACAAAAATAGATATAGATGCTAAGTCCTACAAATGTGATGAGCAATGCATGAAGGAAATGATACAGAAACGAGATGTGAGTAAACAAAGTGGGGCATCCACTCTATAGGGATCAGAAAATTTGATACAATTTGTTACATTAATAGATGCTCGAAATAAGCTGCGCTTCCAAGATCAGACGGTACGCTTTCAACATCTTTCGCGTGCCCACACTCGAAGTGGGTGGACTAAAAGTTGTCGTTGCTTATGTCTGTGTGTTCATCGTTCCTTTTTGTCCCTCTAGTATTCTTGGTGATGAGATCCTGTGCACAGAAAGATAGCAAATCATTAATAGCATATGCATATATAGAAAAACATGCAATCCCCAAGGCTTCAAGCGGGTGCTTAGAATATATCAGTGATAAGCTTGATAAGTAGATTACAGAATGATATGGAAATATAAAGGACAACGGCTAGAATTGGTATCACCTGATTTTGCATCGAAGCGACGTCGGATGGCCTCGTTATGCTCATTTGCTCGTCAAGGGCCTCTCCAAAGTGAGCGCTCCAATGTCCCACCTATGCTTATCCAAATCACCTGAAACTCACGGGTTAGGCATTATATGTAATTCTAAAACTACCCAGATGCTCAGAATTTGCATATCCTGCCCAAATTCTCTTGTATGTGACAGGGATGCCGTACAAGCTAGTTAATACCTAAAATAATAAAACGATCGTCAAATCATGTTAGAATGAGTTCAAACTTTAACAAAGAAATTAGGATATCATCTGGGACATTGCAAAAGGAACAATAACAAAACCATGCACATATTTTTAATTTCTTAGGGGTGGGGTGATTAGGATTGCAACAGTTTGGGGAGGCGCCCGGGGGTGGTATGCCCACCTTTTAGGGCCTAGTTTTGACATCAATCCAAGTGGGATGGGTCCAAAACTTCCTAGGGGGTTGTGTTGACGAGTTTTGGGTGGGATTGTGGCTGATTGCTTGGGTTTTTGGATCTAGATTGCATAACTAATGTTCACTCGATAACCTCTCTTCCAAAAGAGAGAGATTAGGGATGTCAGAAACACAAAGAGGAGTCGGGTATAGTTTGGCAGCACTTTGTTGCTCCAAATGCTCCAGCTCTGTCATTTTTTGGGGTGAGGAGGCTCACCTTTTTATAGACCTAAGGTTTCCCTTTGAATGAGCATGTGAGGGCACCACTTGGCTCATTATGCGAGGGCGAGGGTCTTTTTTTTTATTGATTACTTACTTGTCATGGTTTATTGTTCTATATGCACATTTATTTATGTTGATGTATGCATATGTTATTATTACTGTGGATGAGTTTAAATATATGATATAGATGTATGCATATGGAATTGATGGTATGATTCGTTTGGTGTACAAGTGGTGGCACCATAGACTGTACAGGATTTACTGGCTTTTTGTAGTATGTGATTGCTTTATGAAATAACTTTGCATTTGTAATTTTTGTTTTGTATTTTCTGATGGTGATGTAAGTAATGAAATGTACAACAATTTTTTTAGAATGTAGTTAAGTTTTTTCGAGACTCAGATGCTTTAACTAACTAGTCAAGACTATACATTATCTTACAAGACTCTCGAACAAGGTACGAATCAGACTTGAGTTTGACCAAGTTATTTCACATCCCTGTATGTGTGATTGAGTTCATTTATGTGGTATTTGTAAGGATACCGTCAGTGCTAGGTAGGCTATCCACCAAACCTATACTGAGGATCACCTAATTAGCTCCACTAACTTCTTTGTTGTATTTAGTAGGATTAATCTACGATGCAGTCTAGGCTATCATAAGCTAGCTCATCCACATGCAAACATTGATCTGTACATATGCCCAACAGTTAATGCGACAAATATATCGTCATGCGGGAGGTTTGCCACCAGTGACCAGTAGGCTATCCACCAAACTAGGATTGAAGATCACCTCATGACCTTTCGAATGCTGAGAATTCCGGGGATTCAATAGTTACTCACTATATTTTAGTGGGATATTTGCTCAGTAGTGATGATAATCACTGTTTATTTTGTTTGATCTTGGGATTTTGACTAGTGATTAGAATCACTGTGTTCTTGTGCTTTTTGATTTTGTGCACTTTTGAGATTGATGTTTGGAGTTTGAATTCTTTGTAGTGGTGAAAACCACTGTTTATTTTGGGGAATTAAAGGAAATTGTTTTGTCCTTTTGTCAATTCTTAGCATTCTTAGGGTCATTCGCACATGGGGATGAGTGAGATAACGTTCACTTATGGCATCTTAGACTGCTATGTCAGTTTTGTCTTTCGTTCACACAACTTGGGAATTTTTATGTGTTTTAAGCTTGTGTTAGGATGTTATGTAACAAGGCATGATCCAAGTAAAACTCTACCATGTAAAAATCGGTCTGACTTTGTACAACATTTGACTAGAAATTTAAAGATAGTTGAATGATGAAAACCCTAAAGACATTAGAAGACAACTGACTATGATATAGAGAAAATGTGAATGGCGTTATTCTTGATGGATCATTTACAAAATGGATTAAATGTGGAAATGATGGAATTGTCGGGTAATTAGATTCTATGGTGCATTTGACATGTTTGACCAACAAATATGCAATGTATGTATGTGATGCCTAATGCAGATTTTTTTTTGTGTTTTTATTTTTAAGATTATGCACGAAAGTGAGATGCAATTTTTTTGTTATTTTTGATTATCTGTTGTTTTTAAATATTCGTTATGGACGGTTTACCCGAATGGGTGCGGACCAAGTGATTCTTATGGATCCTTAGACGTTTTGACCAAAGGGATTATAGATACCTTTCGGGCATTTTGGGTGACCAAACAGTGGTGAGAATCCTTGGAGATGTTGGTTTGACCAAAGGGATTATAGATACCTTTGGGGCGTTTTTGGTTGACCAAGTGATTGTGGGAACCCTTGGAGATTTTGGTTTGACTAAAGGGATTATAGATACCTTTGAGGTGTTTTTGGTTGACCAAGTGATTGTGGGAACCCTTGGAGCTTTCGGTTTGACTGAAGGGATTATGGATACTTTGGGGCATTTTAGGTGACTAAGCGGTAGCGAGAACCCTTGGGGATTTTGGCCAAAGAGATTATAGATACCTTTGGGATGTTTTAGGTTGACCAAGAGATTGTGGGAATCCATGGAGCTTTTTGTTTGACCAAAGGGATTATTGATACCTTTGGGGCATTTGGATGACCAAGTGATTGTGAGAACCATTGGAGCTTTTGGTTTGACCAAAGGAATTATGGATACCTTTGGGGAATTTTAGGTTGATCAAGTGATTGCGGGAATCCTTGGAGATTTTGGTTTGACCAAAGGGATTATTGATACCTTTGGGGCGTTTTGGGTGACCAAGCGGTGGTGAGAACCCTTGGGGCTTTTGGTTTGACCAAAGGGATTATAGATACCTTTGGGGCATTTTAGGTTGACCAAGCGATTGTGGGAACCCTTGGAGCTTTTGGTTTGACCAAAGGGATTATAGATACCTTTGGGGTGTTTTTGGTTGACCAAGCGATTGTGGGAACTCTTGGAGATTTTGGTTTGACCAAAGGGATTATGGATACCTTTGGGGAATTTTGGGTGACTAAGCGGTGGCAAGAACCCTTGGGGTTTTTGGTTTGACCAAAGGGATTATAAATACCTTTGGGGTGTTTTTGGTTTACCAAGCGATTGTGGGAACCCTTGGAGCTTTTGGTTTGACCAAAGGGATTATGGATACCTTTAAGGAATTTTGGGGTGACCAAGCGGTGGCGAGAACCCTTGGCACTTTGGAGTGGGCCATGGCTCTTTAAATGTTGAATGGCCACAAATGACTGATGTTCAAGGGTTCTAGTTCCTTGATTCCTTCAAGAGAGGCGAGCCGGTATGTTCTAGGTCCTATTTTATTATCGACTACATAAGGACCTAACCAATTTGCTGTGAACATGTCTCTTAAATGGGGCAGCAAGTTAGAATTTTTTTGGTTCTTTTTTAAGTCCAAGTCACTGACCTGAAAGTCCCTCAGGTGAACTTTCATGTTGTATGCTTTCTTAAGTCATTCTTGATAGATACGTAAATGCTCGAGAGCATTGACACGTCATTCATAGAGTAACGTAAGCTGGTCTAATCGGGTCTGCCGTGTAGTTTCATCATCGATGAACTCTTGCATTGATATGCGCAGGGAGGGTATTTCCAACTCGAGAGGCATGACTGCCTCAAAGCCATACACTAGCAAAAATGGAGTTTGCCCAGTGGGCGTCTGAATGCTAGTGCGATAAGCCCATAGGGCAAGTGGTATTTGGATGTGTCAATCCTTATGACTATCTATAACCATATTTTTAAGGATGGCAACTAGATTTTTGTTTGACACCTCTACTTGCCCATTTGCCTGTGGATAATAAGATGTCAAAAAATTATGCTGAATTTTGTACTTTTTTGTCAAAGCACGCACATCTTTGTTCTTAAATGATGTTCAATTATCCAAGATTATATTGGATGGAATACCAAAATGACATATGATGTTATGTAAAATAAACTCCGCAATGCGGGGCCCAGTCGTAGAGGTAAGCGAAATTGCTTCCACCCACTTAGTGAAGTACTTTGTGGTCGTTACGATAAACGTGTGATGATCTAACGACGCAGGGGAGATCTTTTCGATGAGATCTAAGCCCCACTGCAAAAATGGCCAAGCCGATTGGATCGCTTGCAAGGTCTAATAAGGTACGTGTGTCAATTTAGCATGGTGTTGACACTTCACACACTTCGCACATATACACAACAATCTTGCTCTAAAGATGGCCAATAATAGCCCATACAAAGAATGCACTTTGCGATGGCCATACCACTGAAGTGGCCACCACATGCACCATCGTGCGCTTGGTTGATTGCCCAAGTGGACTCCTGTTGGTCTAAGAAATGGAGGAGGATTCCTTCGTAGATTCAACGATATAAAATTTCTCTTAGCAAGACATGTTTTGTTGCTTTTTGTTTGAATGATATTTTTGTGGCATGAGAAAATCCAAGTGGGAGGCTACCTAACTTGAGATAGTATCTTATGGGTTTGTACCAATCCTGCTGATTAGAAACCTCGATGGTATGAACGACCGATCCCTTTTGAAGTTTGTCCCTAGCAAAAGCTGAGCGGGAAAGAACTTGTAAAAATAGTGTTGTGTTGCTATTAAGAGGGGTTGGAGAGAACAAATACCCCCAGTTGATGTGATTCAGAGTATCATGGATTCAAGAGAACCTATCTTGAGATGGTTCAATCTGGATCAGGTGGATTCTTGGCGTTATGTCAAAGCTTGCACGTTCCATCATGAATTACAATAACATTTTGACTTAAATGGTTGTCATCTCACTAAAAATGTCTTGTAGGATTAGTGACCCCAAGGAGGCCATAGTTTCTACAAAATGATTCGATGATCGAGGGAGTGCCTTGATGTCGTACCATTCAAGCTTTACCAAGAATTTATCTACAAAGGCTTTACCTGCGAGTGATTGCTATTGGACTCAAAATGATCCCAAGGTGCTACCTCATAATCTGAATCATCTTCAGAAGACCCCCCTTGATCTTGTTCATATCCCTCTTGGAGGTTACTTCTTGAACATTATCCTTCCTCGATCAAAGGGAAGGGGTTGTTGAGGTCAACAAGGTTTGTTGTTAACAATGAGAGATAATCCCTCAATGTGTATGTTGTGTTGGGATTGACATATGGATCTTGTGCCAGCCCATCCTTGTTGCCTATACCTAGGCCTTGCATGGTTTTTACCAAGATTTCGAGGGGCAAAGGGTGGTTGATAAAAAAATGTGCATTCCTTGTTCGTATCTGCCTAATCCATTCGGGTGCACAGATAGTCAACATTCTCAACAAATGGCTCTTCATCCTCTTCCTCTTGTAGGTAAGGTTCAATGTCGTTCTCGAGGCCCCCATATACAAAATTGGTCTAATTTGGCGGGTAGCCTAAAGGGACGATAGTGTCGATGGGGAGGCGAGGTCTCCCCATGTCTTGCATGGATTCGAGTGTGGGTGTTGCCACAATGTTTTGCACTAGGTACTCCCCTAGGCCCATATTGGCCATCTCAATGGTAATCGTCGACAGTTGAGGGGAGAGAATGAGATTTCTCCCTGAGTCCACTCCATGTTGGGTGAACCAAGTGTCTCAACTTCCATTCGACTGGGCACATCTTCGGTAGAGATGGTTGAGACTAATGGTTGTACCTCCTCTAGGGGCTTCTTCCCATTGTCCTTCAGTGTGGCCACCATAGGTGGCATCGTTTGTGAAGTAACAGACGACAAATATGGGCCAGGTTAGTGAGTTGAGGGACTCAACAGCGAGGATGTATGCAGAATCGGACCCTGTGTGGACGAATTCAATTAAAAGTCTAAATGTGTCGATGGGAGGGTCGATTGTGGCATCAACTACACTGCATTGCAAAACTTAAAGGGCTCTAATTTCGTTGGGACTACATGTACTTGCCCTTCATATGTGTATTTGAGGCATTGATGGGCTATCAAAGGGACACACTTCATGTTCTTGACCCAAGGCCGGCCTAGCAAGATATTGTATGCCATATCACTCTCAAAGATGTGACACAATGTAGGAATGGTCTTTTGTCCTACTTGGATGGGTAGGACAATTGTGCCAATAGTTGAGCATAACGCATCATTGAATGCTCAAAGAGTGAAAGTAGATGCCACAATGTGGGATGCTAGCAGCTTAAGGTGTTTTAAAGCTGTTTTCATGATTATGTTGTTGGATGAGCTAGTGTCCAAAAACACCCTCTTGAATGGAATCTCATTCACCCATCCAATGATGTGTAGGGGTGGATCCACCATGTCACCAATCACCAGTTTTAGTTCGTATTCCCTGAAGGTTATGACTGGTTCTGTGAATTGTCTCACATGTCCCACAAAATTGTTGAAAGGATTGGCTTCGTGGGGTTGTAGCTCAATGGCTTTGAGTATCTCCATCGGAGCCTCTCGATGGGGCAGTGATTGTTGGATGAGCTCATAAGTGGAGAGCCTAACCGACATGGTCCTTAAACTTTGAGTAATTTTAGTCTGAATCATGGCCACTGGTCTAGGTGGGGGAGGTTGCATAGGGTGTTGTGGAGGCTGTGATGTTGATAGAACATCTCCTGTAGCTGCAATGGATGAAATCGTGTTTGGGTATATTTTGTTCTGTGTCATGATGCTTATCATCCCTACGTATCCTTGCATGGGGTAGTTTTGTGTTACCTCGTTCACTTGTAAAGTCTTTGCCTGCGCATCATGGGTATGCATGGGGTCTTTGAAGACCTCCATCTATTGGTTGCTCAGCACTATGGGACTATCTACCGTGAGCCTTTTGTTGTCTATCAAGTCCTACACTAAGTGTTTGAATTTTCAACAAGTGGATATTTCGTGTCCTTTTTGTCGATGAAATCTACAATATAAGTCTTCCCTATAGCCCTTGGGTTTTGGTGTGTTAGGGTATATGGGTCGACTTTTCGGCAAGTTTATCAGGTTTTCCATGAACAAGCGATCAAACAAGGAGTCTCTAGACTCTGTGAATTGTGTGAATTGTCGCCTAGGGTGACGTTGCTGATTTTGATCTTGTTTATGATTTCCTTTTCATATTTATCAAGAGGAATTGCCCGATAATTAGCCTTTGGGTCCTGTGTCATTTTTATAGGCTTTGGTATAGTTATGACAACCTGATTGACCGTGACAGGTTTCGGTTGTGTGGGCCCAGTTTTATCATTTTTGGGCCACTCTTTCTTGCGTGGCTTGGCAATCTCATCGTCTTGTATTTTGATCTTCTTAATTATCCTAACTTGCGCTAGGGCTTCTTCGAGGGTGGCATATTCCTATAGCTACAATAGTACGAAGATCGACCTTAAGCAACTCTTTGAAAACATTTGAGTCATGTCGACCATGGGAGGGAGGTAAGGTGGCTTTGAAAGCAATGTCCTCCATCGATTCCCATAAGCATCGATGGTCTCATCATCATACTATTTAAGGCCAGCTAGGTTGCTTAAGGATGCCTTCTTATTGGTGTTGAAGGCAAAATGTTCAAGGAACGGGTCCACTAGCTGGTCTCGATTATTGATGCTATGCTTCGGTAACTCGGTAAACCAATCTAAGGTAGGGCCTGTGAACGTGGTTATAAATGTTCTCAAAAGCAATGCATCGTTGTCCTGAATGCCAAAGCATTGAATCAGGAACCTTGTTACATGCTCTTGGGCATCCTCATCCCCTCTAAAAATTGCCAATTGAGGAACTTTGAAGTGATCAGGGTATGGGGGTGCCGAAACTGAAGGATGCACAGGGTGATTGCGAAGTTCGCGTAAGGTGGGCTTTTGGGACCCTGAAGTCTTAGTCTCCACAGACTCTAAGCACTCTAGTAGTGCTTTGTATGCATCAGAGGATTTGATTTCCTCTTCTTTGGTTTGTTCCCATTGTGAATTACAAGGAACTTGAGGCCTATGGAGGGGTAGCTGGATAGCGCCCCCTGCCTTGGTAGGGTGTTTAAGCCCGCTCTTCTTCTCGCTTAAATTCCTCATATGCCTCTTGAGGATTTTTTGTGCGTGACCTATAAACATGGACGGGTTCCTAAGGAAGGCGTCCATCATTGGTTCTAGGAGTGGCCACCTGCTCAGGTCTAGGAGGTCTTGGAGGCAACACTTAATAAGGTCATGGAGACCTATCGTGTACTAAGGGGTTGTGCCTCTCATAAATTTTTGTCCTATGTGTGCAAGGGGTTGGAATCCTCTCATGCATAGTGTTATGGAAAAACTCATTTGTCTGGAGCTGAATTGGCTCTTTGTTAAGATGATATAGTTTTTCTAACTGCTGTTGATCTTGCCTAAGCTGTGTTATTTGCTCTTTGTGGGCGACATGTTTGGCAAATGCCAATTTGATTTGTTCTGTTGTCCTAGATCTAGGAGGCCTAGATGCCTTCCCTATATATCTATCTCTATCGTGGTGATCCGATATCTCTATGGTTTGCTTTCGTCTATCGATGTCAGCAACATTCACCCGAGGCTCTGGTCTCAATAGGTGATCTTGATTATTAGCAGGTGTGGAGATGCATTGCCCCCGTGTGGTGTATTGCTCTTGAGAAATATACTAGTTTTCCTCGTTCTCCCTTTCATACATGTGAAAGGGATGGGAAGAGTTGGCTCGCCCTATCTGAAGAGCCTTGCGCTCTAGATTTGGCCTATTAGTTTTAACAATAATGAGGGGTGGAGGAGGAATGATATAATCATGTGGGCCCTCCTTATGAACCCTATGCTGCTCTAGAACTTCATCACGCAGTGGCCACTCATAATTAGTGTCTAAGGGGGCCTTCCCATGTGTGTACTCCTCCTGAGATGGTCTATGTTGAATGGGAGTGCCCCTCAAAGGGGTGCCTCTATAGTCCTATTCTATAGTGGTATAGTGTGTACTATGTTGTGGGTCAGGCTGCCAAAGTGATATAACCAAGTCCTTGGGGCTATAACGAAGGTGACTTTTGCCTCCTTGCATACTTTTTGTAGCTTCTGCTTGTGATTGGGCTTGGCTACGGGTATACACCATGGTGGTGGTTTTTCTAAAAATATATGTATATTTTTATCTCCTTTACAATTTTTATGCTATACCAAACAAAAGGGGACCACACAAACAAAGAAATGATTATCTTGTTTACAGATTAAATGTGTGTCTTAGATCTGGTTCAGTGTGTTTGATTTTTGTTATGTAAATATTGTAAAAAAAACTTTGTTATACATGCATAATGAGGGCTTTGGTATCTCCAAAATGGTCGCCCCTTCAATATACTATTTCCAGGCCGTTATACTCAACCTCTCAATATACCCGTCTTTACGTGAGGGAAACTATTGGTACGCGAGAGCATAACAGTAAGTGGAACATAGATGGTACGAAAGTGGGGTCGCTCTATTTTTGACACCTACCATAGAAGACTTATCCTCATGCACGGGGAATCAACCTCGCTACACTTGATCAGTTTTCATCAAGATTTACATCTAGAAACAGTCACGATTAGGGTATATGCATTGAAAATCCAAGCCAAGGTGGTGATGAAACCCACTGTTGGTCTTGATCAAGTGTTGGGGTATTAAGACCAACTCCTTGATGTTAATTTTATTAGGTGGTGTGTGTGGTTCCTTTTAATTGTGTAAAGAAAGAAAACATATAGCAAAAGATGATTTTCACTAATGCAATGCTTTAAAGTACGTTTTATCTCTCAAAGACAATTAGTAGCAAAAATGAAATCACAAACCTAACTAGAAGTGAAACCTATAATGAGGACTTGCCATTTGTGGAAGTATCATGAAAGCAATCCAGAGAAAAATGCATTCGTAATCAAGTTCCTTCCATTTAATTTACTCTATGTTTTTATTTATTTTTCTTTATTGCAAGAAAGGAAAACAAACTACTTAACATTTCTATGCAAGTGTCTAAAAATAAAGCAAAGAAAACAAAAAATTGCAGAAATAGAAAGTAAAAAAACACAGAGGATGTTTAGAAGGCCTACCTCTTCTCTGTCTAAACAAGATGCCTTTGAGTTTTTGTTCAGAAAATGCATAAAGATCTAATCATCCTGGGGTGGTACGAATAGTAGGTTTGTATTCATCATAGGGTGGTACGAATACATATTCATCCCAGGTGGAACGCGTAGTAGTCCAGTGCCCGAATGAGTAACACCTGCAAAGAAAATCTACAAAATTTGGATCAGAATATTGATCCTAACAGTAGGAGACAGGGTCCCACCATGATTGCCATTGAAAAAAATAGAAAAATTGTGTACCTATATGATGCAAACAAAAATAGATATAGATGCTAAGTCCTACGAATGCGATGAGCAATGCATGAAGGAAATGACGCAAAAATGAGATGTGAGCAAACAAAGCGGGGCCTCATTTATTGATATTTCTTTTAATATGATTATAATACATTCCCCCTCTAGGGCTCAGAAAATTTGATACAATTTGTTACATTAATGGATTTTCGAAAGAAGTCGCGCTTCCAAGATCGGACGGTATGCTTCCAGAATCTTCTGCGTGCCCACACTCGAAGTGGACAGGCTAAAAGTTGTCACTGCTTGTTTCCATGTGTTCGTCATTCCTTGTTGCCCCTCTAGTATTCCTGATGGTAAGATCTTGCACACAGAAAGACAACAAATCGTTAATAGCATATGCGTATCTAGAAAAATATGCGTATCAGTGATAATTTTGATAAGTAGATTACAGAATGATATGTAAATGTAAAGTACAATGTTTAGAATTGGTATCACCTAATTTTGCATCGAAGCGGCGTCGTACGACCCCGTTATGCTCGTTTTGCCGTTAGGGGCCTCTCTAAAGAGAGCGCTCCAATGTCCTGCCTATGCTTATCCAAATTACATAAAACTCATGGGTTAGGCATTATATATAATTCTAGGACTACCTAGATGCTCAAAATTTGCATATCCTACCCAGATTCTCTTGTATGTGACAGGGACGCCCTACAAGCTAGTTAATACATAAAATAATAAAACGATCCTCAAATCATGTCAGAATGAGTTCAAAATTTAATAGAGGCATTAGGATATCATTTGGGATATAATTCAAAAGTAATAGTAACAAAACCATGCACATATTTCTAATCGCTCCAGGGTGGGGCGATTAGGGCTGCTGCAATTTGGGGGGGCATTCGGGGGTGGGATGCCCACTGTTTAGGGCCTATTTTTGACACCAATCCAAGTGGGATGGGTCCAAAACTTCCTATGGGGTTGTTTCAACAAATTTGGGGTGGGATTGTGGCTTATTTCTTGGGTTTTTGGATTTGGATTGCGTTCCTAGTGTTCACTCGATAACCTCTCTTCTAGAAGAGAGAGATTAGGGATGTAGGAAGCACAAAGAGGAGTGGGGGTATAGTTTGGCAGCACTTCATTGCTCCAAATGCTCTAGCTCTATCCTTTTTTGGGGTGAGGAGGCTCACATTTTTATATACCTAAGGGTCTCCTTTGAATGCGCATGCGAGGGTGCCACTTGGCTCATTATGCCTTTTTGGGAGAGAGAAGATTCCTCCCTGATTAGGGCCTCCTTGATTGAGGCCTCTATGATAAGGGCATGATTAATTGAAGCCTCTATGAATTGAAACCTTACATTACAATCCCATGCCTTGAAGGGAGAGTTAGGTTGCATATTTGGGCTTCCATTTTTCAAGGTTTCACTTTTTTCTAGTTAAACCTGTTAATCGTCCCACCCTAGAGTGATTGTTGCTAATCATCTCGGGATGGGACAAATAGGATTCTAATCATCCCAAGGTGGGATGAATAGGGAGCAAAGTGCTTAAAATGTGCAAAACTGACCTCTGACCTTCCAAAACTGATTTGGGAGTGGTTAGGACCACTATTTAACCTCTGGAGGCTGCCATAGGGGGTATGTATGCCAATTCGGTCAGTTCTTGGAGTCACATAATCGGATTGGTGCTATTTTTATGTCTACACATACCCCTCAACAAGGTTATTGGAAATAATACCCAAATTCTCAACAAAATTAAAAACCAGGGAGCCATCTAAAAGTCTACCAATTTCTCCCACACTGGTTTTTCCAGGGTTCCCTCTAGAGGCTCCATCAATATTGACTTTTCCAAAATACTTAGGAGGAGGTCGCCAATTTTTTGTCCTATCCATATTACTAATACTCACATTCCCTTTAAGTTGGTTTTCCTTAGAATATTTAATATTCAATCTTTGCATCACTTGATCCCATATTTGGTGGGAGTTTTGGGGGTGATTAAGGAGTTGATGGACTGATTCAACTAAGTTGGCTATGGTATTTTGCTAAATATAGTGAATATCCTTTTTATCTTGATTAAAAATTTGGCTATTCCTTTCATTCCAAATATTCCAAAGAAGAATAGTAGAACCCATCCAAACTAACTGCCTAATAAAATGATCAACACCCTCTTGATTAGGCCAATCCCTCCAAAGTTGTTCAAAAGTAAAAAAATTGGACCATTGTAATCCAAGTAAAGTGGCCATTCTTCTCCATAGCTCGGAGGCTAAAGTACACTCAATAAAAATATGGTTGAGAGTTTCTACATTCTCTTCACATATTTCACATCTAAAAGGGCCATGAAAACCATGCTTCATAAGTTGCTCACCAGTAAGCACCCTACGATGCAATAAAATCCAATTAAATAACCTCACTTTAGGCCAGAGATTTTTATCCCGCAATCAATAAAATATGTCAGAAGAATGGTTAGGATTATTATGGCATAAGGTCAAATAAAATTGAGCAACTGAATGCTTTTTATCCCATAATCGATAAAATATGTCAAAAGAATGGTTGGGATTATTATGGCATAAGGTCAAATAAACTTGAGCAACTGAATACTCACCCTTAGTAGTGTTGTTCCATTCAAAACAAAATTTTTCATGGGACCAAGAGAGGGATCTCATATGAAGGATGCCATGGATATCTTGTCTTTGCCTTTTTGGGATTTGAATAGGCCAGTCCTCAATAGGGATCCAAAATCTACCAACCTTTGAATTACCAATATGGTATCGACAGTAATTAGCCACCTTTATCCAGTTAGCTCAGTGAAGCTCCTCCATCCAAAGCCTCCAATCGAGAAATTGAGTTATCAAAGGCTTGTGACCATCCCAAGAATCTATCCAAAAAAAATCTTGTTGACCATTGTGAATGATCCAAAATAAAATTTTCTTTATCAAATCCTCACCATTCTTAAGAACTGCTAAAATGGGAGAACCTTTGGTAGGAAGTTGATAGCAAACAAGGTCTTCAGGATTTTTGTTCTGAGCATATTTAGCACAGAGATTATTGGCCCAAAGAGCATTAAGGTTATGCAACATCTTCCAATATAATTTAAAGCTATTAATATAAGACCAAAATCCTAGCCCCCCTTCATTCTTAGGAAGACATAAAGTATCCCATTTCACCAAGGCCCATTTTCTTTTCTCCTTAGTACCACTCCAAAGGAAATGATGATTGATTTGATCCAATTATCGAAGAACAGCCTTTGGGATATTCAAAATGAAAGAAACATAAATAAGAATAGCTTGAAGGACTAAGTTTACCAAGGTGATTCTACCCCAAAAGAAATCCACTTGTTGGTCCACTTTCCAATTTTCTTCTTGATTTTGTCCAACAACCAATTCCAATATTTATTTTTTTGTCTTTGAATATTTATGGGAATACTTAAATAAGAGATTGGAAGGGAGGTATTATTGGAAACGATGACTTATTTGATCCAATTCTCAAATAAAAGCCTTTGGGATATTCAAAAAGAAAGAAAAATAAATAGGAATAGCTTGAAATATTGAGTTTACCAAGGTGATTCTACCCCAAAATAAAGCCACCTGTTGGTCCACTTTCCAATTTTCTTCTTGACTTTGTCCAACAACCAATTCCAATATTTATTATTCTGCCTTTGAATATTTATGGGGATACCTAAATAAGTGATTTGAAGGGAGGTATTATTATATCTTAATTTATCCAAGACCATGGATTTCTTTCTAGCAGAGCAGTGAAGGAAAATATTTTTATTTTTTTCTTCATTGATCAACTGCCCAGTAGCCTTAGGAAAACAACTAATGATTTGCTTGATATTAGAATCTTCCTTAACTGTAGATTTACCTAAAAGAGTAGAGTCATCCACAAATTGAATATGAGAGATAGTTCTAGTTCCATGAGCAATGGTAACCCCCTCAAGGGTTTTGTTTTCCCTCTTTTTAGTTATAGTCCTACCCAAGCATTCACCAAGAATGATGAATAAATAAGGGGATAGCATGTCACTTTGCCTAATACCTCTAGAAGTTGGGAATGATTTAGAAGTCCTGTCATTGATAAGAACTAAGTAGGAAACTGAAGAGATACATCCCATAATCCAATCCATCCAATCCTTAGAGAAATAAAATTTCCAATTTTGATAAGGAAGTGCCAATCCACTCTGTCATAAGCTTTGGATAAGTATAATCAAATGAACATGGAAGGATATTTTTAAAGATGTTAGGATTTGTTAAGACAAGATTGAGAAAAAGAAAAGGATTTTGAAATAAATGTTAGGATTTGTTAAGACAAGATTCAAAAAAAGCAAAGGATTTTGAAATACAAGAAAATACGAAACAAAATGGTAGTATGTTAGTGAAAAATGATCTGAATCTGAGAAATATGTTGTTTTGAAAGGCACATTGTGCTTTTTATTTTGCTCATCTAGACTATGTAAAGATGCATGAAAACATGAGAAAATATTATTAATGGTCGGGATTGAAGAATGATATCGCAAAGTTTGTTGCTAGATGTTTAGAATGCTAGAAAGTAAAGGCAAAATATTTGCACCCAACGTGATGCCTATATATGCATGATATTTCAATTCATAAATGGTAGGTTGTGATTATGGACTTTATTGTTGGGTTGCTTAAAAACCGTTTTCAACATGATGCTATTATGGTTGTAGTTGACAAATTGACTAAAGTGGCACATTTTCTACTTGGAAATATTAAAGAATGAGCTTTTAATGTAGCCCATAAGTTTGTTAGGGAAGTGATATGGCTACATGGTTTTCCTAAAACATGAATTTTTGGTTCACGTCTGAGTTTTGGCAGATATTACATGAGGAATGGGAACAACACTTAACATAAGCACCACCTATCATGTTGAAATAGACAGATAAAATAAAAGGGTAAATTAAGTCTTAGAATATATGCTTCGGATGTATTGCATGGACCATAAAACTAAATGGGAAGACTACTTTTTATTTTTTATTTTTGGTAGAATTTGTTTATAATAATGGTTACTACACTTCTTTAGGTATGGGCCCATTTGAGGCATTTGTACAGGAAAAGGTGCAAGATGTTGTTATCTTGGAGCAATGCAAAGGATCGTGTATTGATCACATTGAATATGGTTAAATAAATGGAGGAGCAAATCAATGAAATTCTCCAAAGGCTCAAGGATACCTCAAACCGGAAAAAGAGTTATGTCGACCTCAAAAGAACTCCAAGGGAATTATCTATGGGAGATAGAGTGTTCCTGAGATTTAAACCAATCAAGAGCTTTATAAAATCATCTAAACTTAGCCCAAGATTTGTAGGACCCTTTGCTATTATTGACAAAGTCAGCCCAGTTGCCTACAAGTTAGCCTTGCCACCCAACTTGTCTAAAATGCATATGACGTTCCATTTGTCCTTCCTTAAGAAATATGTCTCTGATCCTTCTCATGTTTGGAATGTTGATCATTTGCATATGACCAACCCTCTATGCATTGAGGTGCGACCTATCATGATATTGGGTTTTCAAACCAAGAAATTAAGAAAGAGAAACATTGAATAATGTAAGGTCCAGTGGGACATGGGAAGATGTGGCTATCATTCAAATATAGTTTTCATTTTTGTTTGAAAAATGATTTAAAAACAAGTTTTGAATAATTTTGAGCAATTATTTGGTTGATTGTGAAAACCTATTTTCATTTCAGTAATTATGATTAAGTTTGACAATGTAATTGTGTTGTTATTATTCCACATTTTGACTTGCTCTTATTCATATATTTTGGTATGCATTTAAAAAAATAGGGATTGTGTTTAATCTTAGATCGGGAGGATGTAACAACCATCCAAAATATGGTTTTTATTTTAACTTATTTTATCTACAAGAATATGATGCTGCTGATCGTTTGACTATGTAATTATGTTGTTATTATTCCACATTTTGACTTGCTCTTATTTATATATTTTGGTATGCATTTTAAAAAATAGGGATTGTGTTTAATATTAGAGCGAGAGGATGTAAGAACCATCCAAAATATGGTTTTTATTTTAACTTATTTTATCTACAAGAATATGGTGCTGCTGATCGATCTTTGGATGCAGGAACATATGTTCAATGGCAAAAAGAATACAAGGCGTTGGTATCTTTTTCAATTTGCGAGTAAGGGTATCTGGGGAAAGGTAAGTTTTGGATATGATGAGTGATAGAGTTTTTCACCTATGCTAGGGTGTTAAAAATACTTACTAGCAATATTTTTGTCAGTGATCAATGTAGTTGCATCCACATAGCTGCATTTTAGGGTTTTGTGTTCGATTTACAAAAATTGTGTGCAATTATTTGAAAACAATGATAAATAATAAGTAACAATAATAGTGAAAATGGTGACAATAATAATAATATTAATAATTATTATTATTATAATTAATAATAATAATAATAATAATATGCATTAGAAATTATAAAGCAAACTTATAATCAAAGAAGACGGAAGGAAATAAACCTACACATGGCAAGCCTTTTTGGGAAAGCACTTGAATGCATTTAACAGGTGGTGTTCCATATATTGTCACCATATTTTGTAACATGGTGTTAAGGGGGAGGAACATCGGGAGTTAACAGTACAATTTGGGAGAACTAAAGCAAAAATTGGAACATCATGAACTTTTGCTTAGGTCAAAACTTCTTGTGATGGGTTTTTAAAATTATAAAATATATTTATATTTATAAAAAAAATTAAATGAAAACTTGGAAAAGTATATTCAACAATAATATTAAGTCTCTTGCAAAATTGGGATACATGGGATTTGAGCCAATGGATGGAAATGAAATACACCGTTGTTGAACTCTATCAATGGTTGGGGATGAATTCCAACTCACTAACGTTAAAGAGAAGTGTGGTGTGTGTGATTATTTTTAAAATGATTAATATAAAACAATATAGCATTCAATGATGATTCACGAAATGCATGAAATTGTGTTTTAATTTCCAAATCATAAGCATATATATAAAAAGAAACTATAAAATTTTAAACTATATGAAAATCTAACCCTTAAGTAGGCCACAAGCAGGTAAACCAGACAAATGCATTTTGAAGGTTGTTATTTTTCCTATTTTTATTCAATTTTGTTAATGTGAAACTTAGAAATATGAAATATAACCTTCACATGCATAAAAAAGACAAGAAAATTTTAAATTCAAGATTTTTGAAACAACCTATATGTAAATTATAGGTTTGGAAGGTTACCTTTTCTATTCTAGAACTTGTTGTTTCTTGAAATTTCTGCTGAAATCCCCTAGTTTTGTGGCCATATTCAATGGTTCAAGCTCTTTAATTCCTTCGATGGATGCTAAGAAATAAGTTCCATGTCCAATATTACTAGTAATGATGTATGGACCTAACCAGTTTGCCACAAATTTATCCCATAGATGGGGTGGTAAATTTAAATTTTGTTGGTTCTCTTTTAGATCTAAATCACCAAGTTGAAAGTCTCTAGGGTGAACTGTCATGTTGTAAGCTCTCGTAAGGCACTCTTGATAAACACGTAGATGCTCAATGGCATTGAAGCATTTTTCATCAAGCAAAGTGAGTTGATCTAAACAATGAACTTCTGCATAGATATGTGCAACGACGATATCTCCAACTCTAAAGGTATGATAGCCTCAACACCATACACTATTTAAAATGAAGTTGCTCCAGTGGGAGTCCAAATATTAGTGTGATAGGCCCAAAGGGCAAGAGGTAACTGATTATGCAAATATTTACAATTTTCCTTAACACTTTTCTTTAAGATTGTAACTACTGTTTTATTAGATGTCTTTGCTTACCCATTAGCTTGTGGATAATAGGGCGTAGAAAATTTATGTTGTATATTATATTTTGTTGTTAAAGCATGCACATCCTTATTTTTAAATGGTATCACATTATCTAAAATTATCTTGGATGGAATACCAAAATGACATGATATTATGCAGCATGAACTCCGTAATGTGAGGTCTAGTCATCGTGGTAAGGTAAATTGCTTCCACCCATTTTGTGAAGTACTCAGTAGCCATTATGATAAATGTGTGATGGCATGAGGAGGTAGGTTAGATTTTTCCAATTAAATCAAACCCCCACTTTACAAATGGCCAAATTAATTGAATCAATTGTAAGGCCTGTGAAGGTACGTGTGTCAAATTTTCTTGATGTTGACACTTTACACACTTCTTTACATAAACACAATAATATTTCTTTAACATTGGCCATTAATAGCCAATGTGAAGAATGCACTTTGTGATAGTCATGTGAAGAATGCACTTTGTGATGGTCATACTGCTAAAATAACCACCACATGTAGCATTGTGTGCTTGGGTAATGGCCCAATATGACTCTTGATAGTCTAAGAAACGAAGGAGGATACCCTCATAGCTTCGATGATACATTATATTCCTATTAAGATATACTTTGCCACATTTTTCTTAAATTATAATTTTACGATATGCAAAAATCCAGGAGGAATACTTCCCAGTTTTAAATAATATTTGATTTGTATGGTCCAATCTTGTTTTAAAAAAACCTCAATTGTATGTACTATGCAATACTTTTGATATTCCTCTCGTGCAAATCCTGATTGAGAGATAACCTGTAGATATAGCATTGTTCTAGTATCAAAAGTATTTTGAGGGAACAGAGTCCCCCAAGCTACATTATTCAAATAATTATGTATTTGAGATATCCTTTCATGTGAAGGCTCAATCTGAATCATGTGGAATCAATGAATGGAGTTAAGCTCATCACGCTGCATCGCAGATTATGATAGCATTTAGAACCATCAGAAAATAGAGTTATTTTAGCCTGTGACTCAGGCTCTTCAGGATCTAGTGATTCTGAGACATGAAAAACTCCATCATTGGGAAGATCTATAGTGAGAATTTGGTCATATATTTTGAGTAGTCCCTGGAGAAAAATGAAACTATTGTAACATTTTCTCACAAAGTCAAAACTTTGATGTATATGGGGGAGAATATCTTGGATCGAGACTTATTTTAATGGTAAGGAGACCTATTGTCATTACCTACATTTCATCAGAATAGGTCTCATAGACCTAATCAAATGTTGCCTCCTAGACCTCCTAGGCCTGATTAGAACTTACCTAATAGTCCTAATATAGATCGCCTGCAACAGGATTTCATTCCTTCTTGTATACCCTTTCTTGAAACACCTTATGGGGATTATGATAATTTGGAATAAAATTAGGATTACTTATAATCACATTTTGGAGGCATGGGTGATGACAATCAACCACCTCAACATATGCTTAATATTCATCATCCTCCTCCATAGGTACAAAACAAATAAGATGAGATTAAATCCTCTAATGCATATCAATATTTGATTGAATGCTTAGAAAATGTGGAGAGTTAGATAGTTGGGAATGAGCTTCAAAATCCTACCTTGCGTTAGTTGAAAAAACAACCACTACATCCATATATCCCTTCCCCAACATACCCTTAGCATTTTAAAAAGCCCAAGTTAGACAAGTTTAAAGTGGAAAAATAACCTCAAGAGCATGTTACGAGATTCATGAATTAGTACTTTAGAATACAGAAGAATGATGCATTACTCCTGAGAATATTTTTAATTAACCTCCCTGGTCTTGCCATTGAGTGGTTAAATAAAATTCCAAAGCATAGTGCACATACATTTGAATAGTTTATAGATGCATTCTTGGAATGTTTGATCTTTAATACAAAGAAGAAGGTGACCCTTACTGACCTTATGAGGTTGAAACAATATTATTACAAGTCTATCACTGACTATGGAAATATGTGGTAAACACTCTTAGCTAAGCTACCCTATCTATTGCAATTGATCAAGTTGAATCGAATGTTTTCAAAGAGTTGTTTGAAATCGATATCTTTATTGTTACAACTCCAACAATATCCCACTCTTGAGGATGCTCTAGTGCAAGCTAGAATCATAGAAGAGATTAAAATCCAAGAGGAGGAGATAGTTAAACCTCACTAGAAGGAGTGGACAAATAATCCAAAGAGTAATTCGACACCATCAAAGCTAATATAAGTCAATAAATTGGCCATTACTATCCTAGGGCCTACAAAAATACCTCCTCAAAAGGTAAATTATCAGGCCTAACCTCCTCCTATGAGTTATAATAATAATACTCAAGCGAATCAGGGTCAAAATCAGCAACATCATCCTAGGCGATAATTTACATCCTTTGCTAAGTCAATGGACTCCTTATTCAATCATTTGTGGACTACCAAGCTAGTTAATTTACCAAAAATCAAGCCCATAGACCCGAATATAGGTAAACCAAATTCTATGGGATGTCGAGAAGACCAATTTTATTGATATCATTGACATAATGGCCATGAATTGCCTACATGTTATGGTTTCAAAAACATGGTGTAAGACATAATAGAGAGGAATGAGCTCCAAATAGATAATCCTCTCACCCTAAATAATAAATATATGGGGGTTTTCAAAGACCGCTTACCTACTCACGAGGTATAGGCAACTCCTACAAAACCAATAAATGAAGTCAAGATGAAATCTCCTTTATAGGGGTATGTCGGGATGATAAGTATTGTGACTAGTAATAGATGCTACCCAAGTCAAGTTGCACCACCTGTAGTTTCAAGTGATGTTCCATCTACATCACAACCTTCCCCACCTCCAATACAAAGCCTTACACCTAGGCTAGTAGTAAAAATAAAGAGTAAGTTTACACAAAGCTTAAGGACCACATTGGATAGATTATCCATTTACGAGCTCATTCAACAATATCCACCTCACAAAGATGCTCTAATGGATATTCTCAAGTCCATAGAGTTGCAACCCTAGGAGTCTAACTCCATCAATTTTGTAGGGTATGTGCAACAATTTAAATAACCAGTGATCACATTCCATGAGCATGAACTCAAACCCATAGCAAATGATGTGGTAGACTCTCCTTTGCACATCATTGCATGTGTGAATGACATATTGTATAAGAGAGTTCTAATAGACATTGGTTCATTGAGAAAAATAATAACAACTAGTGCTCTTAAATACCTAGGGCTTCTAGCATCTCATGTTGTAGCATCCACTTACACCCTTCAAGCATTACATGATACGATTTACTCCATAGTATTATAGTCCTACCTATTCAGGTAGGATGCAAAACTATATAGATATTGCATCATATTTTGGAATGTGCCATGGCCTATAACATATTTCTAGGTAGACCTTAGATTTGGGATATGAATTTTATCCCATCCATTGCTCATCAGTGTCTCAAATATACCTATGAATACAAGGTGCACGTAGTATCTATAGATCTAGAGCCCTTTAAGTATTGTAACATGGTGCAACAATTTCTTGAGTTGATATTATCATTGACACATGTGGACTTCCAACTTAACACATCTATTTAGAGTCCACTTAACCCTCCATTGCCTTCCATTACACCATTCCCATCTTCATCCATGCTATCCTCATTATCGACAACTTCAGAGATGCCTTCGTCATCATCAGATCCTCCATAGAGGAACATGTCAAAGAGGACAATCGATGAGATCCCTCCTATCATCTCCACCATATCTACAAAAAGATATTCCTTGTCTACAAGATGAGGAACCATCTTAGGAGGTTTAAATTGAGTCATCTCAAGCCTCACTTCCATCCCTTACACCTTCACCATTCGAGGTTACCATCCAGATGTCTAGTATAGGGATAGGAGAGTACTTAGTGGGAAACGTCATAATAGTTCCCCATAGGTAGCATTGTACTTCTAAGCATACCGCCCAACCAAATGAATTTGTATATGGGGGTATCGAGTATGAAACATTGTTAGTTCCTCAACGAGAAGAATATGATGAACCTTTCTCTGAGGATATAAACTACATGTCAAATCCTAACTTTTCCATGTGATATATTCATCGCTTTCACTAGCAAGGTTATGGGCTAGGGTTGTATGAGCAAGGTAATCGTGTTCCATGTCAGACACAATACCAGCTACTATATGATAAATCTAGGTTGGGAAACAATAAGCCAGTATCCTTGGATGTACTCACAGAGATCCTAGAACACCTAGGTCTAAATTACAGGGATAATATTACACATGATCCCTATGCAAATCCACATCATGTCCACTCATTGGGAGATTATTTTCCCATAAACATGGCAAATCAGGGGTTATCTAGTGATATCGCTCAACCTCATGAAGTGGGAGAGATTTTGCATACCCTTCAATGTTATAATTAGGAAGAGGATCAAGGTCCTCCTCACAAATAGAAATTGAATGATGAGTTAGACTATGGCATAGTTCCCATAAACTATCCAATCTCATTTAAGGAACATGAGCAAGTTGTTCCTTTGGATGATGAAGAGTTCTATTTTTACATGTTTCCCATACAACATCTTATTTGGTGATAGATTTTACCACTTGAAGAGAAATATCATTGCCTTCCCCATTGACCACCGCCATTCATTCCATTTCCAATAGAACCACCCCTGTGAGCGAAGAGACAACATTAGATCTTTAGACCCGTTCGCCATGTAAGGGAGATCATGTATCTATCAACATTATTTCCACAGATCTAAGTGCACCATTGAGAGATTTGAATAACCCATAAAAACCATTGTACCTCGATGTTGAGGCAATTGACTTCGATCAAGGAGATTATCCCCCATCTCCATTAGAGTTTTAGTCTTGCAAGGAAATGTTAAAACCATTTCATTTTTCTCTAGGAACTACTCAAAATGTCTTTCAAGCTAAGGTTGAGTAGGAAATGTCAATTGAAGGCATAAACACAACTGATGACATTCACCTAAATCCTATTCCACATAAATTGGAAGATGAATCACACATGTCAATTGAGCCAATAGTTGACAAGGATATCGGTACAGATCTCAATAATCCCTATAATATGAAATTAGGAGATGTCATTCCCCTGATGAACAATCTTATTATACAAAGTTATTAATAGATAAGATAGAAGCTTTTGCTTGGTATTATAAATATATGCTAGGATTAGATCCTAATATGGTCATGCATAATCTTACATTGGATCCAAGTGTGAAACTAGTTACACAAAAGTTGCGTAAGATGCATCCAATAGTCGCCTTGATGTTCAAATATGAATTGCAAAAAATATTGGATCAAAATGTTATCCCTTATGGATGGTTTCTCTGGATACAATCATATTTGTATTAATCCATAAGACTAGATCAAAACGACATTCACAACGTCTTGGGGGATGTTTTGTTACAGGGTCATGCCTTTTGGCCTCAAAAATTTTGGCACCACCTACCAATGATCCATGAAATATATTTTCCATGACTACATGCAGAAGATTTTGGAAGATTACATTGATGACTTACTCGCCAAATATCTATTATACCATGAGCATATCAATGTATTGCTTTAGATCACATCATTGAGCATAATTTTAGGCTAAATCCCAAGAAGTGTGTATTTGGTGTCACATCTGGTAAACTCTTGGTATTAATAGTCTCTAAGTGAGGCATAGAATTAGATCCAAACAAAGTCAAGACAATTTTATAAATGTCCCCCCCCCACAACTATCAAGTAGCTACGTAGCTTGCAAGGAAAGGCCGCATCCATAAAGTGCTTCACAACACAATTATCATATAAGTGTCAACCCATGAACAAGTTGCTACACAAGGGGATATCATTTCATAGGGACCAAGAATGTCAAGATGCCTTTGATGAGATTAAGCAATACCTAGCTTCACTTTGAGTATTGGCTCCTCCACAACCAGGAGTTATGTTCTATCTTTAAATATCAACTACTAATCTTGCATTGGGCACCATGTTAGCCCAAATGAATGAATTACATAAAGAACATACTACATATTATATTAGTTGTACCCTAGTTAGCTATGAGTTAAAATATGCATACATTGAGAAGCTATACTTAGCAGTGGTCTTTGCCACTAAAAATCTATGCTATTACATGCTCAATCATACCATATATGTAGTATTAAAAGAAAATCCATTGTGTTACATGATGAATCAAACTTATCATAGTAGTCGCATGGTGAAATGTGTCATGTTGTGATGAAATTTGACCTAGAGTTTATTGGACACAAATAAATCAAAGGGCAGGTCATAGCCAATCAACTAGTAGAGTCTCTAGGATGACCAACCTCTCACTATAGAGCTTCCTGATGATGGAGTTTTTCATGTCTCAGAATCACCAGATCCTAAATATCCTAAGTCACAGGCTAACATAACTCTATTTTTTGATGGTTCTAAGTGTGAGCAAGGGGGTGGTATAGTAATCATGTTTTTCACACCACAAGGTGCTCTAATAACCCTATCATTTAAACTTGATTTCTTGTGCACCAATAACAATGTTGAGTATGAAGCCCTTCTCATAGGCCTTCAAACGACAATTGCCATGAAAATAACAAAGCTAAACATTTTTGGTGATTCCTTGCTCATAGTTAATCAGGTCAAAGGAATAATCCAATGTAGGTGCCCAGTCTTACAAGCCTATAAATCCCTAGTGGATAAATTTCTTGTAAAGTTAGAATGTTATGATATTGAGTCACTCCCTCGCTCATCTAATCATTTTGTGGATACAATGGCCTCCTTAGGATTATTAATCTTGTAGAACCCGTCTAATGATATCACGACTATTCAAGCGAAAATGCTATCGCAATATGCGATGCAATGTGATGAGCTTAAATCCATGCCTGGATTCCACATGATTCAGATTGAGCCTTAACATGAAAGGTTCTCTCAAATACACAATTATTTGAATAATGTAGCTTGGGGGACTCTATTCCATCAAAATCCTTTTGATACTAGCACAACGCTATATCTACAAGTTCCCTCTCAATCAACATTGACATGAGAGGAATATCAAAAGGATTATGCAGTTCATACAATTGAGGCTTTTGTAAAACAAGATTGGGCCATACAAATGAAAGATTTTTTAAAACTAGGAAGTATTCCTCCTGGATTATCACATACTATAAAACAAGAATTTACGCAAAAGGTGGCAAAATATTTCTTAATAAGAGACATAATGTATCATCGAAGCTATGAGGGTATCCTCCATTGTACGTAAAGTATCAACATCATGCAAGTTTGACACATGTACCTTCATAGGCCTTATAACTGATTCAATCAGTTTGGTCATTTGCATAATGGAGGCTTGATTTAATTAGAAAAATCTCACTTGGCTCCTCAGGCCATCACACATTTATCATAACGGCTACTGAGTAATTCAAAAAATGGGTGGAAGGAAATCCCCTTACCACGATGACTAGACCTCACATTGCAAAATTCATACTACATAATATCATATATAATTTTGGTATTCCATCCAATATAATTTTAGATAAAGGGTAAGGATGTGAATGCTTTAACAACAAAATATATTATACAACACAACTTTTCTATGTCCTATTATGCACAAGCTAATGGGCAAGTAGAGGCATCTAATAAAATAGTAGTTGCAATCTCAAAGAAAATTGTTAAGACAAATTATAAAGATTGGCATAATCAGTTACCTCTTGCACCCTTTGGGCCTATCGCACTAGTATTTTGAATCCCACTCGGGCAACTCCATTTTCACTAGTGTATGGTGGTGATGCTATCATGCATTTAGAGTTTGAGATACCTTCACTATGAATATCTATGCAAGAGTTTATCTATGATGATATTGTGCGGTAAGCTCATCTAGATCAAATCA
Source organism: Wollemia nobilis (assembly GCA_028583015.1). Taxonomy (NCBI): domain Eukaryota; kingdom Viridiplantae; phylum Streptophyta; class Pinopsida; order Araucariales; family Araucariaceae; genus Wollemia; species Wollemia nobilis. Next base: position 1,253,662 of record JAQPPZ010016941.1, read on the forward strand.
CTCTACTCAATGAACGATGCGTTAAAGCCCTCAAACATCTATGTGTTTATCAAGAGTGCCTCAAGAGAGCTTACAATATGAAAGTCCACCCTAGATACTTTCAGGTTTGTGATTTAGTTCTAAAAGAGAACTAGCAAAATTTAAATTTGCCACCACATTTATGGGATAAATTTGCAGTAAACTAGTTAGGTCCATACATCATTATTAGTCAGATTGGACCTGGAACTTATCACTTAGCATCCATAGAAGGAAGTAAAGAGCCTAAACCATTGAATATCAATTGCTTGTAGCCTTTTCATGCTTAGAGCACCATGCCCAACCTAAAATGCCCCTAGGGGTCTATAATCTTCTAGATCAACCTAAAATGCTCTTAGGCAGTCTATGACCATTTAGGTCACTCCAAAATGTCCCAAAGGCATCTATAAGACCTTTGGTCACCCTAAAATGCTCCTAGGTTATATACAACCATATAGGTCATCCCAAAATACCCCAAAGGCATATATAAGCCCTTTGGCCACCCTAAAAATCTCTTAGGTGATCTACGACCGTCTAGATCACCTCAAATACTCCAAAGGTGTCTATAAGACCTTTGGTCATACTAAAATGCTCCTAGGTGATCTACGACTATTTAGGTCATCCTAAAATTCTCTAAAGGTGTCTATAAGCCCTTTGGTCACCTTAAAATGCTCCTAGGTGATCTACGACCATATAGGTCATTCCAAAATGCCCCAAAGGCATCTATAAGCCCTTTGGTCACCCTAAAATGTTCCTAGGTAATCTATGACCATCTTGGTCACCCCAAAATACCACAAAGGTGTTTATAATCCATTTGGTCACCCTAAAATGCTCCTAGGTGATCTATGATCATCTAGGTCACCCTAAAATACCCCAAGGACGTCTATAAGCCATTTGGTCACCCTAAAATGCTCCTAGGTGATTTAAAACTATCTAGGTCACCCCAAAATGCCCCAAAGGTATCTATAAGCTATTTGGTCACCCTAAAATGATCCTAGATGATCTATGACCATTTAGGTCACCCCCAAAAGGCCCCAAAGCATCTATAATCCCTTAGGTCAACCTAAAATACTCCTAGGTGGTCTACGACTATCTAGGTCAACCCAAAATGCCCCAAAGGCATCTATAAGCCCTTTGGTCACCCTAAAAATCTCCTAGGTGATCTATGACCATCTAGGTCACCCCAAAATGACCCAAAGGCATCTATAAACCCTTTGGTCACCATAAAATGCTCCTAGATGGTCTACGATCATCTAGGTCATCCCAAAATACCTCAAAGGTGTCTATAAGCCCTTTGGTCACCCAAAAATCCCCAATGGCATTAATTAAGCCCATTGGTCAACCTATATATACAAAAATATATCAAAAATACATAAACATCATTAAAATCTCAAAAACATAAAAAAAGTGTATTTTATTGCATTTCAACATCAATTGCATTAGGTATACTCATCATTGCATTGTGCATTATTAGAAGTTGATCATACATGTATAGCACCAGGTCTATATACTAGGCATCTATCAAATTCATTACTATCATAAGTCAATATTATCACCTGTTTATATTACACTTATTATTTACATCTATACTTCATATTGTGTGTTTGTTTCCTGTCACTTAGTCATTGTTCATAAGATATAGTTAGGGTTTTTTTTTACGCAGCCATATCTAGTTTTCTTTTCAAAATTTGTAGAAAGCTATCATAATTTTTAGAATGTATAATCCTACTTATATTTTACCTCGTATATATCAAAATCCCATCACAATTTTCACATTAATAAATCCAAGTTTAGTACAAGAAAATATGAAACCTACAAAGTGGTCTAGGTTACCCTAAGCAAAAAAAAATTATCCCGCTCATCCCCCTATACGAATGGTTCAAAAATGCTAAGAATTAACAAAAGGACAAGTTCCTCCTTACCCAAAATTATCAAAATTCCTTGCTTCACACAAAATGTGGGTAAGTATCCAATATGAAAAATAAACAATGATTATTATCACTTCATAACATGAAAAAAGAAATCATGGTTTTTACCATTAGCAAAAGCAAAATAAACAGTGGGTCTAACCACTACCAAAATCCATTGCTCACCATAATAAAAATGAGCAACTCCTTTGAAATATTTAAATTTAAAAGAAAAGAAGGGATTTTTGAACTTGAATCCCTAGAATTCTCAACATTAGAGAACCATGAGGTGATCCTCATTATAGGATAGGTGGCATCAAGTCTGCCTAGCAATTGCGGTATCCTTACACATGACAATATGTCTTCCATATAAGCAAATTGCTTTTGTATAGACCAATGTTTGCATTCAGATGAGCTAGCTTTTTGTAGCCTATACTACCTAGTGGTCTAAACCAACTAAGTACAAAAATTAGGATAACGAGTCTCGCAGGGTGATCTCTAGTACAGATGGGCTGAATCAATCCTATTTGACACTAGGGTAACTTTGTGTGTTATTATAGTAAGGAACTCACTTGCACACACAGGGATATTGAATATCTTGGTTATCTTAGCAGATTTATCCTTTGTTAAAAAGTCTTGCGTAGTTACTATACAACCTTTGATTTGCGTAGTTACTATACAACCTTTGATTAGGTAACTAGAGTGTTTGAGTCTCCTAAAAAACAACCACATCATAAAACATTATATTATTCATTCCATTTCATATCATGCCATCACATGTTTGTTAGTGTTCATTTTCACAAGCCATTAGATAGTGTCATGATAACATTAGAATAACAAAAAAAAATGTGTATAATTTATGGTGCTAGCATATAATGTGTCAAATAGTAATTATAACACATCATACAAATTAAATCAAATCATAATTTCATTATGCATTTACAAATATCCATATCATCAACTCACATCATACGAAAAATCCATATCATCAAGTATCCATAAAATATCATAGAAGTACATATAAGCATTGCATACATCTCATCAAGCAATAAGGAAACACACGATGATAACAAAATACTCTTATATATAAGCATTGCATACATCTCATAAAGCAATAAGGAAACACACGATGATAACAAAATACTCTTATATATGTATGTATGAAATCCAAAGCTACATCATCATCATCCAAAAACTGCCTATAGGCTACAATAAAGTGGGTCCTCAGACCTCATGCTCCTAAAATCATAAAATCAACAAAAAAATTAGACAAAGCAAAATTTCAAATGTACCTCATATCAGTTATTTACCTTATACACTTGGTGGTTGCAGTGACTTGTACTCCATGCAATCTGGCAAGATGAGTAAATTACCATAAGGTTACTTGAACCAAATTATTCATAGTCAAATTGAAATGTCTTCACTTCAATAACAAAGAAGGCCATTGCGGCTAGACTTCTCCATGGGAATGAGGTATTCATTTCCTTTATTATATGAAATATCATCAAAAATAAAAAATTCAAAAATAATTAAAACACAAAAAAATCATACAAAAACAACTAAGGGCCAAAAACTCACCAAAAACAAGTCAAAATGGTTAAAAATCACAAGGGATCAAAATTAAATCTGAGGTATTTATGGATGATCTAAAAATTCTTTATTTCACTCCCTAAGAAGGACATTATAGCTGAACTTCTCCACGGGAATAAAGTATTTAGTCTTTTGCCTCTATGAATAAGCATCAAAACGATCAAAATCCTAGTAGAATAGGTATATCGTATAATGGACAAAATTTATGGCTATTCCAATTAATACATATGGTTCAAGTGGCTCATCACTTTACCATTGGTTATGCCCTCATCAACTCGTTGCTTGAGGGGGTAGTCATAATAATGATTTAATAAATCAAATCAATACTTAAACACTCAAAAGTGCAATTTTCAGACATTCAAAAGAATCATTACGAAAGACTTTTCAAGCCCATGCTAGGGTAAACAATAAAAATATAAAAAAAAAAAGGCTTGGAATCCTTTAAGCCTCAAGAATTCAACCATGTAAAGGATTACAAGGAAACAAGACACCAAGATCAAGTATACCCTAAGCCCCTAAAACTGTCACTACAGTGCAACTGAAAGGCATACCCAAAAATTAATCCTTTGATTTCAAGCCATAAGCCACAATAGAGAAATCTAAATTTTGTTAGTTTAATTAATAACCTCAATAATTTAATGATTTGGTCATCTATTTTGGCTCAGCGCTTTGTTGCACAGAGCCCATCTAAAGAAGGGGTATCTGTAGACACTAAAGTCATGTAAATCAGATAATACTGCTATGTGCTACTCTTATCAACAACATATGGCCCCATTGGTAAACCCCCTAGGTTTAATTAGGGCTCCCATACACTTTTGGTAAGGTTTACCCCAGTTTTAGGAATTTTTTGGCTATATACCCATGTCTGTCCTAACCAGGGATGACCACCAACAACCGTCCCTGGGTAGGATGACCATGAACTAGACCCTCCAAAATTCAGAGGGTGGGAAAATGGTAATCAATTCTTATAATTTCTCTGCCCAATAACTCAAAATTGATTTGGAGACTGTCATAGACATCAGGACCTACATATTGGAGGTCCTAAATGGGTATCCTCTTTCACCTTGTGCATGGCAAAGGAATGGACAAGTGGTAGCACTTACCTTGCATTCTAGAACTTGTACCTTTGCCCCCTATATCCTATTTGGGCTATAAATTGAGGTGCTCTCACCCAATTTTAAAGAGAGACAATTATAAGCATTGCTCACGAAGTGCTGCCCACATTTGTCCTCACATTTTCCCAAGTATTTTCCTTGAAATCCTCTTCATTCAAAGGTGCTTTTAGGGGCATCCCAAAATTTGCCAATAAATTTCAAAACCTGTCAAATTGTAGAGTAATTTAACCACATTTTATGAAAATATATTTAGGAGGGTTCTAAACTAGATCCCTTAGAAATTGGTGGCAAAAACCACCCAATTTTGTAACCGTCCCACCCGAGGACGGATAATAGTCATAGTTGCACCTTCTAGGGAAAATCATGAAATGGCTAAAATTTTTGATGTAATTTCACCATAGATCATTTATAAATCATTATAATAGCCTTGCATTCAATTTTGGTTAAGTTTTGAGTAGTTTTGATGGGTCAATTTAGGTTTTTGTGATTGCAGTCTTAGTTGTTCTTGCGAGGAATGGTCACAGGTTCTGCTTACAATTTCCTTTCAATTTATGTTCAACTATCCCAAAAATCATCTTAATAACATAATATTAAATTTTCAAGTCATTTGGAGTTTTTTTTATTTATCGTAAATTAGTTTTATATTCATTATTGCATGCTTTTCAAGGTTTTCTATACAAAATGCATATGCTATTAATAGTTTTCAATCTCTTGTGTAGGTGCAAGTATTCTAGGCATGAGGGAGGAGCTAAGAGGTAGACCAAAAGAAGCCTATATACAAAATGCATATGTTATTAATAGTTTTCAATCTCTTGTGTAGGTGCAAGTATTCTAGGCATGAGGGAGGAGCTAAGAGGTAGACCAAAAGAAGCCCAATATTAGCTCTCAATTGTGGTTTGTGAGAAGAAAATTGAAACACCCCATGAAGGGATTTGATCCCTTGTAATTTGTAATTCGAAATGTATCAAAATGAGAAGCCCTCAAAGGGGATGTATTGTAACCTATTGGATTGATTTATTTATAAATACAAGGAGAAACCCCCCCTTTTATTTACTTCAAATAATCCATATTTCACAATAGATTACATAGTTTACATAATTTTGCTCACTTAGAACATTATAACTATATTTTGATACAATCATTTAAGGTGTGTCGTTGTTAGTGCTTCTTCACTAACCACCATTTTGTCCTTGTCAGACAAAGCATATGGATATATTGATATGGGTTTTTCAAGTGTTTTAAAAATATTAGAATTATAAAATGCAAACCCTTGAAAATAAATTTGAATAAAAATTGACTTTTATAATATGAAAAATATATTAATGAAATATGAAGTTTTTTTAACTTGTAACTTTGTAAGCATCAATGAAACCTTCAAAGAATAATTTCATTAATGATTTTTTTAAATGATATTTCAAGACAATTTTTTTTTTTTAAAGCAAAAAACCCCTTGCAGGGCTGCCTTGGTCTAAGAGACCATGAACAGGGGGTTCTACACCGTCAAAGTCACCCGAGGGTCGTACCCAGCCTTGCCTGTACCAACCTTATCAATTGTATTTTGGGTATCCAATTTATCTTTTTGGTAGGGTGGATATTCGAACCTAGGACCTCCCTTGGAGGATTGCCCTCTCCTCTTCAACTCACCTACAACACGTGGGTTTTCAAGACAAATTTTAACTAGAACCTAGATTTATTTAATAAATATGAATACATGTGTACACAACAATGAAATTATCAAAGGATTTTCTTAAATAAACTAGTTTGTTCATATAGGATATTTCATAAAAAATGCTAAAATGCTCTTTTAGATCCCTAATGAGTTTTTCAATAAATGGGTTTATCCACATAGTTTCTAGTAAATTTGAAAAAATTGAAACTATAAACAAAGATTATTTTTAACAAGTTTATTCGTAGATGATTTATTTTAGCCTAATTTAAAATATGGCTTAAATTTCATAAAATAATCATAGATCAAATTTGTAAGAATTACTTAAATCAATTACTAAATCCATTTAAGATATTTTTTCTCCCACATATACATTCATATGGGAGATACCTTAGGAACAACGTGTTTACTGGAAGTGCCTCATTTGGTCTTCAAAGCAAAAATATAGAAACATTGTTTTGAGTACATCAAGGAGGAAGATAATTGTAGAGTGCGACACCTGTTGTAGTTGGATAGAGTTTGGATTAAATATCTTCTATCGAAGATGTATTTCTTTATTTTATTGTTATTGCAAAAGTGAATATTAACAGTGAATGATCTTAGAAGAAGAGGGATGATCATTAACAATAGATTTTATTTATGTTGTGGGAATGAGGAAATGATTTATCATATTTTTATGCATTGCCCCCTTTCTTTGGAGGTCTGGCATGCACTTCTTAATTCACTTAAAATTTAACGGGTGACAAAAAAGTCTTTGGAGGTCTTATCAGAAAGTTGGGTTAACCCTTATCATAGCCCTCAATTGAAGAAAAATCGATCTTTGTCTTACCTAATTTTGTTTGGTAGATATGTAGGGAGAGAAATAAACGAGTTAGTTTCTAAAAATAAGGTTAATAGTGTAGAGGTCATTATCAGGAGTATCAAAGTTGTTAGTGCTAATAATGTGGTTGTTAATATGGATAACCAAATCTATGTGTAGATTAAAGATACAACACCAAACAGAAATAAAGAAATCACAATAAAGGAATGCAGAACAGTTGTACAAAATGAATGATTTTTATTAATCAATGGAGTTTAGAAACTCCTTTTAAGTACAACAGGGCATGTAACCCTTTTCGTGATACAAAGTTACAATTTGTGCTAGGGTTCTCCGAAACCCTAGCTGGCACAATGTGGTGGCGTCTCCTAAGAATGTATCCTTAACCTCAACAGAATGAGTGGGCTTCGTTGTATCCTTTGGCTCGGACCACTCCACTAGATCTACCACTAGAATCCTGCACACATTAAAATTATCAAAGAGTTAGAAACTAATAAGAGTGCTCCACTATGTGAGCCCTCAGAAACAGTCTAAAACCCTAGATTTATGAAATAAAAATAAAAAAAATGCAGAATTCAACGACGATTAATACATAAAGAAATATTACTTGCTTTAGACGAATCTATACCTTTTCTTGTTAACGCGGCGAGACCAGGCGATGGCGATGGATGCGGCGAAAGGGTTTAGTTCAGACTTAGGGCCGTAGAAGACTCAGAAGACTCAGGATTAACAGCAATAGCCAACTCCGGACTTAGATTGGAAAGATAGGTAGGTTTAGCCGAAGAGATAGATAGGGTTTAAGCCATCAAGGTGACTCAATTTATAATCTACTCTTAGGGCACACTTTAGGGTTTTAACGACACTTTGAACGTGTGGCTAAGATTAAAGTGGATCCAAGGGTAGAGAATAAATCTAGGTTGTGAAACGGATTAAGATGGATGGACGGATGAGATTAAATGAAGGATGGACGGCTCAGATTAAATCACTTAAACTTTATTTATATATATATATTAAAATATATTAAAATATTAAAATATATATATAAATATTAATTTAAATAAATTTGGGGATGAAAAATGGCGAGAAAAGTGAAATTGGGCCAAATAATGGTGGGAAAGTGTGGATTTGGGCCAAATAATGGCAGGAAGGATGGATGACTGACACGTGGCTGGCAGGAAGGTATAGATGACTTCCAAGTGGCTGGATTTTGGTGTCTACACTATGAAAATGAGTTGGAGGAAGAAATAGCAGTAGACTGGAGACTAATAAGAGCTATAAGAAATCATATTAGCTAGCCAAAAATAAAGGTGAGATGGACTCCTCCCTCAAAAGTGGGTAAAATTAAATTTTTATGGAGCCTCTAAAGCCAATCCAGGGAAGGTTGGAGGGGGAAGGATTCTAAGATCTAGCTCTAGGGTAGTGATATCTTGTTACGCAGTGAACTTTAACCATATATCAAACCATGTAGTAGAGGGAAGAACCATGATTAAATGAGTAAGGCTTACAAAAAAGATAAATTTTAATAAGCTTATAGTGGAAGGGGATTCTATGAATATCATTAATGGTTTGAATGAAAAGCAAAGTACTAGCTAGAACATTGAAAGTATTATTCAGAATGCAATGAATATACTATCAAGAATGAAGGCATTTATGATCCAGCACGTTTATAGGGAAGGTAATGTTGCAACTGATGTTATGGTAAACATGGGAGTTCAGATAGATGGATCCAAGGTATGGAATGATGTTTTTCCAAAAACAATTATGATTATAAATATAAAAGAGAAAAAATATTTTGATGCTGCTGAGTTAGAAGTTTCAAAGCCTTAGAGAAATTGATCATTGCAAAATATCTATCAACATGAGGCTAGTTATAAAGGAAACTAAACTAAGATTCATGAGTTGATTTAAAAAGGTTGCATATTAAATGAATACTAGGCAAAAGCTTCCAAAGTTATTAGGAAAAGTAGAATTAGAGATCTAGTCTAAAGCTAATAGAGAAGTGATTAAAGCTCCTAAATATTCTAAGAAAACTAGATGGATTGAATTTTAAAAATATTGAATTCCTATAGGATAGAGTTAAATCAAAATGGTTGTATCTAAGTATGCAACATGCTCCTTTTTAGACCAAATTTTGTAATATGTAGATGTTGGAAGTGATTTTTCTCTTTGGTAATTGTAAAAGGTTGGGGCCTATTCAAAATCCCTCCATTTAAAATAATAATAAAAAAACCTTAGGAACAACGTAAAATGGGTAACAATTTAGGTTTGCTCATAACAAATGCTATAAGCCATTGAAATTTTATTTTAAGTATTAAATAAAGAAATAAGTTCACATTAAAAAATTATAAAAATTTTATAAAAACTTAATTAAAAAATGGTATAAATTGTACTAAAATCATCATGCAATGACTTTAAATATGTAAAGAGAGATGCAAGAAATATTGAAGTAGCACTTGCTCCTTGTCTTATGAACTTGGATGCATGAGGAAGGTCAATGCTCATATGCCAAAAATAGACACAAAAAAATATCTAAAGGGTTATGTTATGGAAGCTATGCATATTTCAAGATGAAAACTATGTCATCATCATCATCATCATATTTTTCTATATGTATCAATAGTATTACATATTATATAAGTAGAACTCACCGATATCTTCATTCATAAGCTTTTTTTTTTAGTGTAATAGGCACGCTTGCTTTGCAAATATGGTTCCCAATTTATCATAGAAAATAAAAGTCTATAGATGAATAGGCTCAAATGCATACTTCATAGCAAACCATGATTTAGAATAATTTTACTATTTATTCACATAAATATATCTACCAAAAATAAGAGTTATCTCCAAGGATTATACATAAACCAAGGATCAAAACAAACTAAATTATTTCTAAGTATTATGTTGATATATACCATAATAAAAAATTCCCATCAAATAAATTAAAAAAGAAATATTATGCAAATATTATGTGTATTCTTTACCTTATAGGAATAATAAAAATGTGAATGAATTTACAGTATTTGATATGAGATATTAGATGCAAAAGATCTTGAGAATTAGTACTAAAGTATTGTTGTAGAGAAACTAAAGCATGTGTGGTTTTTCCAAGTTTAGGATTCTAAAATCATAAGGATAGATTATTTCACAATTTAAAAAATATATATCATGAAAATAGTAAAATACCACGAAGTCTCATGCAAATTTTTCAAGCACTTTCTCTTATATATTAGTTATTCAATAATGTTTGGACTTTATATTAAATACATTTCACATATAAACAATATTTGAGAAAATATAAATAACATTGAAGCCTACATAATGAATGTATCTAAGGTTCACTTAATACATTGCTTAAATATATCTAATAAGATGTATATAAGAGTACTACAAGTTAGAATCTAAGTAGACTTACAAGTGGACCAATAAATAAAAATATTTCAAGATCCACATGGTAGCATAAATTACAACATAAAATCCTATAGTAAAACATTATTTATTTTCCTAGTATGTCTTCACACTAGAATTAATGAAAAAAAAAAAAATATTAAGTGGATATATAGTAACTTGTTTATTAATTACTAATTAATCCCCACAAGTCAAATTGGAATAAATTGAAGTCTTTAGAAAATCATAACTAGTCTAGAATTTTATCTACAGAATTTCATAACATACCAGCAAAAATATAAATTCCTATCAAAAATAGGAAATATTATGCATGGAAAACTAAAATAGTTCTATGGCTTAATAGGTTTGGCACAAGTATTGAAGAGTGAGAATTTTTCTACCATATGCCCAAGTTCCACTTTAAATGGTGGGCACCTTGTAGAACCATGATGACACCTAGAGGTATACGTAATACTTATGGCTATGCATGGACCCAAGTCAATTGGCTATAGAGGTTGTATCAAGGGTACTCATATTTTGATTCAACCCATCCTCACATTCTCTATGAGCCTTACCCAATGTAAACCATAATATGTGGTCTAATCGATTTAAAACAAGCAATGACGAGTGAGGATATGCACATTATAAACCACAGTTTTATATGTGAATATTAATATTTTATCAAAGAGCTTGATCTCAACTAGTTAAAAACATAAACTTTAGATATAGAGACACAATTTCACAATGATGTAGGGGCATTTAGGAAGAAGAAAATAATAAAAAAATGAGGATATTTCTACCTACAAAGGGAAGAGGAAGGGCTATGGCTTTCCATATTACACCATTGTTTCTAATTGATGGAAAGGTATAATTGGAGATATGGATACTAATTCCAAGGACCAAATAGGGCTGGCAAGGAGTCATCAAGAGACCACCAAGGACTGGTAAGGGGTCTGCAAGGAGACCGACACAAGACCAAAAAGGATTCAAGATGATTGAAAAGGGGTTGGTAAGGGCCAGCAAAGGAATTTTTAGCTTGCTCTTGTAATTTTTATAGAGAGATATGCAAACATTGTTTTTAATTTCTAGCTTTTGCATGTTTTTGCTATGATATTTTTAGGCTATTAGAAGAGGTAGTCTTTCACTAGACCCTCTCCTTAGATTGCATCATGATGGTATTAGATTAGGTAGATATTTTATGTGAGCATGGATAGTTAGAGTAAAAAGAAACAATTGTTGTCATCTGATGACATACCCTTTGTAAGTTATATTTTATAGCTCTAATTTGAACAGTTGTATTCTTTGTAACAAATTTTGATGGATGTATTGGGTTGACTAGAATTTTTCTAGCGCATCCTCAAATTGGTGATGTGAAGTTTCTGAACATGGCCAATATAGAGTAGAGTAAAGGAGAGCAATTTGTAGCTTTACACACTACAATTGTAGAATCTTGTTGAATCAACCACACATACAAGAAAAAATTGGTATTTTTTATATGTGCCTTTGGAAGAAGCACTCTTGAAACATAGGATATTTTAAAGAAACACTTAGCAATAGACTTGTAGTGAAACTAGAAATTATAGTTGGGGAACAACATAAGATAACTGAATTGTAAATCACAAAACTATTTGTAGAGAAGGAAAGCACTACTCATGTTTGTTTGAAAAGAGGTTAAGTTTTTTCATTCTTTTTTCTTTGTTCTTCGGTCTAAGTTTTTTAGTCATATCTTACCTAAAATCCTGAGGCATATTTATTAGCAAAATTTATTATTTTGTTTTAGAGGCATAGTACATTATGTCTAGTTTTTATATGTTGTCGTTTTTTTTAGTGTTATCTTCTCCTGTCAGAAAATCTAATTTGAGGAATATTATCAAGATAGGAATACATATTATCATTTTTTAGTGTTATCTTCTTGTGTTAGAAATTCTAATTTGAGGAAGATTATTAGCGTAGGAAGAGAGCATGGAGAAAATATTTGAACAAGAGCTTGGAGGAATATTTTGAATATTATGACTCCAACCAAGAAGAAAGGAGGCACATGAAGAAGAAGAGGAAGAATAAAGAGAGAATTAGAAAAGAGAAAGAGGAAGAGTGATTGCATGCACAAAGAAGTCGGGATAGAGAAGAGAAAAGGAGAAGATAAAAATGGTGAAGGAAAAGAGCCATAGGGAAGAGGTGGTTACAATAGAATACACCATTAAAATGCACAAGCACCTTCATGGTTAAACATTTAAGAAAATGGCTCCAAGACCATAAAAGTAGATCCAAAATTTTTCCTAAGAGTCTATGGGTACTATTGATGTGAGGATTAATGTGAAGTTCAACAAGGGTAGCCGAAGCATACTCATAAAGACCAAGGTTTGAATTCCCAAAAAGTGAAATCCTAAAGGGTATACCAAGGAGGAACTCTTTTTGCTGATCACTATTTTCAATGTGGTCTTCGAGGTACTTAGTGGTTTGGATACTAAGTTTATTGAGGATGAAGATTAATCATTAATTTTATACTTTATGAGAAACTTATATTTTCTCTAGTTTTAAAAGGCATTGAAATTGTTGCTTCAAAATTTTTAGAAATAAATAAATAAATATATATATATATATATATATATATATATATATATATATATATATATATATATATATATATATTTAAATGGTCTTCTATTTTGAAGAAGCAATTCATGCTCATGAGCAGGGGCTCATGAAGCATTTATATTATTGCATATGTATGATGTGGGATCATCCAAGAAAAATAAAATAATAAAAAATAGGTCTTTCCATATTCCTAGGGAAGAGGAATGCATATGTATTTCCATCTTCCACTGTTGTTTCTCATTGTTGGAAAGGTATAAGTGGATATATAACTATTAATTCTAGAAACCAAAAAATGACTGGACAAGGCTAGAAATGTGTTGACAATGGACTAACAAGGACTAGTAAGGGGTCGACAAGGGGTTAAAAAGGATCTGGAATGAATGACAAGGGGTTGGAAATGGCCAGCAAGGGAAATTCTAGTTTGTTGTAATTTTTACAGAGAAAATACAAGTATTATTTTTTATTTTTTTGTTTTAGTGTGTTTTTGCTTTGATATGTTCATGCTGCTAGAAGAGACAATATTTTATTAGACCCCCTTCTCAAGACTACATCATAATAGTATTAGAGCAGGTAGAGTATTTTATGTGACCATGGAGAGTTAGCATAAAAATGGACAATGTCATCATTTGACGATACTCTTTGTAAGTTATATTTTTTAGGTCTCATTTGAATAGTTGCATTCTCTATAGAAAATTTTGGTGGATGTACCAGGTTGACTAAAAAAATTCTAGCATATCCTCAAACTTGTAAAGTGAAATTTTTGAAGGTAACCAAATATAGAGTGAAGGGGAGCAATCTACAACCTTACACACTGCAACTATAGAAACTTGTTGAATCAACCACACATACAAGAAAAAAATTGGTATTTCTTTTATCTTTACCTCTAGAATAAGCACTCTTGAAATATTGGGTACTTTAATGAAACACTTTAGCATTAGACCTATAGTGAATTGAAAGTTGCAATTGGAAAACAACATAAGATAACCGAATTGTAACTCATAAAACTATTTGCACAGAAGTAAAGCAATGCTCATACTCATCTGAAAAAGAAGCTAATTTTTTTAGTTATTGTTCCTTCTTTCTTTATTCTCTAATATAATTTTTTGAGTCATATCTTACCTAAAAACCTTAGGCATCTTGGTCAACATATTTATTTTTAGGGGTATGGTATCAATAGTAACAAAAAGCTTAAGTTATATGGTTTGTGTGAGTATTTTTAAGATAAAAAATTTGTATAATCTAATAAAAGTAGAATATAGTTGTTTTGTCTAATGTCTAAGATGTTACATCTAGTTTTTGTATACTACCTTTCTTCTTTAGTTTTATCTTCTCTTATCAAAAAAATTGATTTGAGGAAGATGAGTGAGGTAAGAGGGGATTATGAAGAAAATATACAAGGTATCGGAGGAATTTTTGAAGAGGATGACTCCAACGAAGAGGAGAGGAGGCACATGAAGAAGAGGTGGAAGAAGAAAGAGAGCATCAAGAAAGAGAAAGAGGAAGAGTGAGTGTGTCCACAAATAAGCAGAGGTAGGGAATAAAAGAGGAAAGAGCCCTAGGGAAGAGGTGGTCACAAAGGAATATACCATTAATTTGCACAAGTGCCTTCATGGATGCACTTTTAAGACAATTTATTTGTTTAAAAAATATATTTTATTTTGAAGAAATTCATGCTCATGTGCAAGAGCTCATGAAGCATTTCTCTTACCCAAAACAAGAGCATCCAAGAAAAAGAAAATAATAACAAATAAAGGGTCTTTCTAGTTGTTAAGGTAAGAGGAAGATGCATGGCTTTCCATCTTCCACCATTGTTTCTAATTGTTGTAAAGGCATAAGTGAAGATATGACTGCTAATTTTGATGACCGAAAGAACACTGGATAAGGTCGATAAGGAATTGATAAGGGATTGACAACAACTGATAAGGGGACTGACAAGAGACTGATAAGGATTCACCAAGATCTAGGATGGCTGATAAGGGGTTTATAAGGGCTAGCAAGGAATTTTTTAGCTGCTTGTAATTTAAATAGAGAGAAATGCAAGTATTATTGTTTTTTATTTCTAGTTTTTATGTTTTTTTTTGTAATATGTTTGGACTACTAGAAGAGGTAATCATTCATTATATCCCCTCCTCTAGACTACATCACAAACCTTATACAAGCACAATTTCCACATATCACTATATGATTTGCTAAAATACTATGATAATGAGATCATGATCTAATATGGGCAAGGCCTTTTTCAATCCAATATAACCAATTTAAAAAAATATGATTTATCTAATGATAATTATTTTGTATAGTGAGAAAAATTAGATGTTTAAAAATGAAATGCTTAAGAATTTTCCAAATCATCATTTTTATATCTTGTTTATATACATTCATGTTCATAAAACAATTAGCTAAGATACAATTTCTATCACATGTCTACATGTAATCCTTTCATCTAGCAAATATATTTATATGTTCATTCTTGAAATATTTAGATTAGTTTATTTAAACCCTCTCATTCTTCTTTCATCTTCAATTAGAGGAAATAAGTTTTAGGCAAGATATTCATTGACCAAATTATACTTGTTAAGAAGTGAAAAAGAATATTTCAACATAGAATGTATAAATTGTTTTCCCTAATTGATAATACAAGGCTTGTTTGAAAGTCAATAAGGATTAATCCAATAGAAATATTGGCTTAAAAATAAAATAAGTGGATCTTATCCTTCTAAAATTTTAGCTTATGGAAAATAAAATATAATTCTAATATTACCTCTATAGGTTGTATTGCAAGTTTTATGACAATAAAACTAGATGGATTTCCATAGAACCAAAAGAGGGTCCCTTTAGAAGAGGACAACAAATATTTAAGCATAATTTCAAAAAATAATATAAGGTTGTAGATTAATTTTTAATTTATTACGTTGATATTAAAAGTTAATAATTTTGTTCCCAATGCAAAACTTGTTTGGCTAACCTAAAAAGTCTTTATCATGAATATACTTAAATAAAAATTATTTGTGTTTTTTAAAGGAAAAACCTAATAAATTTCCAAACGATCATAAATTTTAGATTGTAAAAGGCCAAAAAAAACAACATTAACTAGTCTAGAAAACCTTGTCAATAACAACTTTCTTAAACTCAAATCCTTAAAATACCATCATACTTGGCTAATAAAAATAATGTCCTTGGTTCATCTATTGCCCTACTATAAACATGTTTCAGGTTAAAACACACTTCATATAAATTTAAAAATATTACTTTACTTAGGAAACCAAATACTAAACCGTTTTTATTGAAAAAAATATTTTACTAAAAAAATATTTATATAGCCTAATGGAATAATTTCACAGAGTTGTTAACCCGTAAGGGTGTAGTATTGGTGATTGCAAGCAACGTCCTCCATTTAAGAGGTTTTGAGTTTGAATCCTAGATGTGACATCCGAGTGGCTACCAAAAAATATCTTGTGGCTTCCCTATATATTGTGGTATACCCAGATGGGATGGTATTGTCAACCATAGTTCAAGCTTTGGCTCTTATTTGGGAGGTCTAAGGTTCAAACCATGGGGTGGATAAGTGTGTGAGGGAGTGGGTGTGAATGGCTATGTGTTTAGCCCCTATTAATAATCTTAGATCTAAGCCTTATGAGGGGTCATGGTTAGGATGGAAATGCCCAAACCTAAGCATCAACCATAGGGGTTTCTTACACTACCCTAAACCTAAAAAAAAAAAAAATTAGACTTTTCTAACAAAATAATCAAATGCCAATGGTGCCATTAAACAAAAAGAGTATGCATAGTAAATATTTTGTAATAAAAATAACTCATTTGCTAATACATTTAATAATGTAGATTTTTAAAAGGGTTATCTACAAGCATTGTTATATCACCATTATTTCTTTATTGTAATATTTTTTTAGTTTTTTTTTTTAATTTATAAACATTTTCTTACTTGGTTGAAGATATTCAATCTAACACCACCATGACCATAATACCATAAGCAAGAACATTATACTTAGTATTACAAGAGGAAATAAATACCAATAAGAGGTATCAACCAAAGGGAAAAATAAAGATATAAAAAAGTTCTCTTAAAATACATTATTATCACCATAGAAAATGGGTTCTAGTAATAATTACTTTTCAAATGTTAAATATAGTTGGGTAATTACTACACAACAAAAAGTATAAATAATATTTAAATATGTTCAAAATACAACTAAAACTACTTATTAAAAAAAAAAACTAGAACCAAAATACTTTATATATGGTATAGAAGGTAAAAAGATTAAAAAAACACTATTTTATTTGATATTATAAATTAATAAGTAATATAAAAAACTTCATCAAAAAATTAGTCTTTATGGATAAAACTAATGGTTATTGCAAGTTTTATTAACTTTTAGAGAGGAAATTGTAATAACAATATTTTACTCATATATTATTTTACTATTTTATATTTAATTTATTATTTTTGATATTAAAACTTATATTCCTTTATACTTGTAACCAATTTTCCCATTTGCAAGATTCTAACTAGGATGACAACTATGCAAGAATGTATGCAATGCATTATAAATAATGATAGAAAAAGGTAATAAAAATTCACATATGCAGAAACTAGGAAATGTTTTTATGATGATGATGTTATGCATGAGCACTATTATTTATATTTACATTATAGATTAGAATTATTATTTAAAATTTGCATGAGTTGAAAAGACTTATATTGGATAGAAGAAAATAATTGTTATGCCTTGTTAGAAAAATAATGCTATTCTCATAGGTTAAACAATCCTTAGAATCATAAATATTATCAATATCATGCATATAAATTAGACTCCAATAATGAACAATTATCTCATATAAATATCTCAAAAAATATTATTGAGACTTCTAAAGCAATGCATAAATGCAAAGCTTCTTGAAGTTGCATATTACATGGCTTTGTATTTCATATATAGATACATGAGACTCTTGATATTACATGACTTTTGACCTTTGATCTCCTCAAACTCATAATAGAATTGTCTCTTAATATTTCCCTCTTACATAATAAATCCCACATATTACATAAAGATAAAATATATCATGATTAATCATAACTCACTACTTCTAGAGTTGACGCTTCACACTTACAAACAAGATACCTCACACACTTATTTACTTGACACATACTATAGACTCAAATATAAAATAGACCTTAATATAAATATGTACAAGGGACGAAATAATGTAATACCTCCAACACCCCCTTGTATTATGTTATAGGGTATGAATACCTTTTGCTACTATTTTATTTCTTTTGTTGTACAAAGATGGCTTTGGAATAACTTCTACTTGTTTCACCCTAGTGCTTTTGTAAAAATATCTGCAAGTTGACCTTTAATAGGAACATATTTTATTCAAATATGATGGTCCAAAATATGATCATTGATGAAGTGATATTGAGCTTCAATGTGTTTTGTCCTTTCATGGAACACAATATTTTTGTTTAATTTTTTAGCTTCGTGATTATAATAGATTAATATTGTAGGAGTTCTTTTGATTATAATAGAGTGCCTCACATACAACATCTCTTGTTGCATGATATTCTACTTTTGTTGATGAGAGAAATACTATATGATGTTTTTTATTATACCTTGAAATAGGTCTTGATCCAATATGAAATACATAGCTTGATATTGATTTTCTATCATCTTTTGATCCTGCATAGTTTGAATCTAAATATCCTTGTAAGTAGAATGTATCATTTTTCTTGTAATCTAGGCCATATCATATGGTATTTGATAATATATTGTAGTATTCTTATTATGGATTTCTATTTATTTACTCTAGGATCTTCCATAAATATAAAGAGATAATTTACAACAAAAATAATATCTAATCTGGTATTTGTTAACTATAGAAGGCTCCTAATTAATTGAAAATACATAATAGCAATAAATTTTGGTAATACATCATATCTTGATAATTGTAGCCCTTGCTCCATTGGAGTATCAATGGATTTGCATTTTATAATTTTGTACTTTTCATGTAATTACCTTGCATATTTTTTTGAGTTCTTGTGATGACAATCATGTAGAAGTTCTAGATCATTCATTTTAAATTCTTTAACCAAATCATTTTTTACACTATCTATTAGTGTTTTTAAACTTCTTGTGATTACTAGATCATCAACATATATTGCAAAAATTATTATCTCCGATCTAACCTTTTTATATAAATATTTGAATCACATGCACTTCTTTTAAAATTATGTCATAGTAGATGGTGATTAATTTTAATATACCATGCTCTAGGGGCTTGTTTTAAACCATATCATATTTTTTTTAATTTAAAAACTTTTTGTTCTTTATCCTTGATAATAAATACTTTGGGTTGAATCATGTATACTTCTTCTTCAATATCACCATTAAGAAATGCATTTTTAACATCCATCTAGTGTAGTTTCCAAGCAAATTGAGCTACTCGTGCATAAATTATACAATAGTAGTTATTTTTGTTTTAGGTGCAAATATTTATTCATAATCAATTTTTTCTGTTTGAGTATAACCTTTTACAACTAGTTGTACCTTATATTTTTCAAGATAACCATCTACATTGTATTTAATCTTGTGCACCATTTAATTATGGAATCCAATAATAAGTAAAGTTTGGAATAAACTATCTAACATGGAAATACAAATGGTTATTATTAGTAGGAAAAGTGCAGCTAATTAGATCAATCTTACCATATACTCCAAGATATTATATGTCGTATAATATGCCAAAATTGATAAAAAAAACATTTAATCTATATTACGCAATAATTATTATGGTTATGATTACATAATGAAAGTAATTTTCCTTTGGTAAAATAAAGCAAGGTGTATGATGCTAAAAATAAAGGAGGTTTCAATTTAAGAGTTCTTATGGATGCAAACTTAACTCTAAGGGGGAAAGTAATTTGGATATTTTACAAAGAGATTCAAAGACAATGGACAATAATTATTGTGGTTATGATTACATAATGAAGGTAATTTTCCTTTGGTAAAATAGAGCAAGGTGTATGATGCTAAAAATAAAGGAGGTTTCAGTTTAAGAGTTCTTATGGAGTCAAACTTAACTCTAAGGGGGAAAGTAATTTGGATATTGTACAAAGAGAGTCAAAGACAATGGATAAGTACATTTATCCCAATGAGAAAGCCTAATATTTATTGCATTCTCACTACTAGATGGTTCTGCACTATGGAATGGTTTAAAAAATCAATTGATCTAGTGATTAAACATCTAATATGGGTGGTGGAAACTGGAGAAAAAAATTCTATTTGGATGGATACTTGGTGTGATAAAATAAAACTCAATCCAGATCCAATTTTGAAACCATGGATGTGATTAATTCAATAAAAATATAGTGATAGGGTTTCAAAAATTATGTACAAGGAGCAGGAAGGAAGATACAAATAGAAATAAGGTTTTTTTTAAAGTATACTAGATATTTTTTCTAGGAGGAAGTTGAATAGAAAGATAACAACAATAATTATTCTAAGGAGAGTTGAGGATAAGTTGATTTGGGAGTTGAATAGGTTAGGATAATACACAACAAGAAGTGGTGTAGGTAATTTTTATGACCTCATTGGAATTTTCAAGCACCATGTTTATTTTTGGTGAAGGATTGGTGAAGTGTTACAAAAGACCCAAGATGGCCCAAAATTAGGATGTGTAAGACCGAGACTATGTTAGCAAAGCCATCAACATGAAGCTTCATCTCCATAGGAATGCACAAAGCCAAGCACTTGAAATTGTGATTCTCAAAACCATTCTCAAAGAAGTAGTGATGTTAGTATAATTGTGAAGGATCATGAATTAGATAATGCTTAAAGCCATGATCAGGAGAGAAGATTCTAAATACCAAAGCAAGAAGTCATGATATCCCAATAATGGGTCTCTTAATACACTGAAATCATCTAAGGAGATGAGTATCCTGAGATCACAAAATTCAAAATTTGAAGACCGCTTGAGACCTCGATATTCAAAATTATGCTACTTGTGGTGATGACATAAGTAATATCTAATTTGAGCCTAGTACCATGCAATAAAGTCCTAAGTGCTTGAAACTAGGATACAAGTAAACCAAACTATGAAGTGCTCAAAAGCAAACCACTCATGCTAATGACATCATCAATTCTAATATTGAGCCAAGGACCATGTGAAATATGTAGGCAGTAAATCCACCCCCTAGAAGAAGAAGTGACAAGAGGGTTTGCCCTGTTTGACAATTTTGAAAAACAATTGTAAACTGTACAAGTAGGATCAAACTGTACAAGCAAGAGGTAAATCATACAAACTGAAGGAGAAACCATAAAATGTGCAATGGAATAAAATAAAATACAAGGTTAATATAATTTGAGTTATAATTGTGCATGAATTTGATAAATGATGTGTTTAGACTTAGTAAAAGTCATAATTATGCATTTCGTTATGCATGGGCAGTTGTGAATAATGAATTGCCTTAGGAACCACTTTGGAATGGATTGGGAAACATAATATAAGGAGGCCTTTTCAATTTTGATATTCTGGTTACATTTTGGTTAGTCTGGGAATGCTTGTGAGTTATAGCTATGTTCTAGTCTAAATAGTAAAAAGTATTGATGAATTTTTGAGTATCTTTAGTGATTGTATGAAATTGTTGATAGTTAATGAAGAATAATCACAATTCATAGTTTTCTCTCACGTATTATATGATCTTGGAATGGTGGAATGATGTTTTGCAATTTATCCTTATTGCATGTACTTCTTTTTTGTTGCTATTGATATTTAATGCATTGCTATGGAAGAAATGGATTAAACCAACACTGGTGTGGACCTGATGAATGATCTGTGATGATGATGATATCAATTAAGATGTATTTAAGGTTGTTTTATTATTTTTATACATTTCTATTAGATATAGAACTGTCTTAAATCCTGATGGTGTAACTTGCATGTTAGGAAAATGGATTAATTGCCATGTTAAACCCTTACAAAAATTAGTTGAGGGAGATTGGTCCAAAATAACATCCAATTTAGCAACCTTTTGTACCTTTTTTTCATACAAATTGTACAACAAAGCTCTTAAAAATCGTACAGAAGAAACTTACCCGATTTGGTAGTTTATGTGATTGATGAAAACTTACCTGATTTCGCAGTATTGAGAAATCAAACAATTTAGTTATAAAACTATGTACGAAAGCTTGCAAAACCAAATCTGAAGGATTATGTGAGTGTGAAATGTTACAATATCTATCACTGAATGATTTTGGATCGTACAGTGGTACGATATGGGTTCCGTACAAGTTGTTATGTTGTCCCAAATTGATAGTTGTAAAGACTATGATTTTACAATTTGGTCCATCGATTGGGAATAGCAAATTGATAATTATAAGCTTTAGAAACCACCTCCCCATCAGGAATACTACACCCTTGTGCTAAAAAATAAATAATATAATACAAAAGAAGAAGACACCCAAGGTCAAAGCACATGAAATGATGATGTCAACGAACCAAAGCCGTGGTCTCATCCCAAAAGAATCTACAAGCAGAATCAAGAGCTTGATTTTAAGTAGTTTTTAGTTGAACATCATTTTTATATCTACAACCATCATGGTGCTCGCTAGCTAGTTCCAATTAAGCTCCAATAATGCACCTATATTTACAATATTGTTGTAGATCAACAAATTAAATTCAAATTCATGTGTAGAATATGATCTAGATCAACCACATCTACTTCTAGAACATTATGCCAAGTTGTTTGTAATAGTTTCATAATTGAATATAAATCTTACACTGCGAGATTCAATAAGCAACCTATAAATATAAAGAGAGACCTCATTACAAGGGTTGAATCTATAGTCCTTGCATGGTATTGCTTTATAATTGTGTTGTTGATCAATGAAGTGGTAGTTGTTTGGCCTCCATTATTGTGTAATTGTAGGTTTTATGTGTATTTATTATAAGTCATTTTTGTTACACTTAGTTTTTAGTCTATTATATTAAAGTAATTTTTCTATTTGTATTACCTCTTGGATTGCTAATAATTAAAGTCCTTGGAATGATTAGAGTTTGTATACATTTTTTTGAAGTCATTTTTTTTACATTCAGCACTTAGTTTATTTTGTTAAAGCGATAAGAATTACATGTTGGATTGTTAATTTTTTTAATCCTTAGAATTATTAAGGAAGATGGCATAAGCTTAACGAATGTGTAATTAAAGGTGATAATGGTTAGTCTATTAAGTATCATGTAATTGATTTTCTAGCATATTTCTCAATAAGATCCAATGTTGTTACATGATACCTAATCTATATTTTCCTTGTTTTTATCTTACCCTTACTCATTTTCTAACCCTTTCTCATTTCCTATATCTTTTTCCAAAATAATCATTTCAAAGAAGCTAGTCTTATCTGGAGGTTGAAACATAGAGCAATCTTGTTTAATCTAATTTCTATACCTTGGCTAAAACCAATGGGTATAATACCTTTCCATAATAATGGAAGATTTTAGTCTAACAATATAGTTTTTTCTGGCATACCCAATGGGATAAAGTGATCAATATTATCTCAACTTCCCAAAGGATTCAAGATTTGATGAACAGTCTTGACCTCATTTGTGGAGATTGTATGTTCATCTGGTGAATCCCATTTTGATATAGAACCTAGAATTATATTGTAATAAAATTATAAGTTCTATTTGTTGTCTTGTAATCCATACATATTTATCCCATCTTCATATGATTATAAGGTCTATAATAGAGAAATTAGAATATCTACTACACTACAAGTGATTTTTGAAAACTCTCCTTGAAAATCAAATATAGAATTACCTATAAATAGGTTATGTCATTTCTTTGGCTCAGTAATGTTTTTCACCATGGTATGATACTGGTATCCTCAATGTCTCGATTCTTCATGAAATATCAAAAATTTCATTAAAATTCCTAATCAATTATGAAAGCAGAGGAAAAATTGCTTATGAGCATTGTCAAGACATAACTTATTTAGCTACTAAAGAGAGAGTATTTCTAAATTTAATTTTCATTTAAAAAGTACTTGGAAGAAAATTCCTCAATATTTTCATCCCTCCCATGCCCAAGCTTACGTTTATTATATTCATACCTTCCATCCTGACATAAGTATTCTCATTTATCAAACTAAAGAGGGAAGGTTACCATAGATTTTTTAAGAAGTAAAATTCTTCCTAGGAATACCATGTACCTGCTCGACCTTTTCCCAAAATACATCTTACACACCATATCATGATGAGTTTAAGTCATAATCCTCCAAAATATTGAGGTCATTGATGTCCCTACTATATAGGGGAATCAGTTCCAAATAGAGCAAGAATTAAAATTAATGATTCAAAAGTTGATTGAATATATTAGAAGAATGGAGGAGCGACTCTCTCAACCTAGAATTGATAACTTTGACAACTCTAGACTCATGTCCCAATTTCCACACAATTATATTAGTTCTTAGAACTCTATTGGCATAAAGTGTATCACAAAGAGGGAAACAAAGCAATTTCTTTATGATAATAAGGAAGAAATAATTGATATTTTGGCTACATGCAACTCCTCATTGTATGATGGGATATACGCCAAAAAAATATCATATCTCATGTGCCCATTGAATTCTTCATTAATATAAGATGTAGTGGATTTCACTATAGTACCTAAGCAAACATTCTTAAAAAAAAACAACGTTGGCTAACAAAAAACAAGAAGTAGTATATAATTTTAACAATCCTTTATTTCTAGCAGCACAAAGTAAAGGAAAAGAAGCCCAATGATATGCTCAAGTATCAATTCTAGAGGTAAAATCACTATGTTAGAAAATAATTTAATTATATAAGAAGTTGTACTTTTCGGCTATGACTCACAAATAGAGGATACAAGTAGTGAAATATTTTCAATGTTTATTCAAAACCCCTGCTCCACCACAAGATCTGAGGGAATATCTATTAGTGGTTGAAGAAGAAGATCTATTTGAATTGTCCCTTGAAGAATTAGAGAAAAATGGAAACCTAGAAACAAAGAAGGCATCCTTGGGTATGCAAAGAACCCAGTCCACTCCATTCTATTTATCTATTTCTTTGGAAAATTGCATATTACATAATTGTGCAGTAAAGCCAAAACTTGAAATTCTATTTATGCTACTAGAAGCCTATAAAAGCATGGGACTAAACTTTAGCCCAATGAAATCTGATTGGTTTCAATTAAAGGTAATATTTTTAAAAATATTAGATATCTTAAAATATTTTTTTTATGATAATACATGGATGCCCAAACCTTGTGGTGATACAAGATATATTGATTGTTGATGTGCCTCCCCTATTCAACATGTGCTTATCTAAAGATTTTATAGAATAAATTGGAGGATGATTTATTTGGGACCAAAGTCACATGATTATCCCCTATACCAAGAATATAGTAAAAATACCTAATCAACACTTACACCCATTCTACATTGAAGAATATGAAGAGCTAAAATCAATCCTACTAAGAAAAAATGTTTGGTATGTAAAGATAAAAATAAGTGACTGGTCAAAAGAAGAATCATATCAAACATGGCAAGATCCATAGTATTATAATCTTGTTCCACATAATATTTTTCAAAAATAAAAGTTAGATTTAGCAATTAACTATGTTTCTTCTTGAAGCATGATATATCCTAAGCTTCAACAGTTTTAGTCATTTAGTCTAGGTGGGCCTGTAAAAAAGAAACATGAGCTAATAAGAGTAACTCAAGTAGAAAGTGATTTAATTATAGATATATTTTTGGAAACTCTACAAAAAATATTATAAAAATCATCATTTAGAATGGAAGAGCTAAGTCTAAAACAAACATCTATGGTCACTGCACATTCCCAAAACCAAGCAAAATGAGATTGGCCTCTAGAAGTATTTTAAGATAGCTATGAGTTTTTAGGAATAAATCATGAATATAAACTTAAATTTGGTTTCTTATGGTCAGGGTATTATAGATTCATATGATATATTGCATGAAATCACTTCTGCCAGGCATGGGTGAGCATGCCACTTTTTTATGTAAATAGTCAACAAGTAAATAAAAATTTGACTATGACTAAGTAAAATAAGGTAGATATCCAATAAATTTAATAGTTTATAGCAACCTTCTATATATAGAATAAGGTTCTAAGAAGTAGGAACCAAGGCTATCACATAGAATAACATTCAAGAGTGATCAGATTAGAAACTCAAATGGAAATAAGAAGCTTAAATAACAATCATTATTCCACTCACCCTAGTCATATCCCCCATCCATTTACATAGTAAAATATACCATTTTTTCCTCCATCATCCCTTCACTAACTCCATAGCACAATGTACAAGACAAGAAAAATGAGCAAGTTGCAAAAAAAGTACTCAGTCATGACATGGCATGAGTAGAACTGACAAATGGTGTAAGATATGCATTATAGGAAACTCTATCCTAGGCATGATGTAAGTAAAATGCAATATATTAAATATGAATGAGCTTAGTAGGCATGAAAATATAAAATAAATCATACAAATGGATAGTTCGCATGAGCTTTAGATTTTTTGAAAAAAGTGCCCAATTAGAAGACATTATACAATTATTATGGAAAAGCTAGTTGGTAAAGCTACCATTCAAAGATCTGATCTATATAAAGCCTAACATACTTCTAAAATTAAAATAAATTATCTCTAATTTATTTATGGGATCGAAGATAAAATTGGAGCCCCATGTTACTGCGAGTGACATACAAAGAGGTTACTACTCAACTATGTGACAAAAGAGAAAGAGGCACAAGAATGGTGAATTTTAGCCTACAAGTGCCTGGAATGCTTCCCTAAGGCATCTTGTTTGGACCTAAAACAACTTTTTACTATGGTAAATTATGCTCATGGAGGTAGGTTTTTGTTAGAGTGTCCCATATTTCAAGTATCCCCTTGCACCATATCACCCTATTTTCTTCCCTTTCTTATTTTCACACCACTTTTTCTTCCCATATTGGTCTGTATATTGCTCCATCAATTCTGCATTATGTGTTTTCTTTAGTTTCTACTTTTTCCATTCCTTATGAATATTATTGCATATAATATTATATCCCCCTCACTTTGCTTATTTATTCCTCTTTGTGCCACTCTTTCTTCTTCCACCTATGCATATATCTCTTCATCATCTCTTATGTTTCACTTTCTATGATCCATATCCCTTTCTTTGCTTACAGTAAGCACCAGATATATTATTGTCTTCATCTTCTTCTCCCTTTTTAGCTTGTCTTCTAGATCCTTTGGCTCATATTCTTCACAAGTTCATGATCTAGAAAGAAGGCAATCTGGGTTCTTCTTTTTTGCAAGCAAAAAAATATTAGGAGGTGCCAAGAATGTAGGTCAAATTCATGATCTAATTTAAATTTTGAAGCACCAAGCTTATTTTTGGTGAAGGATTGTCTAAATTTTATAAAATCCTCAGAGTTACCCAAAATTGAGATGCTCCAGATTGGGACTACATCAACAAATATTTCAACATGAAGCTTTATCTCCATAGCAACACACAAAGCTAAGTGCCTAAAACTATGATTCTCAAAATTATGCTCATTGAAGGGGTGATGTCAGTATAACTATAAAGGAACATAGTAACAAAGAATGCTCAAAATTACAATCAAGAGAGAAGATGCTCAAAAATAATGCAAGAAGTCATGATGTCCCAAAATAGAGCCTCTCGAGATAGTGATGTCAACCAAGGAGATGAATAGATTAGGATTAAGAAAGTCAAACTTTGAATACCTCCTAATACCATGATGCTCAAGACCATGCTACCTATGGTGATGACATAAGTAAAATCTAAGTCAATCCTGGTACCGTATAATAAAGTACTAAGTGCCTAAAACCAAGATAGAAGTAAACCAAACCGTAAAGTGCTCAAAAATACACCACTCAAGCTAATGATATGATCAATTCCAAATTTGATATTGATGCCACATGAAATAAATAATACAATACAAAAGACACCCAAGGTCGGAGCACATGAAATGATGATATCTGTGAGCCAAATTTGTAGTCTCATCCCAAAGGAACTCTACAAGTAGAATAAAGAACCCAATTTTGAGTAGCTTTTAGTTGAATATCATTTTTAGTCCTACAATTGTTATGGTGCTTGCTAGATATTTTTAGTTAAGCTCCAATAAAGTAAATACTTGTAGAAGGCCATTGTAGATCAACAAAAAAAATTTAAATTCATGTGTAAAATAGGATCTAGACTAACCACATCTCCTTCTAGAACATTCTACCAAGTTGTCTATAATAGTTTCATAACTTAATATAAATCTTATGTTGCATGATTCAATAAGAAACCTATAAATATGAAGAGAGACCTTATTATAGGGGTTGACTCTATAGTTGTTTCCCGGTATTGCTTTGTAATTTTTCTACTAATTAATGAAGTGATAGTTATTTGGCCTCCATTACTATGTGGTTGTAGGTTTTATATGTGTATTTTACTCTAAGTCATTTCTATTACACTTAGTTGTTAGTGTATTCTTTTAAAGTAATTATGCTATTTGGATTACCTATTGGATTGCTAACAATTGAAGTCCTTGGAATGATTAGAGCTTGTATACATTTTTTTAAGTCATTTGTATTACATTTAGCACTTTATTTTATTTGTTAAAGTGAGATGAATCATCTATTGGATTGCTAATTTTTTGAATCCTTGATTCAATAAGAAACCTACAAATATGAAGAGAGAGACCTCATTACAGGGGTTGGTTCTATAGTACTTTCCTATTATTGCTTTGTAATTTTCCTACTAAGTAATGAAGTGATAGTTGTTTGGCATCCATTACTATGTGACTAGAGGTTTTATATGTGTATTTTACTCTAAGTCATTTCTCTTACACTTAGTTGTTAATGTATTCTATTAAATTAATTCTACTATTTGGATTACCTATTGGATTGCTAAAAATTGAAGCCCTTGGAATGATTAGAGCTTGTATACATTTTTTAAAGTCATTTCTATTACATTCAACACTTAGTTTATTCTGTTAAAGTGAGATGAGTCATCTATTGAATTACTAATTGTTTGAATATTTGGAATTATTAAGGAGTATGTCATAATATTAATGAACCTATAATTGTAGGTGATAATGGTTGGTCTGTTAAGTGTCATGTAATTGATTTTCTAGCAAATTACTCAATAAGATCCAATGTTGTTACATTATACCCCATCCATATTTTTCCCTTACTTATTTCTAACCATTACTACTTTTCTAACCCTTTATCCTTTCCTATACCATTTAAAAAAATAATCATTTCAAAGGAGTCAACCTTCTCTAAAGGTTGAAACATAGAGCAATCTTGTTTCATCCAATTTCTATACTTTGGCTAAAATCAACAGGTGTAGTGCCTTTCTAGAATAATGCTAGATTTTAGTCCAACAAGTGGATATAATGTAAAGACGCAATAAAATATAAATTCTATAAGTATATGGAGAGATATTTGGGATAGCTCAAGCATTCCAAAATTCAAAATGTTTGTATGATTAGTATGTCAGGAAAAGTTTATCCTAGGATAACCTAATGAAAAGGGTTTTCATGGCCCATCCCAATGTGTTTAATGTAAATGGAGGAAGAGAGTATAGACCATCCCTTGGGATACTGCTTAGTAGTATGGGAACCATGGCAATGGATATTTTTTGTAAATTCATGGCGATGAATAGCAAAATTGAAGAATGGTTAAAGCAATGATAGGTAATTTTTTAAATTGAGGCGTTACAAAAAATATAGGATACATCAAAAGATACAATACTTTGGATTATATGGATATAAATTAATATAAGAATATTTATGAGAAATAAAATTAATTTAGAGGTAATGAAAAGGAAGATTTTTTTAGTCATAGAGGAGTCTAAAATAGCCTTTTCAGCTCATCCAATTCCTAGTCTTGAAGTAGAGAGCCTTTATAGATGGATTCAATTCATCAATTAAAATTATGATGGTGGGTACAAGAGAAACAAAGGGAAGATAAAATATGAAGTGGAAACCACTAGATGCAAAGTTGGTCAAATTGAATTTTTATGGAGCTTCTTGTTATCTTTTGAAGATTTAAACTTGAAGGAAATGCAACCATAAGTGATGAAATAAGCAAGCTATGTTATATTTATAATAATGGCTAACTAATAAGAAAGTAATAGCATGAGAAAAATCTGAAATAACTCATGCAATAGCCATTAATGTAAACTCATGAAAATTGAAACTTGATATAATATCTCTCTATTGCTCTACTAGTGCATGCTATGGATCATGCATGCTTCATTATTACAATTCTAAGTCACAAATATATACTAGTATGTGACTCTTCACTTTCCTACACAAAGGACACATGTGCATTCTGCATTATAGATTCTTGTGCACATGCACACCTAACTAAGGGAACTTGTTATTCCTATTCTAAGGACTCATGTATATGTGTACAACATGCTTATTTACATCATTGCACATTCTAACACTTGTGCATTTATTACTTCTTCCTCAAGTAACTACTTAATTTAAGATAAACCCTTAGTCTAACAATGTACCCAAGGTGGTACATTGACATGTACCCAATAATGTAATATACTCTAACACCCCCTTGAATTATATTATTTGGGTATTGAAGACTTTGGTCTTCAATATGGATCTTTGCATTTGTATTCATTCTTCAAGTGACATTGAATTTTATCTTTCGCTCGAGCTTTTTCTTTTTTCTTGACTCTGTATTCTAACTTTGGTACTGTTACTAGTTTCCTTCTAATTATGTTGTTGAAGAAGTTCATACCTTTCTTGTGCCCATCTCTATACCTTGAGAAATATGTTTGAGAAAATCCATTAATGAAGTTTCTTGTCATTGTATATATCCAATCAAAGAAATGATTTTCTTTGTACCAACAATGGCTTTGTGAATGATTGGTTCCTCCACAAATTTTACAACTATGGAGATTCCAACATCTCTCTATCTTATGCCCATATCTGCTACAATGATTGCACTTGTTTTCTATTACAACCTTCCTATAACCATTCTATCCTTCATAGCAATTGTTAATATTTGTTACTAATTTTGTGTCACTACATTCTGTTATAAATTTAGTTTATTGATTATTTCTACTAGTCTGACCTATGTATTCAAGACCTTCATATCTTGATCTAATTTCTGATGCTATATCTTCATATATTATCAAATTTGAAAAAAAAACATTAGTATGATCAATGTAATCATTAGAATGATCTTTGTTAGTATCAATATGATTATGTGCATCACTATCTCTATCATCTATACCTTCATTAATTCTAATAGCATAGATTTTTTTTGCACAATCATAAATTGTATTCAAATCACTTATATCACATATAACATCAATATTTGTAACATGTTCTTCTATATTTATCAAGGATTCTAAATCACTAGTGTTAATACTTGCAATACACTATTCCCTTTCATTTTGACAAGAATTATGATTTGCATATTTTTCCTTTTGAAGAAGATCACTAGTATCACAACATGCATCTATCATCAATGGTTTAGATTCTATAGTATTACAACATGAATCTATCATCATGGGTCTTAAATAATTTGTATCACTAGAAGCATCTTTCATCTCTATTTTGTTCTTTACCTCTTCAATATTTTCTTGTTCTCTCATCTTAGAAACATTAAGAGTGACAATTTCTTTGTAGATTATTCTCCATAGATTGATAGGTATAGTAACAAAATCTTCACTGCAATAATTAAGAATATTTTGCATACATTTTTAAAGTATTGAAAAATATCCTTTTTCTGCTTCACTAGTAATATCTTCAAGCCTATTGTTCAAGGTATTTATTTCATCAATAAACTTGCTCTTCAAATATTTAATCATTTTTTCTTGTCTTCTATTCTTGTCATGTAGAACTTCATTAGAAAGTAATGCCATATATATCAGGTCTCCTATATCACTAGGTAATATGAAACTATTTTTAGAATATTTATTTCTCATCAAGCCTTCCATTCTAGTAATTGGTAAGTGCTGAGAAATTTTCATTTTTGATTTATTTTAACAATGATTGAAAGATACTCTTTCCTCTTGATGAATCCTTTTCAATATCTTCTATCTAGTGTTGTATATGACATTTTAACCTTTCTAATATTTCTGAAATTTCCTGAATGTCTAATTGTTTTCCATGGTCTTCTTGAATGTATATTTCATCTTCTTGAAAGTCTAAGTCTTCTCCAATGTAAATTAGTTCTTCTTGTAGACATAGGTTTTCTTCTTCAACTAATTTTAATAACTCATGAAGTTCTAGTTTTTGAGTTTCTATTTTTGGATTACTTGTTTTCTTTTTCATTTACTTTTTCTTTGCCATGTTCCTTTTATGTAGACTACCTTATGAATCCCTAGTTAATATATTTAGAGTTTTGTAAACTATATTTGCAAAATTTAATACTCTAATTTGATGTAATACACCTATCTCTCCAAAATTATCAATTTTGCAAATATTAAATCTGATTTACAAAACTTAATTGATTGATTACAAAACTTGTAATTGATTTTCCAATACTCTAGGTAGAATACCTTTTAACTCCCTCATGTTAAAATTTTAATTTTCACTTTATTTCTCCCTAATTTGGAATTTTAAAAGGTGGTATTATTTGTAAAATAATGTTTCAATTTTCAAAAGTAGAAACCCTTATACCTCCTAGTTTAATTATTTGTAAATAATAAGATATTAGAATCTCAAGTAATGCAAATTTAATGATATAACCTCATTAATTTAATTTTATTTAATAATCTAAGGTTTTGGTCCTTATATCTCCTTGAAATTGATTTACTAACATTATAACTCCTATTAATTTCAAATGAAATCAATTTAATATCAGGATATAAATTACCTTGGTCAACAGTGTTTGACCTTGTTTTGATTAGTGCTCCTTTTGACCTTGTAATAACTTCAACAAGCGTGAATTTCATTTGGTCTTAGTGACACTCCTCCTATGATTACTTTGAAGAAAGGTATCTCTTTTGCATGTAAATCAAAACTAGGTTTAGTTCATGAAACTAACGGCTCCTCCTAAAGGTTTTGATAACACTTACTATCAATGAATCTGATTTACTAACATTATAACTCCTATTAATTTCAAATGAAATCAATTTAATATCAAGATATAAATTACCTTGGTCAATAGTGTTTGACCTTGTTTTGATTAGTGCTCATTTTGACCTTGTAATAACTTCAACAAACATGAATTTCATTTGGTCTTAGTGACACTCCTCCTATGATGACTTTGAAGAAAGGTATCTCTTTTGCACGTAAATCAAAACTAGGTTTAGTTCATGAACCTAATAGCTCCTCCTGAAGGTTTTGATAACACTTACTATCAATGAATATCCTCCAGTGTCTAATAGTTGTAAACTTCCAATCAACTATGCTTTGAATTCTTTGAATGAAGTGGTTGATAGAAACAATTATAGAATTTATTCGATCATATAAAGGGTGTGATGATATATGATCATACCTATCTATACAGTCGAGTATTATGCACCTATATAGGCACTACCAGAGGGTATGCAATTTATTTTCACAACATGGGTTAAGATAATTGGGAGGAGAGGAGAGATGAAAGTGATTTTGTGACATGAAGCCCTAGCGAATTTGATATCCAAGTGTACAAGATAATTGAAAGTGGTTCGAGATCTAGAAATGGAAGGTGTGCAGTGTTGGTAAGTGGATTTCTCCTACTACTTTTGTTATTTTGAAAATAAAATGAACCCTAGGGCGCAATTTTTA
The DNA here is from genome assembly GCA_028583015.1 of Wollemia nobilis. NCBI lineage: Eukaryota > Viridiplantae > Streptophyta > Pinopsida > Araucariales > Araucariaceae > Wollemia > Wollemia nobilis. The sequence continues at coordinate 1,287,544 of JAQPPZ010016941.1, forward strand.
GTGAAATTAAACCATAGAAGGATGTTAGGCTAGCTAGCATTATTTGGAATAAAGGATAAATGGATTTAGGTTTTGTGTACATGCATGCATTTTTTTGACATGTTGTTTGATGTGTGTGTGCTTGATCTATGTGTATATTTTTTGTTAATTTTTTTACATTTTTGTTTTTATTTTTAAAATTAAAAATATTTGCTATAGTTTTGGCCAAATGGGTGTCCAAAAATACTCTTTTTGCATGATCATACAAAGTCGTATGGTCATACTAACTGGACCTATATGTGTAGTCGTACGGATCCATACTTGTTTATTATTCATTTATTTATTTTTTGTTTTTGTTTTTTGTATGTATATGTAGGTTTTGTTTTGGTGGAAATTTGTGTGATAGGAAGTATTATATTGGTAGGTCAAGGAGCTAAAACTAAGAATGTCCCTCTCTCTTTTTTACATCAAGTTTTCTAGTATTTAGAGAGGATTTTGCCTCCAAAATTAAATGATCATTAAATAAAATGTTGGCCATTCAAATATTTATCGACGATAATTTTCTCCTCGATAGCAGCAACGAACCAATTTGGTGGCACATTGGAAAACAACAAGCATCCTCAGCATATGGAAAATTAGAACTTAGCTGAATTATCGACTGAATTTTCATCTCCATGATGGTACCTCAAAAATGAGCATTCACCACAATGGACGGTACCTTGAAATAAATAGGATCACACCAGCGTCAAGAGTGCAACATTTAATTTTAGCAATCCTTCAACAATAATTCTGGAAATATTAATTTCTTTGCCCCAAGAATTGAATTTACCAGCCTTGAAATTTTCCCCCAAAATATGATCTTCACTAAAAGTGCTAGAGGAAATGACTTTCGCTTTTGAAATGGGCTTTCACCCAATATTACGCTCGATATGGGCTTTTACCCAATCTTACGCTCGAAATGGAATTTCCCCCAATATGTGAGAAACAATGGTGAAATTGTTCTATTGATCAACAATGCATTACATAGTTTTATAGTTCTTGAAAGAACTAAAAATAGACACGGTGGTTGAGAGAAATCCTCTCAAAATTATTACAACAAACTCAATTAAAGATAGCTCTTATCCTAACAACATTCTAATCTTGGACTATGGTCAAACATTGACCAACCAAGCCAAAACCTCAACGTATGCTAATCAAATTAACTAGAATAATGTAAATCAAAACATTAAACTAAAACTAAATACTAGGACATAATACTTAGGACTAAGGAGGCAATGTTGAAAATATTCCAACATTCTCACCCTTGATGCTAAAGATACTCATGCAAGAGTTCTTTAAGCATCACAGAGTTGGAAGAAAATTTTTCTCTTACGTTTCCTCCAATCTTGAATCAAGAAATCAGAATTTACAAAATACTTATGGTGGCACTCCTTCCACTCTTTATGTGGGATTTCCTGCAAATGCTTGAGTGCCTTCTTTTGTTGATTAGATCCCCCTTCAACAAAAGTATCTCCTCTTGTGGTTTTCAACAACCACTCTCTTACATCTTTATCATTATGGTCTTTAAACCATGCTCTCACATTTTGATATTCTTTTACATATTCAACACTAAATAATACTCCACATGAGTATTTACAATTAATCATCTCACATAGATGATTATACCATACAACTCTTTCACATATTTTCACAAAAAAAATCACAACAAATACGGCCATATAATGACCAACTACATATGCAACATAAAGTTGCTCCTCACACAAATATTCTCTCACAACAATGACTTTACAAGAATCCTTCTCCCAAGGAATTTTGAACACATCATTTTGATCCATGTGACCCAAGTTCTCCATCATTGTATTCTCTCCAAAAAGATTCTTCATCAAAGTTGTCTCAATGAGACAATCACCTTTCTTTTCATTCCTGCTCACAAAAAATAAATCATTAATCATAAAAACATTACCTCTAGTATGAGTAGATTTGGTGCTTCCCATAAAGCTATTTTTTAGCAGTTATCCTTCATTGTATGGTGCTTCAAGATCAACCATCAACTCTTCACTAATAGTTCTCCTCCTTTGTTCAATCCATGGTGGTGTGTTGAAACACCATTCATTCAAGCAATCATACATAGTTGCCTTTTCAAGACAACTCTCTTTCTGCAATGTAGTCACTCCAAGTGAGTGATCTTCATCCATGAGTGATGTTTCCTTTGCCATTACGATAAGAAAATCAGCAATCTCATTTCTATTTTCTGTTTCTATCTCATTTTTCACATTCTTCTCCCCTTTTAGAGGAACTCTAACAATTTTATCTTCTCCTTGTTGGAGATCTTCATTTTCTCTGTCAAGAGAGCATACATCCATTCCAAGTGAATGGTCTTCAAGACAATGGTCTTCCATAAACATTGCTTCTCCATCAACATGCCAACAATTTTGGTTGATCCTATTATCATCTTTATTCTCTCCCATGAGAATTTTAGGTGCATTATCCATAATACACTCTTCATTTATCTCCTCCATGAGATATTTTTTATCACTTTTTCTTCTATCAACAACAAATCCTCTTCTTCCTCCTCGTCCTCTTGAGGAATACACACCTCTTCTTATCTTTTCATCACAAAATTCAGCAACATATGCTTCCTCCATGAAGCATTCTTCATCTTGTTGGTTTTCTACATACAGGCCTTCCTCTACAAGAAATAATTCTCCATTACAAAGCATGACTTCATATGAGTCTTTATAAGACTCTTCAAAAACTCCTTCAAAAGGATCTAATTCAGAATCTGCTTCAAGGAAGCAAGGCTCCTCCTTGCTTAAAAAATATTCATGATTGTCACTCATGGCTTTATGGGTATCCTCATCAAACCCATAAGCATCCTTTAACACTTTCCATGCCATTGTAGCTGATCTACAATTGGCTATGAGAGGAAAAACATTCTTTTCCATTCCTCTCCTCAAATCCATAAGAGCTAAGCAATTTGCATATTGTTGCTCCTTCTTCTCTTTTCTCTCCTCGCCTTGTAGATTGCTCCAAGTGGGTTCCTCATAGCCTTCTTGAACTATATCCCATAAGTCTTGAGCCTTCAATAAGGTCTTCATCATTATGCTCCAAATAGCATAATTATCTCCATTGAATTTGGGTACTTCCAATTCTTTATACATGGTGGCCATTCTGCAATCCACCATTCATCAATATTCCACCTAGCTCTCAACCACTCCTTTACTGTAGAATTTTTATATAATTATCTAAAAATCCACTAAATTTCAGATCCAAATTCACACAAATGAGAAATATGTGATCAATTTACTTTTGCCCTTTCTAGATCTTAGAGTGTTTTTGAGACAACCTCAATGTTCTTCACATAAATCAATCCATACAACTCCAAAATTTCTGAAAATTAAACTCTGTATTCTTGAGACAATAATATGAAAACCCTCTAAATTTCAGAATAAAAATCACAAAGGTGAAAAATATGTGATCATTTACTTTTTCCCTTTTTATCACAATTCCGGATCTAGGATTGTTGAAGGAAAAATAAATATTCACATAAATCAATAAATACAGATCCCAATGATCTGAAATTTTTTTTGGATTATTATTTTATCGAAATAATATTTCTCCCAAAATTTGAGAAGCAAATACCCTGTATTCCACCTTATACAACCATTTTATTTAAAAACTACAAATGCTAATAAAATTATCAAATTAGCTCCAAATCACCTGAAATTTTTACTGCATCCTCTTGATACAATTACCTAACAACCCTAAAAATTTAATAATCAAATACCTTAGTATTCATGAGATATTAATGATTTACTTGAGCTCTTCCTTGCAAATCTTCTGAGTGCTGGCCACTTGAGTTTCTCTGACAAAGTGTGTGTTTCAGATCTCTTCACACCACTCTCCACAAGTTTTGATCCATTTGAGAAAACCTGCTCTGAAACCAAATGAGAAACAATGGTGAAATTGTTCTATTGATCAACAATGCATTACATAGTTTTATAGTTCTTGAAAGAACTAAAAATAGACACGGTGGTTGAGAGAAATCCTCTCAAAATTATTACAACAAACTCAATTAAAGATAGCTCTTATCCTAACAACATTCTAATCTTGGACTATGGTCAAACATTGACCAACCAAGCCAAAACCTCAACGTATGCTAATCAAATTAACTAGAATAATGTAAATCAAAACATTAAACTAAAACTAAATACTAGGACTTAATACTTAGGACTAAGGAGGCAATGTTGAAAATATTCCAACATTCTCACACTTAAAATGGATTTTTGCTCGAGTTACACCCAAAATGGGCTTTCACTCGAGTTACGCCCGAAATTGGATTTTGCTCAAGTTATGCCCAAAATGGGCTTTCGCTTGAGCTAGGCCCGAAATGGGCATTTGCCACACTTTTGCTGCAAAAAGGGCGTTCACCATAGTGTAGATCCAAAATGGGTTTTCGCCAAGGCATTTCGCCTAGAAAGTTCTTTTGACAAGGAATGGAGTGAAAGGGATTTCATTGAGAAGTTGGACGAAAAATGGAATTTCGTTGTGAAAGGAGGTGAAAATGACTTTCACTCCAACTTGGGGCGAAAATAGAATTTCACTGCGACTTCGCCCAAAGATGATTTTTGCTATGATTTTTCCTTGAGATGAATTTTATTGCTCCTGGGTACGAAAATGAATTTCACTCCGATTTTACTCGAAAAGCATATTTACTATGGATGATGCTTGTACAATATCTCCTTGAGGATGTTCCTTGACCTAGATCTATTAAAATCTTGATAAAAAAAAATAGAGATGGTCATAGATCTACAAGTAGGAGCACTAAGGAGTCACAATAGTAGCATATACCAATGGACAAGAATTTATTTTTTCTTTTTTGGCTATCCCCAAGGGGTAGTTTTATAATCTCCTTAATATTTCTAGGACAAGGGGTAGTTACGACATTAGTTTTTTGTGACTAATGTCATAAAATTATTGTATTTAAGGTTAACCAGATAAAGTCAAGGCAAGCTCTGGTAAAAAATATCAACAAATATATTTTCTTCAATTTTAATCTCTTGTGCTATGTTCCCAAATTTAAGAAATGAAAGTGGTTCAAAGAGAGAAATGGGAGACACCAATGTTTTAAGACATGGGTTCACAAAAGTTAAGCCCTAAGGTTTAAATTTCAGATCATACAATCACCCTAGGGTTTTAATATTTGTTTCTTGGTAGGATTAAGGTAATCTAGGGTTTAAACTTTACAAACTAAAAAATTTCAAACCCTAAAAGGACATGGGTTTGCAAAAGTTACAGTAAATACCAAAAATAATGTAAAATTCACTAACCTCATCTCTTCCAATATTAATTCATATTCATACCCCATTATATGCCTTCGACTTCTACTTTGACCCTCATATCTTGCCATTTTATTCAACAAAGTAAAGAACCAAGGGTAAAACAGTAGGTGTCATAGGAAATTTTAGGACAAACCCCAGCCAACAACATGAAAGTCTACAATAGGATAAAGTACAACAAACAAACTACTTCGGCTCTCTTAGTATCCCCTAGCAGAGTCGCATCCCACAATGACAAAGAAATCTATAGAGCCTTCTTCCTATGTATATTGTGTGGATTTGAATAGAACCCACCCCCTTATGAAACCAAACAAGAGAAAAAGGCATGACCACTAAACCTGTGAGCATCTGGCTAAAAGAGAAAATACAATTACACAATGATAATATTTTTTAAATAACTAAAGGTTGTAGTTGTATAGTTTCATGTAGTCAATTACCCATTGACCCTCACATATACTTGATATATATAATTTAGGGGAGGAAGTGGTAATAGTGGTGGGGATTATTCTAAACAAGTCAACAATGCATGAGGAGGCAACCAAGAGCTTGAGGGCAGCCACTACCTAGTTTGTATTGGTTCTCGACATCTCGTTGTTGAGGATCCACACACATTTGGAGGGAATTTGGGTGGGCCTCACCCGCTTGAAAATGATCCTTTGTCTTGAGAGTGGAGGGAGGGAGAAAATATGTTGGTTGTTCACCTGCATGAACCAGGATGGACAAGGGATGAGGGAGGGAGAAAATTTGTTGGTTGTTCACCCGCATGAACTAGGATGGTTGAGGGATGACACACATTTAGGGTTAATAGCTGGAATGTTTTTGAAAGGATAGGGAAGGGTCTAATATTTGTGACTAGTAAGAAGAATATATCATTTTTTATTTTATTTTTAAATATTTTAAGATGACGGTTTATAACCATTGTCTTTTAATTCATTTCTTTTAAGATGACGGTTTATAACCACCATATTTTAATTATTTTATTTTTAATTCTTCTAATACGATGGTTTATAACCATCATATTTTAATTCTTCTAATTTTTAATTCTTTTATAAGAGGGTGGTTAATAACCGCCTTCTTAGGGGAACCCGAAGACGGTGGTTTACAACCGTTGTCTTAGTCCTAAGAGGATGGTTACCCTAAGAGGGTGGTTTATAACCACCCTCTTAGGGTCTATTAGGGTGGTTTTTTACCACTATAAAAAACCACCTTAATTCAGCCACCGTTAAAGCCCTTTTTTGGTGTAGTGATTAGGGTGGTCTTGATAGATCATTAAAAATGGGAGACATATTCATACTATGATAAGGATTAGAGAACCTACCAAACCACATGATATGGGTGTAAACTTACCACCCACTCAGAGCTCCCACATGGACAATGGCATTGCTCATGAAAATATATCAAGGAGGATTGATCGCTAACGAAGGCACTCTCTCAGAGTGACATAATTCAAGTATCCCACATTGACTATGAGGAGGCTCATTGTAGCCTACAATATTTATTTTATTTTCATTGACTATATGTGAAAAGAAGACATAATATTTTAAAGTATTAAAATATTTTGAAGAATATTCCTTAAATATTTTGGTTAGAGGAAGAATCCTCCTATGCATTTTTTACCTATTGAGGCACTATTTTATCATAATTAGAGTGATCAATCAATATACGAGTATAGACTTATATATACTCATCAAAAAGCATTTTTCAAAGGTGATCTCAAAATTTAAATTTTCTAGTTTTATGAAGTTTTAGCATGGATACTGGTGCACCAAATTTCCTATTACCTGATTCTTAGCTATTGCGAGGGAATAATTACGTTGCCTAAAAAATCAAACTCATAATTCAACTTGAGTTTGAAGAAGTGTGTGAAGTGGTAGATGAATCTATTACCAGTCCTGATATAGACAATGAAGAACAAATAAAATTTTATAGGGAATATAGAAATGCTAGATTAATCATCATGTTTGGTGTAGCAAATAAAGTACAACCATACATTCATGATTCAACCATAGCTAAAAAAGCATGGGATAAGCTCTAAAATTTATTGAAGCAAAGAACAAGAATCAAATCTTATTCCTCCAAAGTAAACTTCATTGCTTGAAAATAAAGAATGAAGAAAATATTGAATCTTTTTTAAGGAAATCTGTAGAGCTATGTGCATCACTACAAGCTATGGAAAAAAATGTCTGACGATACATTTATTCCAATTATCTTGAGATATTTTCTTTCCCAGTATAATGTGTTCATGAAAAATTTAAATATCATAGAAAAAACACCAATATTTGAAAATTTGACAAGTCTACTCCAAAAAATAGAGGTCTTTCATACAAAACAAGAAGGTCAAGTTCTTATTATAAATAGTAAAGAGAATCAACCATTTTGGAGAGGCACAAAATCTTAACATCGCTTCCAATATCAAGGAAATAATTTTTGCACACAAAAGACATGTAAACACTACAGAAATAATGGCCACATAGTGAAGGAATGCTGACATAATTCCTTCATAAATGGGTCCTCTTATCAAGCAATGTGTCAACAACAAAAGAAGTCATCATCGCATAAGCAAAAAAACAAATTGAAAAAATATACATCGATAATATAGTAATATTGTCAAAGACAACACTTTGGAGAAGATAAATATCACTCAAAAGAATATGAACATGTATTTGTTGCCCATGCTTGGCTAAGTCATCCTAATGATGTTTGGTATGATTATGAAGCAAGCAAAAATATAGTTCGAAAAACTAGTTTCATCTAGACTATTCTAGTCATATAAGAAAAATATATCTTGAATATAAGGTATGTATGACATCAAAATAATAATTGACCATCCCAAGCAACTAGATTATCTATAGGAGAACAAGACTAATTATCGAACTCTACCTACAAATGAGTGACTTCAAATGAAGCAATTCAAAGTCAAAAAGGTACTTTTTGAATGTGATTCCTCTTCATCTATAGATGGCTTAGAAGTAGAGACTAGTTAGAAGGACCAAGAATCCTTGCATAAGGTACTCAATATTTGACAGTTTGCATCAATAAAACATATTTCTAAATAAAGGAAACATGAATACATTTTTTTTGTAACCAATGTCTTATTCAAGTGAACAAAACCACCACGCAAATGAGAAAGTATAAAGTGATTGACCTCACTATTGCAAGTGATATTCAAAACAAGAAATGACAACGGGTCATTAAATACACCAACAAAAAGTATATGGAAATACATGAAAAATATCCTCTTGGTGAATAAAAAAAGGATAAGCATATTTGTTAAATGATTTAATATTGATTCTTGTGAAAATATTTGTATGTCCCTATTCACAAGAGGATGTTCAATAAGACTGTAATTTCAATGAATTTATGTGTATTAGGTATTGAATAAGTAATTATGTAATGTATGTCTTTTAAATATGTTTTGGAGTTCATAATTGTTGGCACCTAACACTCCTAAATAATGTATAAGGGCAAATTTCACATTGAGTGGGGGAGAAATTCTCAATGTTCAATGTGCCTATAAACTTAGTTAACAACATTGTTTTTAGTTGAATGAGCATAGACCATCTACTACAAGCAATTCCTAATAGACCATTCAATTAAAGCTATGCAAAAAATACATGAAAATCAAATGTTATAACATTCAATATTCTAAGCACTCTAGTAGAAATAAGCCAAATAACTTCAAGCCTAATAGATATTACTTTAATTATTAACTGAAATAAGCTAGACAACTTCAAGCCTAACAAAAATTACTTCCACTAAAGTGTAAATGAAAACGTTGAAAGTGTAAATATCAACATAATGAATAATTCTTCACACTTCAATTGAGGTAGGTCAAACAACCCTTGATTGTATTAGAATAATATTAACATACATCTTATGATAGGTAAACAATGAAATATTTGAACCTTTACAATGAGGATCATTCCTCCATTTATTTTTTTCACTAAGCTAAAATGAATATAACTACTATATATAGTCATAAGCAAAACTAATATTGTATGATCTAGGATGATATAGAGCCACTCAACATATTTAGTGCATTTGGTCCATTCTCTATTATCCCATTTGCAGTTAGTTATGATTTACTGTAGTGGTTATCACTTTCCTACTCTGACAATTACCAGATTGGTCAAACTACCCTTTTTGATAGTGATGGGCACTTTCTTCTTAAATTAATTTTTATTTGTAAGAATTTCAAACCTTTTAGATACTAACATCATCATTCTTGCTAAGAAGTTTTGGTCTAAGATGTTACTCCCTTTGGATCATGATCAGGGTAGCTCTTTGTACATTTTCTAGGCTTTTTACTAGACCAAAACATTTTAGAACCTAGTTAACATCATCACTTATTTTGTTTTTGCTTTCCTGCTTTTGGAATGAATATTATCTACTCCATAAGATTTTACATTGTGTCAAAAATTTTAGATCATATTGCTGACATCTATGGAAATATTCTAGTCACTAGCTTTGTAAGTTTGACTTTAAATAAAACTAAGTTAGTCTGGATAAAAGATTTTGGTTTCAAAGAATAGGTAAACCTTAAAAAAATTTAAGTCTAAAATTGCTTCCTTAGATTTTGGGAGAAATAATTTACAGGAATGATGGTCCAAATAAAGAATCACAAGTTTTAAGAAGCTCTTCAAGCTTAGAAAATTAAAGAATTTGCAAGTCTGGATATTGGTAAAGAATTTGGCTACACTACACAAAGCATATGCTAGGTTATGTCCTAATTTAGTAAAAAATAATTCTTGATACCTAAGGCATCAAGGGTCATACCATTTATAAAATAATCATAATAGAGGACTCACTTCTATTTTATCTTGTTTGCAATTTCATCATGATAAAAAGAGGAGGTCACACCTAAAATGAATGTAGAGGATTTGATATACCTAAAAACTTGATCCATTAACTATGACTCTTGATCTTTGACTACAAATCTTTATGAAGTGTCTCACCCATCTTTGTGAAAAATAGATAATCAACAGTCAATGGCTTTGTTTGTACGTACAAGTATGAGAGAGAGAGAGGAAAAAGGTCTCATATCATAGTAGCAATAAAGGAAGAAATATTTTAAGAGTAATGTTAGAAAGAGCATGCAAATGGTTGTAGTGGCTAAATGTATGATGATAAAATGAGGAGATGAATTGGGTATTTATATAGAAAAAAAGTATAACTTTCCTTTTTAGGTTGATGATTGAGTTACACTCACTTTAGAGCCAAAAAGTCACAATTATCAACCCAAACAATGCATTGTCTTAATCCTAGACATAAAACATGCTAGGATCATAATTATACATCGAAAACCCTAAAATTCAATCAATGATTGCAATCCCCACTTAAAGTAGTGATCTTAGCACTCTTGATTTTTATAATGAATGCTTTAGGAGACACGTGTAAAGATGTTCCTTAATCATGACTCTATCCTTATTTTAGGATTTTGAGAAATTAACAAGCAAAAATGATAAAAAAATATGACAAAAATGTAATAACTAGGTGAAAAAAAAGAACCAAAACCATATTCCAACATGGCTCATCGTCATCCTACCCAAGGACTAGCAAATTTAATCTACTCTTATCCTATATATAAAAGGACATGACTTTCCACCATCTACTAAGTTATTATTGTTTGTTTTTTACAAATATATATTACCCCTTCCTAAGGACCACAGCTGAGACTATAAGAGAAGTCTAATCGTGAGTTATTAGGAAAAAATAAAAGAAAAAAGAACAATATGCAATAGTCAAAGAAACAAAAATAAATATTCTATGCTATGGAGAAAAAATAAAAATTTTGTTATTCTTAATCCTACTATCTATGCAAAAATACAATTAAAAAAAAAAGTAGAAAAATGCAAAGACAATAAAAATTTATAAAAGTAGAGGGGAACATACCTGATACTTACCTAGATGTGCCTCAACAATATTGTCCAAAAGAAAATAAAATTGTTTAATGCATACAACTTGACAAAAAATTACTTGTAAAAATGTTCAAAGCATTAAAATATGTTAGTTACATGCAAAATCAAAAAATAGAGTGCACAAATAAGTTCAAAGAAAATAAAAACCCCTAAAGGCACTATCCTATAATTTCCTTATAAAACTAAGCAAAATATTACATAAAAACCCATTTTTACAATAAAACATTCAAAAATATATATAAGGGGTTAAGATTTTGAATTTTGAATTGTTTTTATTGCATACTCCTAACCTTCCAATGAACACCATGCATTCACATGACCTTCAGTTTGAGTATAAAGATAATTAATGGTGAGTAGATATAGATATTGTACGAGAGAGGTAGGTCCCCTTGCTTTCCTATACGAGGTAGGTCCCCAATTTTCCTCGATTTATCATGTTGTTGTCTAGCATCTACAATCATCCCCTAATGCATGCAAATGGCTTAGGATAACTTTACCAAACACTCAAACCATGTTATTATAATTAGTCTTGTTGCAAAATTTGTAAAGTCAATTTAAATAATAAATTGAAATGCAATAATACTTCATCAAATATATTTATCATTTTCCAAAATGACCATATAATTATAAAATAAATAGCATGTTAAGATGGTAATAATTTTATGTGAAATCATCATTGTCCATATTGCCACATTTTTTATGTACACCCACCCCTGACACACTTGCCCAAGTCGTGAACCTTGGATCTCCCAAAGAAGAGACAAAGCCTGAACTGGTGCAGTACCTTCCTAAACCATATTGCCACAATTCCTTCACTTTCATAAAATAAGTTGTTATAAATAGTTTACCATATTACCACAATTCCTTCACATTCATAAAATAAATTGTTATAAATAATTTTATTAAAAGTAGCACCATAACAAATTTAAATTTTATTAAAGCTTTAACTTTGTCTTCAAACTTTTTAAATCATAAGATATTCTATTTCTATCTTTAAATTATTGTAACAAAACATTTACATTTTTGTAATCTAATTTATATTAAAAAAATAAAAGCGGCGTGTACTGACTATGCATAGAGTGATTGACTACACAATTTGTAAAACAAGGTGAAGCTGGTACTTGTGATGTTTGCTAATTTAACAACTTCTACTATTGTTTTGATGGGACACTATAGTTTTTAACAGATTCAGAACAAAGTGTGAGACTTCATAATTTATTCTTCCCTATTATAACACCCAAAATTCAAGGCGCCTGACTCCTTTGCTTTTTAACTATTTTTTTTCTCGAACGTCACCTGTGTTAGAAGTTGAAACTTAACCAAACAAATACAAATGCGGAAATTTGAGGATCTTTAGACATGCCCTATTATAGGCAATTACAGGCAAATACAGACAAGCAGAGGCACATAAAATACATTTATAGGGTTTGCATTAATAAACAAGGGAGGGAACAGAACATGGGAACTGGCTCTACGGAGCCTTACATCTACGGCATCTACCGTCTTCGAAATAAACCATACACACAACCCATCTACAGAATTGGTCTACTGGGCATACAAAGAGATCTGCACCGTGACAGAGAAGAGTCTACTAAACTTCCAGGAAAGGTTCTGCACTAAGGAGCAGCAAGAACCCTCGAACCCTTTTTGTGCGTGCAACTGCGGCAAGGCTTGCCGCCAGATCCTCTGCACTGCTGGTGTGCAGGGAAACTGGGGCTACTACTTAGAATTGATGAATGCGGACTCAGGGGCTGCCATTTATAGCTGTAGAGGACCTCAGACAGGCATGGCACGAATCTCGAGTCCAGCCTGGAGGTATACGGAGTTCACCTACTCCCTTAACTCGTACCATGCCTCTTCTGTCAGACAGGACATCCCAGCACCCAAGCATACGAAATTTGGATTAAATATTATTTCCAACAGCCTCCCTTAATCCAAATTCTTCTAACACAAAAAAAAATGAGCTTCGGCACTCTCCAATGCAGGATATTCTACTTCGGCGATTTTCTCTCCGAAGTAACTACTTCGCTGCTCAAACTCCCGAAGTAGATTCACTTCGGCCCAAAACACTATCGAAACAGTTCAATACTGCCGAAGCAGTTCTTCTTCGATCTTTCCGAACCAATTTTACTTCGGCCAAAAGCTATTTGAAGTAGATCAATACTGCCGAAGCAGTTTCTCTTCAACCTTTCGAAGTAAAATCAAACACCTTTGCGTGGCGGCTTCAAACTAGTGCCTTCAATCCTTACTTCAGATTTCAAACTTTCGAAGTATTTTTACTTTGGCAAAAACTGCTTGAAGTACCTTCTGAACCACTTTAGTCTGTCGAAGTATTTTCACCCTGTCGAAGTAAATTCATTTCGACGAAAATAGGTCCGAAGCTGCTGCTCCGCTGACCAAAACTCCGAAGAGGCTTTTCGAGACATTTTTACTTCGACAGAAACTTCTGCGAAGCACTTTCAAATTCTCGAGCCACTTTTACTTCAGCTAAAAATTGTTTCGAAGCAAGTTCAAACAGCTCTAACTACCGAACCATTTCCATCTCGGACTTCAAACTGCCAAACCATTTCCACTTCGACAAAATCTTGAGCGAAGCTGCTGCTTCGGGACCAAAAAGTTCGAAGGACGCATCTGTCCATTTAAAAACCTGCTGCAGCGAACCTTCATGCGGATTTGCCGAAACATGCCATCTTTCCCAAACTTTGGGAACAAATCCGACCTCCTGCTGCACTTGATCTGCACTTCGGCAAAGGCTTATGCGAAGTGACATCACACTGCCGAAGTATTTCTACTTCGGCAAAAGACTTGTGCGAAGCTGCTGCTTCACCCGAATCTTCCACTTCGGAGGCAAGTGCACCGAAGTTCCTTCCTCGCTTCCTCCGAAGTTCCTTCCTTGCTTCACAAACCTGTGAAACTTCCTTCGAGAGTGCTTCTGCCACTTTCTCCTTCTTCTTCTTCTGCCTCGCCTTAGCCCGAAGTTTCCTTGATGCTCTTCTGCAATGTTGTGGCCGCCTCTGCGGCAACTAAGGGATCCATGTGGCCCAACTGCCTCACCAGAGGCCTAACGATTCTTCTCTCGAGCGTGCCAAGCAGAAGATGGCCGTCGATGCCGAGATCGGTAAAGGGGCTTTCCTTCCTCCTCACGCTCCTGTCGAAGCGCTGCCACTGCATCTCCCGATCGAGAAAAAAATGCACTCCGATAAAACCAGATCTATCCACGACGAGGGTTCTACAGGCCGCCTTCAGCATGGTGCAGGCCTCGCACTTTTTCAACCTCTGTGGGGCTCGAACGCGGGACCTCCGAACTTGAACACCATATTTAAACTTCATCCCAGGAACCCACTACGATTTCATGGCCGCTCTTACAGCCTGCACCTCGGCTGTGGACATGGCGGCTTCCACCATTGATTCGCACAAACTCTCTGAAAATTCTACGCCATCTTCGGCGTCATATCATCGAACATCTCCATCACAATCCTCCCAAACATTTGGATTCGCCATCTAGGGTTTAGCTAAAGAAACACAGCAGACACTTTCTGCTAAACTCTTTCCGGCCATTCACCCGACAAGATCTCTTCCGACGTCTCCATACCGATGACGCCGCCTTTCTTTTCCTTCTTCGGCCCTCTACCAAAAAAAAAGCTAATGTGCATGCAACTTCTCCACGACTACTTTGCCTGCGGTCTCTGTCTCCTCGCTCTGATACCAATTTGAAGGAATTAAATTCAAATCGCGATTTAAATCGCTTCAAAAAACTACTTCGGGTCGCGTAAAATGCTTCGACAAGTTTTACTTCGGCGAGGAACTTCGGGGAAGTTTCCAGCGAGGGAGAAACTTCGGCAAGGGAGAGAGGTTCGGGAAAATTTCCAGCGAGAGAGAGTTTCGGGGAAGGAGACTTCCGAAGTAAATCTACTTCGGGTAAAGTACTCCCGAAGTTGGTACTTCGGGGGAAAAACAGCCGAAGCAAAAGTACTTCGGGAAGGCTGCGAAAAATCGGCAGCCCGCGGCAACTTTGGAGAAACCAAATGCCGCAATGTGCTTCGGCACAAACGATTAAACCCGGCTCCTTTTCTGGATCGAACGGGTGCTTTCTCACTTCGGGTAAACCCTAGGTCTGGAATATCTGTAGATAAAATCCATGCACAGTGACCAAATATACAGAATAAATATTTATGTATTAACTTATAATCCCGGGTTACAACAGCTTCCTTCTGAAGCAATTACAAACTTTTGCAAGTAAAAACTTTGCAGGATACACCGAAAAACTTGGATGGGAGACTGCTGCTCCACTCTCCGGTTGCTCTGCTTTTCTGCTACTCTGCTCCTCTCTTCTCTACGCTCTTCCTCATACTCCTAAATGACAAAATGGCCCCGATATTTATAGGTGGGGACTGAGGACAAAGGGCAGGATAAAATTCACCAACCTACTGACAAAAATAAATGTCGAAGTGGCTTTTCGACCAACTGTCGGACAATCCTAGCTACTCGCACGCTTGGGAATTTAATGCATCGATTCCCGTGCTTGATTCCCATTTCGGCTGATTTTCGCTTCGGAGGGCAAATGAGAACTGCTTCGCGACGAACCATTTTTCGGGGGCTGCCGATTTGTCTCTCACGCCGAAGCATCTTCCCAAGGTGTTTCGGAAAGACTTTGCGCCGAAGCGCTTTCGGGCGTGATGTTTGGTTTAATATTTCCAACACCCTCCTTTAAACTAAACTTCACACATTCTCTGACACCCAACATATCTCGCAATCTGGCGAAGTCCTCCTCCTTCAGGGGCTTTGTGAAGATGTCAGCCAACTGCTCCTTCGACCTGCAGAACTGCAACTGTACTTCGTCGAATTTCACCAGCTCTCTGATGAAATGATATCGGATGTCTATGTGCTTCGTCCGGCCATGGAAAACTAGGTCCTTCGAGACCGCGATGGCAGAGTTATTGTCATAAAATATTGTTGTTGCTACTTCAGGCAGATGCTATAGTTCACTCAAAACTCTTCTCAGCCAGACTGCCTGGCAAGCTGCTGAGGTGGCAGCAACATACTCTGCCTCTGCTGTAGATAAAGCCACAATTGGCTACTTCTTTGAGGACCAAGAGACGACTTCGGATCCAAAATGGAAGGCATTCCCCGAAGTGCTCTTCCTGTCATCTATGCTACCAGCCCAATCGCTGTCGGTGTAGCCAATTAACTCCAGCTGGTCCTTTCTGGCATAGTGGAGTCCATGGTTCCTTGTGCCATTGACATATCGCAGGATTTTCTTAACCCTAAACCCTAAACCCTAAACCCTAAACCTGGCTCTGATACCATGTTAGAAGTTGAAACTTAACCAAACAAATACAAATGCGAAAATTCGAGGATCTTTAGACATGCCCTATTACAGGCAAATACAGACAGGCGGAGGCACATAAAATACATTTACAGGGTTTGCATTAATAAACAGGGGAGGGAACAGAACATGGGAACTGGCTCTGCGGAGCCTTACATCTGCGGCATCTGTCGTCTTCGAAATAAACCATACACACAACCCATCTGCAGAATTGGTCTGCTGGGCATACAAATAGATCTGCACCGCGACAGAGAAGAGTCTGCTAAACTGCCAGGAAAGGTTCTGCGCTAAGGAGCAGCAAGAACCCCCGAACCCTTTCTGTGCGTGCAACTGCGGCAAGGCTTGCCGCCGGATCCTCTGCACTGCTGGTGTGCAGGGAATGGCCTGCACAGCTGGTGTGCAAGGAAAACTGGGGCTTCTACCCAAAATTGATGAATGCGGACTCAGGGGCCACCATTTATAGCTACAGAGGACCTCAAACAGGCATGGCGCGAATCTCGAGTCCAGCCTGGAGGTATACAAAGTTCACCTACTCCCTTAACTCGTCCCATGCCTCTTCTGTCAGACAGGACATCCCAGCGCCCAAGCATACGGAATTTGGATTAAATATTATTTCCAACAGCCTGTGTAATTTCTTTCTCTCTATTTTTCTTCCTCTTCACCCTCGGCTGGTGGAGATTGGAACGGGATCTGCAGAGCCTCCTTTTCCTTTTTCTTTGCATCCAGCGCACAAATCACACTCTTCAGTGCTTCGTCGTGGTCGTCAATTTTATTCATGAGCACTTCAATAATTTCTGCAGAAGTCATTTCCGCCCCACACTCCATTCTCTCTTTCACCGCGGGAAAGAGGGGATGATCATCAATCTGCAAATAATTGAAGGCAAGAGATTTAAAGACAGGAAAAGTGCAGAAGGAGAACAGGATGTGCATGTCCATCCGACCACATCTCAGCAGGGCAGGATCCAGCTTTTCTTTGTGGTTGGTTGTGAAAATAATGATACGCTCCTCTCCGCAACACGACCATAATCCGTCTGTGAAATTGAGCAAACCAGAAAGAGTAACTTTGCTACCTTGCTCTTCCATTCCTAGATCGACCTGACAAGGTTTTGAAAGCCTGTCTGTCAGATCGAGTGAGCAATCGATGTCTTCAATAACAATTATGGATCTTTCTTTGGTTTGGGTAAGAAGCGCACGGAGCTCGCCGTTGTCGTAGACCTGCGTGAGTTCAAGATCATATACATCGTACCTCATGTAGTTAGCTATGGCAGCAATCAGGCTCGATTTTCCCGTTCCAGGGGGGCCGTGAAGAAGGTACCCGCGCTTCCACGCACGACCGATTCGGTCGTAAAATTCTTTTCCTCGCTTAAAGCGGTCCAAATCCGCGAGAATGTTCTTCTTCAGCAGAGGAGGAAGAGACAGAGAGTCGAAATTGGAAGGATGCTTGAATGTAACTCCGGTCCATCCGTCTCCGTAGCGAGCATCTCCAGCATTCGTGTAAAGCGTGAGTTCTTTGTTGGCCATGTCAATTTCCCTTGCGCGTTTTCTAATGTGATTAAAGTAAGACGATAGAGACGCTTTGTTTGTATTTCCCTTGGCCACTTTGAGGTCGAAGCCACGCTTCTCGGTTGGGATCATGTTGATTTGAGGATTAGGTTGCTGCACTTGGACTCTGTACGTCCACCATAACTTGACTCCCTGGAAGGAGTCCTCTATCACTTCATCGGCAGACGGAGCAAATCCCAAATGGCTTGAATTTCTGCCACAAAATGCGATCAGCCTTCGAGAATGGACAGGTTTCTCCAGACCTTGGAAATAGAGCTCCGCACTCTCATAGAGATCATTGGTGTTGACTCCATAGCTCCCCTTAAATTCTGGAATCTCAACATGATAGTAGGGATTGAAATAGTTCTCTATAAACGTCCACCACTGCATCAAAGTCTGGCTCAACTGAAGGGGAAGAATATTTTGAAGCAAGGTGAAAAGGCCTATAAATGACCAAACCTTTCCAATTATTTGATCCATCCTCCAAATTTCTCCGCAGGAATGCAGACGAAGTACTGAGGATGGTGTGCAGCCTTAAGGCCGAGAGACTCCGCAACGATGGGATAATACATTTTTTTGCCGATGGCTTGAGGATCACGCTTCCCCTTGTGAGTCCGCGATGGGCAGTCTCACGCAGCAGTCCACCTTGACTTTGACTGTCACATTGAATGACATTTTCATGCGGAAATGAGGCCGTGTCTGTTCTTGTTTGGCTGATTCTCCATTTCCAGGTGATGCTCATAAATTTCCGATGGAATTTCATTCCAATAAATACCTCCTCTTCTTCTAGGCATTGACTGACTATACAATTTATCAAACAAAGGAAAACGTTATATCTAAAATATTAATGGGTTTGCTATATATCCGAATCATTCAGTGGGAGGAAGTGGCCTCAAAAGTAAAAGTAGGGAGCGTAGTCAAGCAGGCATAGACTGACAATATATAGACTGACTGACTATACATAATGAAGCAGCGTGATCAACCAGGCATAGACTGACTATACATAATCCTCTCCTCAACCAGCGTGGTCAAGCAGGCATATACTGACTATACATAATCCTCTCAACCTATCTTCTGTCCATTTTCCACCGTATTTCCAACCAATAATTGTACGAGCAGGAAACAAAGAAACAGGAAACAAAGAAAAGTATCATCTTTCCCATAAATTAATCTCTCTTCCTCACCGACTACCTTCTCATTTTCCGACCACAAATCCAACTGAATTATCCTTTCCCCATTAATTATTTATTTATTTCGGTCAAAATTTTAACAATGGAGTACAAGTCAGATATTTTTTTTTGAGGTTTCTGCCTCCAAACAAGTTAAACAAATTATTGAAGCTGTCTTTATAACCGCTTTCTCAGTAAAGGCAGGACGGAGTGAGGGAGACTGCCATCTTCAAGCTGACGTGCATTCAGCGGACTCAAGTCAAACTACTACCTTAGCCTTATATTAAACATTGCCTCAAAATTTAAATCTAAATCTTCTCTTGATAAATACCCAAAATCTTCTCAATCCATTAATTCTTAAAAACACAATTATTTATTTATTAATATCATCCATAAATACAAGTAGCATCTATCAATCTATTCCTCCTTCTTTCTTGCAAGTCGCCCTCTACAAGTCATCTCACAAATTTGAAAATTTGATACAAACATCACACCCTTCCAATGTCAATTTGAACGTCATTGTGGGAAGCCGCAACGTACACGGCGGGCAGGAAGTCATCTCACGAGTTTGAATTTGATGATAGACAAACATCACACCCTTCACCCTTTCAATGTCAATGTGAACGTGATTGTGGGAAGGACGGCTTCTTCTTATTTACACCGTATTTCCAACGAATATTTTCATGTCAATTTATTTCTGGCATAGACGTGGAAGAGACGTAGCACCTGCACAATAAGTTTCATGCGTGTGGAATAATCCACACCAAATAATTTATAAATGTGCGAACTAGAAATAAATAAATACGTCTTTTACGTTTTTCTTCTCTGCCAACCAATTTCGAGGACCTAATAAGGGAAAAATATGGAAATTTCCATTAATACAACAAGTTTTGCAAGTATAATAAATCAGCTGAGTGAGATTTGACTGTGTTTGACCGAGAAGAAGATTATGAGTTGGTCTCGAAAATGAAAAGGTGATCATAGGACCCCCAAGTAATAATGTGGACTAAACTTTAATTTAGTAGCTTCCTTGTGAGATTTCATGGGTAGATTGGACATGATAGCAAGGTAGCATTAAATAGTTTTCCATTTAGTTAACAAAGAAAAATAAAGAATTTTGCATGTGTATTGTTTAAAGTTGTTAATGAATGCTTTTAAATAGTATAATTTAAATGATGTGTACTTTTAAAGTAATTATTGTTATTTAGGAAGTTTTCGGACAAATTATCTAGTTTATATTAGTCAAATATTTATAAGACTCTTTTTAGAAAGAATTGGTATTGCAAGTAAGTGTTTAATTATTTGAAATATTTATATATTTGTATATTTGATAAAAAAATTATTTAAAAGTGTTAGATATTATAAAGAGCTTGATTAGACTAGTCCTAGTAATCTTTAATATGGAAAACTTGAAAATATGAAATAAACTTTTTATTAGAAAACAAAAATCTTAGTAGAACCCTTACTGAGTAGAGTGTGGATTAATTCATCAAGAAGGATGAATAATTAAATATTATAAACATTCAATATTGTTGAGGTGCGGGTATGCACACAACGAGTCTTGGAAGCAATCGTAGTTTGATAGAATTGGTCGTAACACATGACTAGGTTAGAAATTGTAATGAGGGGTGGTATGGGATGTCACCTCTAGGTTGCTACTTGGGTAGTATTGTGATAAGTTCCATGTTCATTTGGCTTAGCTAATTCAGCCATGACGTTTGGTATGGGATATTTGATCATGAGTCATAATGGGTATTAGTGATCGAGTCCAAGGTTAGGGTATTGACATGGCTCTAGCTAGCTCTGGGCAGTGGATAATTAGCTAGATATTGGATATATATGTATTGATCCCTTGCATATTAATGTAGAATAAGTCGACCAGATAGGTCATCGATTCACAAATGCTAAGGGATGGGAAAAGAAAGTTTCCCCCCTAGGTGTTATGGGCCCTAGAGGATAACTCCAATCGTGGATCAACCCTCATGCTAGAACATGAGGACGATAATGAGGTAAGTCTATTCCACAAAGTGACACCTTTCATGCGATTTGGCCAATCTTATCCACTTGGGTGGTTGTTTACAGTAATATTGAACCCAAAAGTGGTATGATATATCTGTACTAATTAAAGATTATGATAATGTACATTGGGTGAAACATATTTGCTATGAACATGAAAGCACTCTTAGAAACAAAAATGTAGTTTGAAATTAAAAAAAAAAATACCTTGTGAAAATGCTTGGCTTGTTTTAGTGGTACAACCAGGTGAGTAGACTTGGGTTGTTACATTTACAATGAGGAATATTCCTCTATTTATAGTTTTTACTAAGCTAATATGAAGCTAACTACTATTTATAGTCATAAGCAAAACTAATCATGTATGATCTAGGATGATCTACAACCACTCGACATCTTCAACACATTTGGTCCATTCTCTATTAGTCCACTTGTAGTTAGTTACGATTTACTAGAGTGGTTATCACTTTTTTGCTCTGAAAAGTACCACATTGGCCAAACTACCCTTTTTTTAGGGTGTTAGGCACTTTCTTATTAAAAAAATTATGATTTTTAAGCATGTCAAACCTTCTAGATACTAACATCATAATTCTTGCTAAGAAGGTTAGGTCTGAGATGTTGCTCCCTTTGGATCATGCTCTAGGTAGCTCTTTGTGCTTTTTATAGGCTTTTCACTAGACCAAAATATTTTGGAGCCTAGCTGACATCAACGCTTAGAATATTTTTTCTTTCTAGATTTTGGAATAAATAATATCTACTCCATAAGCTTTTGCACCATGTCAAAACTTTTAGAGCATGTTGTTAACATCTATCGAAATGTTCTAGTCGCTAGCTTTGTAAGTCTGACTTTAAAGAAAATCAATCTAGTTTGGATAAAAGCTTTTGGCTTCAAAGAATAGGTAAACCTTAAACAATTTTAAGTCTAAAATTACTTCCTTATACTTTGGGAGAAATAATTTACAAGAATGATGGTCCAAAGAAAGAATCACAAGTTCGGAGAAGCTCTTCAATCTTGAAAAATTAAAGAATTTTTAAATCTGAATATTGACAAAGAATTTGGCTACACTACACAAAGAATGTGCTAGGTTAAGTCCTAATGTAGTAAAATAAATTATTTGATACCTAAGGAATCAATGGCCATATCATTTATAAAATAATCATAATAGAGGACTCACTTCTCTTATATCTTGTTTGCAGTGTCATCATGATAAAAATAGGTCACACCCGAAATGAATGTAGAGGATTTGATACCCAAAAAATTGATCTATTAACTATGACTCTTGATATTTAACTACAAATCTTAATAAAGTGTCTCACCCTTCTTTTTGAAAAGCAGAGAACCAACAGTCAATGGATTTGTTTTACAAGGATGAGAGAGAGAGCAAAAAGATCTCATATCATAGTAGCCATAAAGGAAAAAAGCTTTAAGAACAATGTTATAAAGAGCATGCAAATGGTTGTAGTGGCTAAATGTATGATGATAAAATGAGGAGATGAATTGAGTATTTATAGAAAAAGAAAAATATAACTTCTCTTTTTAGGTTGATAACTGAGTTACACTCACTTTAGATCCAAAAAGTCACAATTGTCAACCCAAACAATGCATTGTCTTAATCCTAGACATAAAACATGCTAGGATCATAATCGTACATTGAAAACCCTAAAATTCAATCAATGATTGCAATCCCCACTTAAAGTAGCGATCTTAGCACTCTTGCATTTATAATAAATACTTTAGGATACACGTGTAAAGATATTCCTTAATCATAACTATATCCTTATTTTAGAGTTTTGAGAAAATTAACAAGCAAAAATGACAAAAAAGATGATAAAAAGGTAATAACTAGGTGAAGAAAGAGAACCAAAACCATTGGCCAACGTGACTCATCATCATTTTATGCAAGGACTAGAAAATGTAGTCCACTCTTATCCTATATATAGAAGAACGTGACTTTCCACCATCTACAAAGTTGTTATTGTTTGTTTTTTACAAATATATATTACCCCTTCCTAAGGACCACAAGTGAGACTGTAAGAGAAGTCTAATCGTGAGTTCTTGGGAAAAAAACAAAAAATATCAATATGCAATAGTGAAAGCAAAAAAATGAATATTCTATGCTAAGGAGCGAAAACAAAAAAATTGTTAGTCTTGATCCTACTGTCTATGCAAAAATACAATTTTTTTGAAATAAATAGTAGAAAAATGCAAAGATAATAGAAATTTATAAAAGTAGATGGAAACATACCTAATACTTACCTAGATGTGCCTCAAAAATATTGACAAAAAAAAATTGCTTACTCCATACAACTTGACAAGAATTTATTTGTAAAAATGTTCAAAGCATTAAAAATGTTAGTTACATGCAAAATAAAATAATTAAAAAAGAATGCACAAATGAGTCCAAAGCTAGCTAAAGCCTCTAAATACACTATCCTATAGTATCCTTATAAAACTAAGTAAAATATTACATAAAAACATTTTTTTATAGTAAAACATTCAAAAATATATATAAAAGATTAAAAATTTAAATTTTTATTTTTATTTTTATTGCATACTCCTAACATTTCAATGAATACCATGCATTCACATAACCTTCAATTTGAGTATAAAGATAATTAATAGTGAGTAGACATAAATATTTTAGTAGAGAGGTAAGTCCCCTAGCTTTCCTTTACAAGGTAGGTGCACAATTTTCCTCTTTTTGCCATGTTGTTGTCTAGCATCTACAGTCATCTCTCTAATTCATGCAAATGGTTCAAGATAACTTTACCAAACACTCAAACCACTTTATTATAATTAATCATGTTACAAAAGTGGTAAAAATAATTTAATTGCAATAAATACTTCATCAAATATATATTTATCATTTTCTAAAATGCTCATATAATTATAAAATAAATCCTAATAATTTTATGTGAAATCATCATTGTTCATGTTACCACATTTTTTTTAATATAACCACTCTTCACACACTCACTTAAGCTGTGGTTTGAATCTTGGACCTCCTAAATAAAAACCAAAGCCGAAACTAATATACTATCCCTTTAACCATGTTATCACAATTCCTTTACAATCATAAAATAAATTATTATAAATAATTTTATTAAAAATGTAGTTGTGATAAGTTGATAACTTTAAATTCTATTAAAGCTAAATTTTGAATTCAAACTTCTTAAATTATAAAATATTCTATTTCAATCTTTGAATTATTATACCCCAAACATTAACATTTTTTAATCTAATTTGTCAAACAAAGGAAATAGTGAAATCTAAAATATTAGTGGGTTTGCTATATTTCGGAAGTGGCCTCCAAAAGTACAAGGAAGCAGCCTGGTCAAGCAGGCATATAGACTGACTGACTATCAGCCTGGTCAAGCAGGCATATAGACTGACTGACTATACAATTTGTCAAACAAGGTGGAGCTCGTACTTGTGATGTTTGCTAATTTAACATTTCTACTATTGTTTTGAGGGTACACTGTAGCGATAGAGTTTTTAATATAGTTTTGATTTCACTATTGTTAATATAGCCTAGATTTCAAGCAGCGTGATCAAGCAGGCACAGACTATACATAATCCTCCCCTCATAATCCTCCCCTCAACCAGCGTGGTCAAGCAGGCATAGACTGACTATACATAATGCTCTCCTCAACCCATCTTCTTTCCATTTTCCACCCTAATTCCAACCAATAATTGTACAAGCAGGAAACAAAGGAAAGTATCAATTTTCCCCTCAATTAATCTCTCTTCCTCACCGACCTTCTTCTCATTGTCCAACCACAAATCCAACATCCAACTGAATTATTCTTCCACCCGTTAGTTAATTAATTATTTATTTATTTATTTTTAATTTATTTATTTTTAATTTATTTTTTTAAATTAGAGAAATTGGTAACAACTTTTTATCTTTAACAATTAGGTATAGAGATTAAACATTCTCCTGAAGTTTCTGCTTCCAAACACAGATCAAACAAATAATTGAAGCTGCCTCTATAACCTATGTCCCTCCACGAAGTGAGAATGTGGCTCAAGGTTGATACCACCATCTTCAAGCTGATACACACTCAGTGGATTCCAATAAGATTACTACCTTACTCAATATTAAACATGCTTACAAAATTTAACCTAAAACTACTTTTTAATAAATATCTAAAATCTTATCAATCCACTAATTCTTAGAAACACCATTATTTATTTATTCTCCATCAATCTACTCCTCGCTCTTTCTTCCCAGTTAGCCTTTTCCTCCGTCAACGTTGTTAATGTAGACAACCGGCAGCAAGTCATCTCACGAGTTTGAAAATTTGATGACTGACAAACATCACACCCTTCCCATCTCAATGAGAACGTGTTGTGGGAAGCCGCAACAACTCATCTCACTAGTTTGAATTTCATGATAGACAAACCCTTCGCTCTTCCCATGTCAATGTGAACGTGATTGTTTACACCGTATTTCCAACAACAATTTTCACGTAAATTTATTTATGGCATAGACGTGGAAGAGACGTAGTACCTGTAACTGCACAATAAGTTTTATGCGTGTGGAACAATCTAAACCAAATAATTTATAATTGTGCGAGCTGGAAATAAATAAATGTCTTTTACGTTTTTCTTCTCTGGCAATAACACACGGTGTTAGTCGATATTTCTTCTTTCCATTTTCCAACTAGAGTTTTGCTACCACTAATTCTAATTTATTTATTAATGAATTGTTATTATCTATAAATGGAGGTGGCCATGCCTTTGCAATTCCATCTCGCTTCCTTTTTCTCTATTCGGTCAGAGATTGTGTTTGGGTTTAAAAAAATGGCAAGTTTATGGTTATTACTCTTGTTACTAGTCATTACGACATTGTGTTGTATCTCGGCTTCTTCAAACTCTAACTTAGGCTCCATGGATACTTCTGATCAACAAGCGTTGTTGGAATTGAAGTGAGCCATCAATTTTAATCCCAATTGAAGTGAGCCATCACTTTTAATTCCAACAATTCTTTGGTCATCTGGACTTCATATTTTCTTTTCTGCAATTGGACAGGTATCACCTACTCTTTTTCTTTGCAAAGGGTTCATTCATAGGTTTAGATGGTACTCTTTCTTTCATAGTTCGAAATTTGTGTGCTCATGAGTCTTTAGATATGTCCAACAACCTCATTCACAACCATATTCCACCTCAACTAGGTCATCTTAGCAATGCCAAGGAATTCCTATTGTGATTTAGAAGGAAGCATTCCAACCAATCTTAGCAGTTGTTACAGTTTAGTTGTGTTGGAACTCACCTACAATAGACTATAGGGGAGTATTCCAATTGAGCTAGACCACTTGATTGTTGGAACTCACCTACAACAGAATGCAGGGGAGTATTCCACTTGAGCTAGGCCACTTGACAAGATTATAGTCTATTTCCTTAAGAGGAAACAATTTCATAGGCTCCATTCTTGGGAAACCTCTTTGTATGGTTGAGTTGGGTTTGAAAGAAAATAATTTCATAGGCTCCATTCTTATTGAATTAGATAGGCTGACCCACCTGCAAGTTCTTTACCTTTATGCAAAGCAATTGTTAGGTTCCATCCCCTTATCTATAGGAAGCCTTTCATCCTTGATTAACTTAGAATTGTTAGTTAGTAAACTCATGGGTCTCTTCCTACTGAATTGGGTAGGCTGACCCACCTCGAAGTTCGTTACCTTTATGCAAAGCAATTTTCAGGCTCCATCCCCTTATCTATAGGAAGCCTTTCATCCTTGATTGACTTAGAATTGTTAATAAGTAATCTCATAGGCCCCTTCCTAATGAATTGGGTAGGCTAACCCACTTGCAAGTTCTTTACCTTAATGAAAATCAATTGTCAGACACCATACCTTCCTCCATAGGAAACCTTTCATCCTTGAATGACTTAGCATTATCAATAAATAATCTCACAGGCCCCATTCTTGCTAAATTGGGTAGGCTAACCCATTTATAAATTCTTTACCTCCACACAAATCAGTTGTCAGATTCCATCCCCTCCATAGAAAACATTTCATCCTTGACTAACTTAGGATTGTCAACAAATAATCTCACAGGCTCAATTCCTTCTAAATTGGGTAGGTTGGTCCATCTACAATTTCTTTACCTCCACACAAATCAGTTGTCAAACACCATCCCCTTCTCCATAGGAAACATTTCATCCTTGACTAACTTAGAATCATTAGCAAATAATCACATAGGCCCCATTATTGTTGAATTGGGTAGATTGACCCACTTACAAATTGTTTTCCTTCGAACAAATCATTTGGCAGGCGCCATCCCCTTCTCCATAGGGAATTGTTCCAAACTCGAGATTCTTCACTTAGCTAACAATTTGCTAAGTGGAATGGTGCCTATAGAGTTAGGTAAGTTATTGTTGCTTAAAAGAATTATCTTACATACCAATCACCTAGTTAGTGGTAGTAACAACTCATTGGTTTTTCTTATTGCACTTACGAAGTGCTCCCACATTGAGAAACTACATATTGCTCAAAATTATCTCATTGGTGTTTTGCCTCCATACATAGGCCACCTTTCTCCCAAGTTGTCTTAATTATACTTATTACACAATAATATAGTTGGAAGCATACCCAAAGAGATTGATAATCTTATTAAATTAACTTTATTGACCTTTAGCGATAATCTTTAAAACAGCCTTATTCCATTTGAAATTGGAAGACTCCACAAGTTGGAAAGATTGGATTTAAGAAACAACAACCTTTATGGAACCATCCCAAAGGAGATTGGTGAGATGCAAAGATTAGGATTGCTAGACGTTAGTTGGAATAATCTATCTGGAAGAATTCCAAATTATCTAGGCAAACTCCAACAACTAAGAAGGCTTTTTCTTCATCACTGTCAATTATCAGGAGATATACCTATTTGTTTAAAGAGTGTTCCAAATTTGGAGCTTCTTGATTTCTTGATTTCTCATACATTATCAAATTTGATACGTGATCATAACGTTAGAACAGAAGTAGAAGGGATGTCTGATAGCCAAACTTATACATATTAGCTAATACCAAAGGTATTTTAAAGCATTTACATGGTATGCATTTTTACAATTATCTTTATCATGACTCATTATTAAATGATCATAAATAATTTAGTTGATTAATAAGTTCATTGCTATGTTCTAGGTATGTTACAATAATTAGTAATTTAATATCATGTAGCATAAGAAGGAGAATTTGGATCTTTTTCATTCTTCTTAGATTTTAAAGAGTAGACACATTATGAGACCTATTGCAATGATTTCTTTTAACTAGCTCAAGAAGTAGCCTATGACATAGCATATCTTAATTATGATTCTCTTATCACATTGTCCATTATCATTTAACACCTACCAATGTGCTTTTAAATGCGAATGTGACAACCCTTCTAATTGATTTTGGTATATTTAGGTTGACACCTTATGCAAACTTCATGGATTTTTTGAGCACAACACTCACTCTTAAAAGATCAATTGATCATATTGCTCTAGTACACATTTCTCTTTTTCTTTGAAAAGTAGAACTATGTCCTTTTGCTTAATATCACAAAGAATATTATCAACTCTATTTGATTTGATTGTAGAACATGAATTGGGTGGAGAAATTTCTATAAAAGAAAATGGTTTACAATTATAATAATAGATAGTTATGGTATCTTTGTAGGTAATTTAATAATACTAATAATATCTTTAAATGACTTCATAACTAAAATATTTTATATAATAAAAAACTTAGTTCTTAAAATTATAAAAATAAATAAAATAATGTATATAATAATTATATCTAGGTTGTAACTAAGATATTTTAAACAGATAAAAACTTAATACTTGAAATTAAAAATTAGAGAAAGAAACACAATAATATGTATAATGATTATATCTAGGTTGTGTGTAGGGCAAATGCAAGCAAAGTGAATAGTTAAGAAATTTAAGCTTATTAACCTAAGGAATTTAGGTTGTGCGTAGGACAAATGCAAGGAATGTGAGTAGTTAAGAAACTTAAGCATGTTAACTTAAGGAATTTAGGTTGTGTGTAGGACAAATGCAAGGAATGTGAGTAGTTAAGAAATTTAAGCATATTAACTTAAGGAATTTTATACGTGTATCCGTAAAAACATTACTGTCAAGGTCTTTGGCCTACTTTATTTTTACAAGTCAATATTTGCCTTCTATGGTGTCAATTGTCAAAATTCTTTTTTCCAACATTTTATTTGGTTCCACTGGAAATTGCATTAGGTCGGGTCCATACATTGACACTACTAACACCTCCTCTGTTTTTTTCAGATGTTTGCAATCTTTTGCAATAACAATAATCATCAAGTTGTAATTTTAATTCATTTCAGACACATATGCCTTCAAAGGCTGGCAGGTATCGCATTTTGTCGTTGTGTGGTTGTGCCGTTTTGCCGTTGAAATACAGAATATTTTGGCAGAGTATTGGCTTGTGCCTTTTCATCATTACAGTGTTCTATGTTGGTTTTGTTGAAATGGGCTATCTTGCAAATGGCATTGAAGCTCAAGATATAGTTACACTCAATCTTCTAAATGATTGACCTATAATTTCTGTGAAGGTGGGGCTTTGCATGATCCTTTTATTAACATATCCTGTCATTATGCATACTGTTTATTTAATTTTTGAGATGAGATTCATGCAATTTGCGATGAAATTGATACAAAACAGCTCGTTTTAAAATTCTTCTTGCAGGCTTTGTTGTTATGCATGAACTACTTGCATCATCATCTGGAAGCTCATTCTGTGCATTGGTTGCATTGTATTTCACAGCAATGATTCGCCTTGAAGCTTTTAAAAGTTCTCTAAATGTTCCACAAAAGGAGATTGATACGGTCATTTTAGTTTTTAGAATCCTTTTTCGGTACTTGGAACATATATTACATATACGAAGTCTTTTAGTAAAAAGACAGGCCGTCTTTTGGCAAAAGCCTAAGGAATGCTGATCGTTGACATGTACGTAAACAATGGCTTCCATCTTCTTGCAAAGCAAGGAAGACAGTAGTAATATTTTATGTTTGCAGTATTTCTCATCTTTGCACTTGTAACATTCACTTGATGAATGCATTCTTGCATAAGGAGGACTACCATAAGCACGGGTTTACTAAGCAATTGTATAATGCTTGTGCACTTTGAGAAAATAACATTTTTTTTTTTTTTTCATTTTACTATATAGTTGAAATAAATAAATTTAAAAAAAGCAAACTGTTTTACAAAGATGTAGATAGAATTTTTTTTTTAGTTTCACCGGTTTTCAAGATAGTTTATTTATCCTATAATTTAGTTTGATTATGATTTTCCTGTTGGTTTATTTATTTTTTACTATTTAGTTTGTGTGTTTGATTATATTTGAAATAGTATGATTTAACCATTATATAATGTTTGTTTTACCATGTTTTAAATTATAATTTTGATTTTCTTTTTGGATAAAATTTAATTGAATCTATCATGGGTTTGATTCTTGTGTAGAATGGATTAAATATTTTTTTAATTACCATAATCTAACACTTCTGAGTCTCTAAGCCTCACCCGAACTTTGATTTTGATTTATATTTTACAGATGGTAATAAAAAAGTTCCTAGTTTTATAGTATTATTATATTTTCTAAAACAAAATAAAAAGTATAATTTATAATATCTTTTTAATATTTGTTTACATCCATTAAAACTAATTCATGATTTATTATCCACAAACAACTTAGGGTTTTTAAACCAAGAGTAGTATTTGACTAGTTGAACCTATAACAAAGTGCAAGACCAAATCTTAAAATCCATGTTATTTTATTGACTTTTTTTGTTGGAGAGAAAAATGATTGTATTCAAGTCCCCCACCCTTGAGAAATATTAACTCTTTCCTTTAGAGTTTGATAATTTGAAAACAAATTTATTTTCTATATCAATTGATTTGCTATAGCTAGATACCTACATCATTTTTCATAAAAAGTATAAATTCTTGATTTTTATTTTCTGAATCTTTTTCAATTTTCTTTTTAAATGCAAATATTCCAAAATTTAGCATTCTTTTTCTTGAAATTTTTCTACAACAGCCTTCACAATGCTAAAATTCCACCTCTATTGTCTACGCATTTCATCTTACAGTAATATTTTCCAAACTTCATGCTATCATAGTCTCTTTACCAAATCTAGACTACTAGTTTCCTTCCTGAAGCATAAGTGCAACCATAAGAACTGTAATAAATAGTTTATATTAAAACACATTAATTCTATAAAATACAACAAATTTAACCAATGGAAAATATTAAAATAAATCTTAATCACTATTTGATTAAAGCAATCAATATTTTTTTGTTATCTTTAGCTAAACTTACTACTTCCTCTAACTATGAAAAAGAGAATTTAACTTCATTATCCTCTGTTAAACCCCCTATTAGCTAGCCTATCTACATATTTGTTCCCTTCCCTTAACATATGTATAAACCCGATTTCTTCCAATTTGTAGCAAGATCTTGTATTTCCATAATGATCTTTTGTATTTTCCATGGGGCCTTTGCTTTCCTAAAAATTACAATTATTACTATTAGTGAATTTTCTTCGATGCATACTCTATTCTATTTCATGTGTCTACATATTTTTAACCCTTCCAAAGTTTACCAAGCTTCAACTTCATTATTTTTCTTAAAGCCACTATTGAAAGCATAACATGACAAAATCTCACCCTTACTATTTATAATTTTTTCTCCTCCTTTTCCTAGTCCTATAATTCCTTTAGAAGCTCCATCAAAATTCAATTTGACCAACTCCACTTTCAATGGTTTTCACTTTATATTCTTTGTCTTCCTTTTGTTTCTTTTGTACCCAACATCATAATTCTATTTGATGACTTGACTCCATCTATCAAGGCTCTCTAATTCAATATTAGAGATTGGTTGAATTGATAGGGTTGGTTTAGAATCCTCTATGGCTAAACAAATATTCCTTTTTATTAACTCTAAATTGCTTTCTTTCTCTTTAAAAAATCTTCTATTCCTTTCTAGCCATATATTCCAAAGCATTGTATCTTTTGATATATCCTAGATTGTTTATAATGCTTCAGGTTTATAAGTGCTCTACCATTGCTTTAACCATTCTTTAATTTTTCATTCATCACCATGCATTTACAAACATATTAAGAATCCATTGTCATAGTTTGTAAACTATTGAGTAGTGTCCCAAAAGATGGTTTATATTGTTCTCCTCATTTTTACATAGACCACATTGTGAGGGGCCATGAAAACCCATTTTTATTAGGTTATTCTAGGATAAAATCCCCCTTATTACATCATATTCAAAAGCTCTATTTTGCTTATGACCAAACGATAATGTCTAGATGATGTTGTATTTTGAGAGAGAAATCCTTCCCTTAATGTAGACCTACTACTTAGATATTTAGGAGTGTTAGCTTCTACTAATCATGCACTTGAAAATATTTATTACAAAATACTTATTCAATGCTTATAGCATTTAATACATGAAGTGTATTTTCTTCATGTGTTTCCTCAATGTGGAGGATCTACATTAAATATGTTAGATGTTGATGAGATCAAGTGCTCTCCTACTACATATACTTTTTTCTAAATCTTCTCTCAATCAATATCTTCTATTGTGGTAAGGTTAATTACTTTTTTTTTCTTGTTACTTGTACTTAATTTATTTGTTTTCTCATGATGCATGATGTATTCTTGCTTTCTCTGATCTTAGATGTGATGTGCTAACATGCATTCCATGTCAATCATATAATTGACTAGTTTTCAATATTGTTTACATGTTTTTAAATATTTTATTCAAACTAGTTTCCATTTTAAGATTTGATTATCTCTTGATGGGATGAGATCAATCATCTTCTCTTTTTTGTATATTATTCATCTAGAGAAGATATTGTTTATTGTAAATAATATATTATCGTTTTCATTGGTGTGTGATTGATGGTTGAATCTTCAATGATTTTTGCATTGATTCCTCATTCTCTTTGCTATCTTTAAAAACTTCTATTGATGGTGTAGAATCATGTTTTGAATGTACATCTTCACTCTTGAATAGTGGTAGTACAAGAGTTAATAGTAGTTGAACTTCCCTAATATTTTATTATGTTGTTATCTAGAGAATGGACATGTAAGCTATCTATGGATGAGTACTTGGAAATGGTATACACTTATATGAAAGTGTGATGAGATGGAAATATGATTCAAATTGAGAATGAGACTCTTTGTAGCTACTTGCTCCATAATTTGGATGACGATTGCATAGCAAAGTTTGTATATGATGAAGTGCCAAAATATGATCATATGTTTGATATAGACATGATTATGCGTGTGGTTTAGGATGATGAAGGCCTAAAAATCAGCTTCAAGGAAACCAAGTTATCTAATATTAGAGGAACCATCTAACATTTTGCCTATAAAAAACCAATAAGCACAAGTGTTAAACAACACATAGATAATATATATTGATGGCACAATAACAAAAAATAGAATAGGCACAAGCATATTATTCATCTATCCACAAGGTACATAATGTTGATTGTTCATTAAATAAACAATGTGGATGAATACAAAGCATTATACATTAGTTTGTGAAAGGTTGAAAAGATGAGAATAAAAATGCTAAAGGTATTTAGCAATTATAAACTAGTCATAAATTAGGTTAACTCCTAATGTAGCACCAAGAACAAATTCCTAAAGTCATACAAGTATCGAGCATAACAGTTTCTAGAGAGTTTCAATATCTATGAAATCAAGGCAATTCATAGGAAATTGTGATAGGAGTTATTACATCATAGACCATGTGATAATTCAAGTGGTATAATGACCCCTCATAACATACATGCATGTAGTATAGGACAAGCTAGTTGTAAATTTTTTTGAAAGTTTATTATGCCTAAAATAGGCATCTTATGTACTTAAATACCCTTTATTTTCATAATACACTTAGTCAAAGTTTTAAGTTATAACATATGGTATCAAAGCATGTAGAAGAAATAAAGAATTCTCTTTTTGATACTCATCTATATTTGACACAAAGAAAACCAAAGAGCGCTCCGTTCGTGAAAAGAAAATTCAAGTTTGAGAAAAGAAGTTTCAAGGGTAAAATTACCCTATATAATATTGTCATCCTAAAGCAAAATTTTGTTAGCATAAAAAAAACTTTATTATATGATATTAAGTTTAAATCCTCACATACATTCCACAATAAAAATAAAAATACTCAATAAATTTGTTATTGATAAATACATCTACTTAAAAAATACAAATGTAATGTATTACAGAGCTTATTCTATCTTCATTACAGAGCTTATTCTATGCTCATTACAATGCTTTGTATTCAATAAATGCAACTTGGACATAAGACTCTACATATTTAAAAGACTCTTGACCTTTCTACTTTCACTAACTCTTCATATCCTCAAATTCATAGGAGATATGACTCTTCATATTTCTCATAAGATAAATATATTTTATTGACTTCTAATAATGAAAAACTTCTAATGATTACTAAATGACAAATATTTACTTAACTCCACACATATTAAATACTTACATGACACCTAATATTTACAAAACTTTAGACTCAAATATTTATAAACTATTTACAATGTACTTGCAATATTATTTCAAGGTATCAAATAATGTAATACTTCCAACACCCCCATATTACATTATTTGGTATAAGTTCCAATGTCTTCATTTGACTTGTCTTTCATTCTAGTTTTGGTCTTTCTACTCTAACTTTTGTAATGAATTTTATTCTTGTGTTTCTTCAAATTTGTCAATGCAATGTTTCTATTTTTTCCATGTCTTTTATAATTTTTCCTTGTTTTCTTTTTAATAACATTTGTCTTGTTGTCAATATTACTTGTGCCACTAATAATATCAATCCCTATTACAAATTTGGTATCATTGTGTTATATCATAAAATCATTATAATTATCTTGTCCAACTTTTGTTGTGTGCTCTTTAAGATCATTATTATCATTTCTTGAATACAATAAGTCATACTTAAGGCCTTTTAGATCATTATTGATAAAATCAACACATTGCCTATCAATATGGTCAATGCATTTTGTACTATCAAGGAATTCATTTCGTGAACTAACATTATCAAATTTGGATAGATCTATAGTTAATTTTCCCATGATAGCTCTATGAATTGTTTCTTGTTCTTACTAATCAATTTTATCTATTTCTTATACTAATTGGATCATGCTTCCTCTTATATTTTTCTATTTTGGATGTTGTTGTTGTGTTTGTGTATATAATTGTTGATTAGACCAATATTAGGGATATATATTTGATTCCATTGATTTAGAGAATTATATTTATAATATCTGGTGATATGACATTTTTTTTGTCACATATATAGCAATATTTTCTTTTCCATTTAGGTTGATGCTATAATAATGAGGTAGTGAGTTTCTTGTATTATTTGATAATTTTTTTATTAAAAAAAAAATTGTCATTTCATCTCTTTATTGGTTTTCTAAATCATATTTTAAATTATGTTGACCAATTCATAAAATGACACAATTCTATTTAGCACTTGAAGAAATGTGGCCAATGTTTTAAATATTTATAGAAGTGCTAGAGTGTAACTTGGACAAGAAATTTTTATTCCACTTTCTTTCCCATAGTTCGTAACTTATATTTCAATTCTACCATCCTTCTAAGAAAAATTTCTATGTTTTCACCATCATGAAATTTTAGTGAATACAATTGTGATTGCAAGTGCAAAATAGTAACTTCAATTATTACTTCAAATATTGTGCATAATTTATCCCAAGCACTTTTTGAAGTTTCAGCTTCACTTATGTGTGCATGAATCTCATTTGATATACCAAATTTTATTAGCATCAAAGCTTTTGTATCTTCTTCTTTATATATGTATTCTATCTACATCTTATAAAATGGTTTTATCTCCAGGATACTACTTCCCAAAGTTTCTCAACAATAAGTATTGATTTCATATTATTTTTCCATAGGGTGAAGTTAGGTACTTTTAGTAGTTGTGACTCTAAAAGAATTTTTTTGTATTAGCCATGATATAAATTTTCTTGCACTAGAAATTTTCTTCAAATGTGATTTTTTAACAATCCTTTTTTATTCACTCTTGAATAATAATTTCTTCTTTCAGTATTAATTCTGAAATTCTACTCACTTTATTAATTATTTAATTTCCTTTGTAGTAGAATTTCTTATTTCTTCCAGATTTAATATTCAAAAAATCTTCTTCCTTCAAAAATTCCAATTAATCTTCTTTCAAATAATATATTTTCTTCAAATATATTAATTATACTCTTTTAAATTTATTCTTTCCTTTTTAATAATAAATCTACTATCCTTTCATTAATAATTTTCCTTTAGTAAATAATCTCTTTCAACATGAATTTCCCTTCTTATATATTTCTTTTTATCTTCCTTTAATCTTCTTCAAATATCTCTTTTTAATATATTCTTATAATTATTTTTAAAATAACCTTTCCCATTTAATAATATTTCATTCTTTCTTTAATTAAATCACCTTTAAATTTTTAACATCCTCTAATTTAATCATTCCTTGAATGTTTCAAATTGGATGCACAATGATACAAATACCTTTGAATTTATCATTATTATTGTCAGTGTTTGGGTATTATACCAACTTATGTTGCACTTTGATTTTACATATCCTTGCAAGCTTTGTACTCCATCGTATTTGCACTTTTTAAGCTACCTCATCCATACTTGGGCTACTATATCTTCAATAATATTTCTCAATCAACTACTGCTATTTGCTTTCCTTTCTCTTTTGACTTCTCTCTTTTGCATTGTTTAACTAAATCTCAACGATTTCTTCTCTCTTACATGGCTTCTAGCATGTTTATTTTTTGTTTTACTTCTACACATTTCTTCTAATGTCAGCTAAATTTTCTTATGTTTGGCCTCTTTATCTCTCTTGTGCTTCACTTATGTATACTATCAATATTAGTTTTGGTCTATACTTTAACTCACAATCTTATCCCTTTGTCCAGTCATTTTGCTTCTTCCAATTATTCACTTTTTCTTCATTGTTGCTCCTTTAAATGCTAGACTTCTTTATTGTAATTTCTTCTCTCAAGCTCTCTCTTTTTAAAAACACTTCAAAGGTGGATTTTATACCACTGTTAGCATATAAAAAAATTTCTCATAGGATATTTAGTTTAAATCCTCACATACATTCAACAATAACAATGACAATAACTATCATTTTATGTACTTGGGTTTGGAGCCTATTTAAACCTTGCACTTAATCAATTTTAACTACCATAAAAAACAATGATAATAATTCACTAAAAATATTATCAATAAATATATCTACTTAAGCAATGCAAATACAATGTATTGTAGAGTTTATTCAATCACCATTATAATAATTTATCTTTAATATATAACTTGGATTTAAGACTCTTCACATTAACAAGACTCTTGATTTTTCTACTTTCACTAACTCTTTATCTCCTCAAACTCACAAGATATGACTCTTCATATTTCTCATAAGAGAAATATATTTTATTAACTTCTAATGATTACTAAATGATAAATATTTACTTAACTCCACACATATTAAATACTTACATGACACCTAATATTTACAAAACTTTAGACTCAAATATTTATAAACTATTTACAAGGTACTTGCAATATTCTTGCAAGGTACCAAATAATGTAATACTTCCAACAAATTCCATGGTAGATTTAAAAGTTTGAGGGTGGAAAAATCCTGACAAAGGTAAAATTCTAAAAGTAAAGAACCAAGCCAATAAAAGCAAGAAAGGAAGAAAG
Source organism: Wollemia nobilis (assembly GCA_028583015.1). NCBI lineage: Eukaryota > Viridiplantae > Streptophyta > Pinopsida > Araucariales > Araucariaceae > Wollemia > Wollemia nobilis. The sequence goes on from JAQPPZ010016941.1 coordinate 1,325,625, forward strand.
ATATTGAAGCTCTTTAAATATCATAAGAAAAAGGAAGCTATAAAAGCTCATTAAAATTACAAGTAAGAAATCTATTTGAAGCTCCTTAAATTTTATAAGAAAATAAAGTCATGGAAGCTTATTTAAAAATATAAAGAAAATAAAGAAGCCATTTGAAAGGTATTAAAAATAAGATTGCAAAAGATTAAAAAGCATAGCCCATAGAGGCTTATAAAAGGGAACTAAAAATTTTCAAGGTTGCAAGAAGCAATATTACAACACTAAAGAAAAAATCATCTCACAAAGAGATAAAATATTCTAAGAAAATGTGATAAAAGTGCAATTCAATAAAAAATTAAAAATTAAGAATTGCATACATAAGGCAATTCTTAAGAACACAAGCAAAGGAAAACTTTTAGTGAAAGACTTCAATAGGTGTTTTTTCTCAAGAGGCACTTTGGCAAAAAATGAAGAGACCATAGCCCAAAATAGAAGAATCCTAAAAAATAAAATTATAAAGGATATTGTTTACAAATTATTTGTGTGAACATTCCATTTGGAACGACTAATTTTTGAAAGTGAACAATAGTTTTTGGATGAAATAAAACACTCCAAAGTGTCTAAGTTTGGTGAACTTGTTTGCAACAAATGAAAAGAATGCATTTCCTAAGAAAGGAAAGTCTAAGCAAGACAAAACATCCATATTCAACAAGTGTAAAAAACTCATAGATATTAATTTAGTAAAGATAGTTCAAGTGAAAACCCATGTTTCAATGAACCAATAGTCATTTTAGGACCAAAAAATATATAGCAAGTGCTCAAGGATAGAAGATAGATGAAACATAATACCCAAAAAGAAAAAGTAGATAAAGACCCATAAAAATGAAGAAAATAGATGTCAAACATCAAGAGAGTTCTCCAATATTCCATCTAAAAACATATACAAGGAAGCATTTAAGAATAATGAAATATAAATAAGACCATGAGACAAACAATAAGACTCAAGGGAAAAGAAAAAAATAAGAGGTGCACCTTCATAGCGAAGAGACTAGAGAAAAATAAAAACATTTATCTAAAAGTAGATGTGAAATTAATTGACCACTATCAATAGAAGATATTAGTAAGCACCAGAGGACCATCTTCCTCATAGAAGAAAAAAACCTTGGATATCGATGAATCTTGAGGAACAATATCATTGAAGAGACATTTAGGTCTTATTGCAGGTGACAAAGACTAGTCATCCATAATCATTTCCATTAGTAAGGAAATTATTTGGTGACCTAAGTTCCATACAAATACATTTGCAAGAAAATGAGAAGTTTGAATATTTTGATATCCATACAATGCAACCCACTTAGAATAGAATTTTAAAAATATTTGAGCCAAACGTTGAAATTAAACCCAAACTAGACATTGAACGAATCAAAAGCAAAATTGAGAAGCATCACAATTGGACAAAACTAAAATAGATAATCAAACATTAAAAGTACAAATTAGAAATAGACACTTGGACAACTATAATGCACCAAAGTTGTGCACAAGATAATTTTGGCATCAATTATATTAAGGGTAAGGAAAATAAGGTTGTTGACGCTTTGAGTAGAAGAGAGTGAATTGTTTCCATGACAAAATGTCAATATGATTTGCTAAATAAAATTAAAAATAAGAAAAAAAAGATGAATTTTGTTAGTCTTGCAATACTCAAATGGGGAAAGAACTTGGAAAGGATACAGTATTTGTGTATAAAAATTATTTATTGTTTTATAAGAACAGGTTGGTAGTTCCTAATATAGGTTGATTGAGAGAAAAAATCCTTAATGAGGCACACGATACCCCTTATTCTGTGCATCCGAGAGGGGTAAATATGCGTGAGAGTTTGAAAAAGACCTATTATTTTCTAGGTATAAAAAGGACATCACGAACTATGTGTCTAGATACTTGAAGTGCCAAAAATTGAAGGCCAAACATTTACATCTAGTAGGTAGATTGTACCCACATGAGATACCTACCCAAAAAATGAGAGGTGGTGTCAATGGAATTTATAGTGGGTTTGCCTAAAACAAGATTTAGGTATGATGCAATATTGGTAGTTATGGTAATTAATCAAGGTTGCACATATTATATCAGGTAATGTGTAAGATGATGTACCTACTATAGCAAGCAAGTTCACCAGGGAGGTGGTGAGGCTACATGGATTTTCATAAGTAATAATATCTTATAGAGATTATCGCTCTACCTATGAATTTTGGTAGGCTTAGCATAAAGTATTAAAACCAAATTGAATATTAGTACCGCTTATAACCCTGAGATATATGGTCAGACTAAGAGGGTGAATCAGGTGCTAGAGGAAATGTTAAGAATATATTGCATGGATCAACATACAAAGTGGGAATACTATTTATACCTATTTGATTTTACATACAATAATAGTTATCATGCATCACTAGGTATGTCACCTTTGAAGGTCTATATGGAAGAAGATGCAAAGATCCCTTATCTTGGGATAATCTAAAAGATCGGGTAGTAATCATACCGAAAAATATAAAAGAAATGGAAGATCATTTGAAACAAATTTAGCAAAAGTTGAAGGAGGTCGCAGATCACTAGAAGAGCTACGCAGACCTCAAAAGAATATCGAGATAATATTATGTGGGATACAAAGTGTTCTTGAGGGTGAAGCCAACTAAAAGTTCCATAAAATCTTCCAAAATTGACTCAAGATATGTGGGTCCATTTGAAATAGTGGGTAAGATAAGCCTTGTTGCATACAAACTTGCTCTGCCACCAAGCTTATCCAAAATCTATAATGTCTTCCATGTGTCCCTCTTTAGGAAGTACATTTTTTATCCCACTCATGTGTTGGATATTTCCAAATTGTAGATGATCGACCCACTAAAAATTGAAGTTTGACATATTCGTATACTTGGTTTTAGGACCAAGAACCTGAGGAAAAGGAGTATAGAGAAATATCGGGTCCAATAGGACCACTACTTAGACAAAAATATCATGTGAGAGAACGTGGCAGATATGCAATAGCAGTTTTCTTATCTGTTTGAGTAGACATAAATAATTTAAAATATTTTATATGATTTGATGATATGTGTATATATGCATATGGTATGAGACTGGACATTGAATAGAATATATTATGTATGATTTGAGTTACTGAGTAGATTAACTTTGCTTATGTGATGATGTATGTTTTGTTTTGCTCATAGGCATTTGGTTGAATGCAATATGACATATTAAATGATTTAATTGTATGATCGGATTTGAATGATTTGTAATTCAATGATGATTTTGATCCAGATAATGCAATATGATCTATAAATTGATATGATTAATTGATATATGTGTAAATTTGTATTTGCATATATTCAATTTGTTTGGCCATGCTATGAAACATAAGGATTGTATTTGTTTCTAGTGGGGTAGGATGTAATGACCCTCCTCGCACGACCATAGCTTATAAATTAAGTACTAGAAAATATTTTCCTTCTACCTTGGAATATGGTACTGCTACTGGTTTTTGTGTATGCAATATTAGGGATATTCCTTTGATATATCAAAAAGTATCACCAAAAATAGGTAAAGGGAAAGTGATGATTTTGTTTGTGAGTACATGGAAGCTCATGTTGGTGAGTGTCATATAGGTGCATTGGAAATGAAATACATTTTGTGTGTGTTTTGTGAAGAATATTTGTTGGTTGCTTGATATGTGCATTTATATATATGGGAGGCAATGAAAATGCCAAGAGCATGGGAGCTTACCTTCATTGAGTATAGATGAAATTGGAAATTGTTTGAGTAAAATTTTCAATAAACTTAATAAATAGGGATAAATAAATATAGACAAGAAAATGTGCATGTGATCACAGAATTAATATGTTGGAAAGTGAATACTTTATATGCATTCTTTAATAAAAAGGAAATGAAATGCAAAATTTGACCTTCTCTACCCATGGTCCAAATGATAGAGTGGAAGATTGATAACGTAGCAACCTACGTGTAAATGTATAGTTGTAATGATTGCTTCAAAAAAACCACTCCATGTTTGGCAGACATGAGAGGGAAGTGGTTAAAAAAAGGATAAGATACTTTTTACATGAAAAGGGGAAGGGATACAGTCTTACTTCTGCATTAGCTGGGAATTGGGGTGAAATAAATCATAATAGAGATCTTTGGATAACAAAATAATAAGCGAAAAATTCCAGGTTGGGTGTTGATTTACTTGTCTTTGAATCTATTTGTATATTATGCTTATTTTTTTCTCAGAGTCGATTAAAAAGAAAATGGAATATTCGTTGTATGAAACTTGTGCATGCAAATGTGGATGTTGGTTATACAATTAAAATTAGTTTTAAGAGGATATTGTAGATATTTCTACTTAAAGGAAATTGTTATATTGTATGAAATCTACATACGACTGTTGTGAAGAAGTGCAAGCTTGTAGTCATTATGTAATTGGTTTCAAAATGTAATAATTGTTAATATAGACATTATTGCTTGGAAACCTTGAACGACAATATGATGATATGCATATGGTTTAACAGTATGAAATAATTGGTTGTTGTTGTGTGTTATAGCATATGTATTGCATGGTAAATAGTGGTAATATTTAGCACCGCATACATGATAGAACTAAAATTTGATCCCCTCTTGAAACATTCTTCAATGAGTAAAAATTTTGGAAATAGTGGAGTGGATTGTAGTGTGGAAGGAGGAAGTCCATAAATTGTCAACAGTATGCGTTCAAGAAGAACATGAGAATCATATTTGATTTGGGTTTCAATTATATGTATACCGACCGAGATAGAGCCATGAAATGTTGAGAAGAGAATGAAATTTAAACCAAAATTACTTTTGTAAACAACTCTTAAAGATTTTATTTTATTTTTGGTTGTCTAGATAAAATTCGAAGAACATCAAAGTTTATGTAATATTTTACAATTACTTTATGTAGAACTATTGAAGATTAACCTATAAAATTTGTATTCAATATTCTTCCATGAATTCAAAGGGTTGCAATCAACATGGATATAATTCCATTGCATGTTGTTATTGTTTTTCTTTAGGAAATAGAAACTAGCTGGAAAAATGAATTTACCACTCATTGCAATAAAATATATGATCTTTATTCTAACTTTGAAGTCTTACATAGTTGTAGTTGTGTTGGGCAAATGAAATAGTGATGAGCAACAAAATATTTTGGCTCAACAATGATTTCTTTCTTTAGAAGTTCATTTATATTATCTTTATGATGTATTAATATTATTCTAGGCCAAGTCAATGTTGTTATATTTACACATCATCTAAATTATTTAAAGTTGTTTTCCGTAAAATAAAACCAAGTCACCATGGTACAACCTAAAAAAAAAAGTATTGTATGAACTCTGATTTTCTTAAGGCAACCTCAAACAATGGTAATCGAGAGAAGTGTAGTCATTAATTTAATATCTTTTGATATGTTTTGGTTAATACATTTTCAGAACTAGAATGAAATTTTTTTATGACGTCTCAAGTTTTGAGGAAAGTTAATGACTATGAAATTTGGTAAAGGACATACAACCTTTTATAAAATAAAATTGTAACTAAATTAGGTGTAGCGCCCTGCTATCATCGAAGTAGTATAAATCCCTTCTATTTTTATGTTTAATGTTGGAGAACCAAGAACGTATTCATATGTAGTGGTATGCTCTACATTTTACTACATTAGAATCTGCCAGGATTATTTAGTTATCAACCAATTTCGAGGACCTATTAAGAAAAAAGGTGGGAATTTCCATTAATACAACAAGTTTTGCAAGTATAATAAATCAGATGAGTACCCAGGTGTTGTAGGTGAGTTGGAGAGGAGAGGTAAATCCTCCAAGGGAGGTCCCAAGTTCAAATCTCCACCCTACAAAAAAGCTAAATTGGGTACCCAAAATCTAATTGATAATTGGTGCGGGTAGAGTCGGGTGCGACTCCCGGGTGACTTTGACGGTGTAGAACCCCCTGTTCATGGTCTCTCAAACCAAGGTGGCCCCACAAGGGGTTTTTTGCTAAAAAATAAATAAATAAATCAGCTGAGTGAGATTTGACTATGTTTGGCTGAGAATATTATGAGTTGGTCCCAAAAATGAAAAATTGAGCATAGGACCCCCAAGTAATATTGCGGACTAAAAATTAATTTAGTAGCTTCCTTGTGAGATTTAATGGATAGATTGGCCATCATAGCAAGGTAGCATTAACTAGTCTTCCATTTAATTAACTAAGAAAAATAAATAATATTGCATGTGTATTATTTTTTTTTTAAGATAAAAACCCCTTTGCGGGGCCGCCTTAGTCTAAGAGACCACAAACAGGGGGTTCTACACTGTCACAGTTACCCGGTAGTCGCACCCGACCCTGCCCGCACCAACATTATCAATTGGATTTTGGATACCCAATTTAGATTTTTGGTGGGGTGGAGATTTGAACTTGGGACCTCCCTTGGAGGATTGCCATCTCCTCTCCAACTCACCTACAACACTTGGGTGCATGTGTATTGTTTAAAGTTGCTAACAAATGCTTTTAAATAGTATAATTTAAATGATGTGTAATTTTAAATTAAATATTATTATTTAGGAAGTTTTCAAGAAAATAGAATAGTTATCTAGTTTATATTAGTCAAATATTTATAAGACTCTTTTTAAAAGAATTTGTATTGCAAGTAAGTTTCTAATTATTTGAAACCTTTAGATATTTGTATACTTGATAAAAAATTATTTAAAAGTGTTAGATATTATGAAGAGCTTGATTAGACTAGCCTTAGTAATCCTTTATATCAAAAACTTAAAAATATGAAATAAACTCCTCAATAGAAAACAAAAATCTTAGTAGAACCCTTACTAAGTAGAGTACAGATTAATTCATCAAGAAATATGAATAATTAAATATTATAAACACCCAATATTTTTGAGATTCGGGTATGCACACAACGAGTCTCGGGAGAAATCGTAGTTTGATATAATTGGTTGGAACACATGACTAGGTCAAAACTTGTAACGAGGGGTGATATGGGATACCACCTGTAGGTTTCTACTTGGGTAGTACTATGATAAGTCCCGTGTTTATTTGACTTAGCTAATTTAGCCACAATGTTTGGTATGGGATAAATGATCATGAGTTATAATGGTCATGAGTGATCAAGTCCAAGATTAGGGTATTGACATGGCTCTAGCTAACTCTAGGTAATGGATAATTAGGTAGACACTGGGCATATATATGTTGATCCCTTGTATATTAAAGGTAGAATAAGTTGATCAAATAGGTCATGGATTTATATATGCTAAGGGATGGGGAAATAAAGTATGCCCCTCTAGGTTTTATGGGTCGTAGATGATAATCCCAATCAAGGATTGATCCTCATGCCAGAACATGAGGATGAAAATAAGATAAATCTATTCCATAAAGTGGCACCTTCCATGGGATTTGGCCAATCTCGTTCACTTGGGTGTCTATTTGTAGTAGTCTTGAACCCAAAAGTGGTATGATATGTCTGTACCAATTAAATATTATGATAATGTACATTGGTTTAAAAAAATTTGCTATGAAAATGAAAGCACTCTTAAGAACAAAACTGTAGTTTGAAATTAAAAAAAAAAAAAATTACCTTGTGAAAATGATTGGCTTGTTTTAGTGGTACAACTAGTCAAGTAAACTTGGGTTGTTACATTTACAATGAGAAATATTCCTTTATTTATAGTTTTCACTAAGCTAAAATGAATCTAACTACTATCTAGTCATAAAAAAAAAGTAATTGTGTATGATCTAGGATGATCTAGAACCACTCGATATCTTTAGAACATTTGGTCCATTCTCTATCAATCCACTTGCAGTTAGTTGCTTTACTGGAGTGGTTATCACTTTCCTTCTTTGACAAGAGCCACATTGACCAAACTACCATTTTTTGATGGTGTCGGCCAAACCTTATAGATACTAACATCATCATTCTTGCTAAGAATATTTGGTCTAATATGTTGCTCCATTTGGCTCATGCTCTGGGTAGCTCTTTGTGTTTTTTATAGGCTTTTCACTAGACCAAAATATTTTGGAGCCTCGCTGACGTCATCGCTTAGAATATTTTTACTTTCTTACTTTTGAAGTGAATGTTATCTACTCCATAAGTTTTTACACCGTGTCAAAAATTTTAGAACATGTTGCTGATATCTATCAAAATTTTCTAGCTACTAGCTTTGTAAGTTTGACTTTAAAGAAAATCAAGCTAGTTTGGATAAAAACTTTTGGCTTCAAAGAATAGGTAAACCCTAAAAAAATTTAAGGTTAAAATGGCTTCCTTAGAATTTACAAGAATTATGGTCCAAAGAAAGAATCACAAGTTTGGAGAAGCTCTTCAATCTTGGAAAATTAAAGAATTTGCAATTCTGAATGTTGACAAAGAATTTGGCTACACTACACAAAGCATATGCTAGGTTAAGTCTTAATGTAGTAAAATAAATTGCTTGACACCTAGGGCATCAAGGGCCATATCATTTATATAATAATCATAATAGAGGACTCACTTCTATTCTATATTGTTTGCAATGTCATCATGATAAAAATAGATCACACCTGAAATGAATGTAGAGGATTTAATATGCCCAAAAAATTGGTCCATTAACTACGATTCTTGATCTTTGACTACAAATATTATTGAAGTGTCTCATCCTTCTTTGTGAAAATCAAATAACCAACAATCAATGGTTTTGTTTGTACATATAATGATGAGAGAGAGAGAGAGAAAAAAAAAAGGTCTCATATCATAGTAGCAATAAAGGAATAAAGCTTTAAGAGCAATGTTAGAAAGAGTATTCAAATGGTTGTAGTGGATAAATGTATGATGATAAAATAAGGATATGAATTGGGTATTTATAGCAAAATAAAAGTATAACTTTTTTTTTTAGGTTGATAATTGGGTTACACTCACTTTAGAGCCAAAAAGTTGTAATTGTCAATCCAAACAATGCATTTTCTTAATCCTAGTCATAAAACATGCTAGGATCATAATCGTATATCGAAAACCTAAAATTCAATCAATGGTTGTAATCCCCATGTAAAGTAGCAATCTTAGCACTCTTGCATTTTATAATAAATGCTTTTTGAGGCACACGTAAATATGTTCCTTAATCATGACTATATCATTATTTTAGGGTTTTTAGAAAATTAACAAGCCAAAATGACAAAAAAATATGACAAAAAGGTAATAACTAGGTGAAGAAAAAGAACCAAAACCATTGGCCAACATGGCTCATCATCATCCTACCCAAGGACTAGCAAAGTTAGTCCACTCTTATCCTATATATAGGAGGACGTGACTTTCCACCATCTACAAAGTTGTTATTGTTTGTTTTTTACAAATATATATTACCCCTTCCTAAGGACCATAGGTGAGACTGTAAGAGAAATCTAATCGTCAGTTCTTAGGAAAAAAAAGAAAAAAAAATAATATGCAATAGTGAAAGCAACAAAATAAATATTCTATGCTAAGGAGCCAAAAAAAAAAAAAATTGTTAGTTTTGATCCTATTGTCTATGCAAAAATACAATTTTTTTAAAATAAATAGTAGAAAAATGCAAAGATAATAAAAATTTATAAAAGTAGAGGGAAACATACCTTATACTTACCTAGATGTGCCTCAAAAATATTGGCCAAAAGAAAATAAAATTGCTTACTCGATACAACTTGATAGGAATTTACTTGTAAAAATGCTCAAAGTATTAAAAAATATTAGTTACATGCAAAATAAAAATAAAAAATAGGAAGTAAAAATGATTCCAAAGCAAGCCAAAATCCCTAAAGGCACTATCCTATAATATCCTTATAAAACTAAGAAAAATATTACATAAAAAACCATTTTTACAGTAAAACATTCAAAAATATATATATATATATATATATATATATATATATATATATATATATTTGAATTTTTAATTTTGTTTTTATCGCATACTCCTAACCTTCCAACGAACACCATAAATTCACATAACCTTCAATTTGAGTATAAAGATAATTAATGGTGAGTATAATAGAGATTGTACTAGAGAGGTAGGTCCCCTAGCTTTCCTTTACAAGGTAGGTGCACAATTTTCCTTTTTTTGTCATGTTGTTGTCTAACATCTACAATAATCTCCCTAATGCATGCAAATGGTTTAAGATAAGTTTACCAAACACTCAAACCACTTTATTATAATTAGTGTTGTTACAAGAGTGGTAAAAAAAAATTAAATGCAATAAATACTTCATTAAATATATATTTATCATTTTCTAAAATGATCATATAATTATAAATAAATCTCATGTTAGATGGTAATCATTTTATTTGAAATCATCATTGTTCATATTACCACATTTTTTTTAATATACTCAGCCCTCACACACTCACCTAAACCGTGGTTTGAACCTTAAACCTCCTAAAGAAGAGTCAAAACCTGAAGTATTACACTGTCCCCTTGGATCATAATACCACAATTCCTTTAAGTTCGTAAAATAAATTATTATAAATAATTTTATTAAAAATGTTGTTGTGACAACTTTAAATTTTATTAAAGCTAGATTTTGGATTCAAACTTCTTAAATCATAAAATATTATATTTTATCTATGAATTATTTTACCAAAATATTAACATTTTTGTAATCTAATTTGTCAAACAAAGGAAATAGTGAAATCTAAAATATTAGTGCCTTTGCTATATTTCGGAATCATTCAGTGGGAGGAAGTGGCCTCTAAAAGTAAAAGGAAGCAGCCTGGTCAAGCAGGCATATAGACTGACTATTAGCCTGGACAAGCAGGCATATAGACTGACTGACTATACAATTTGTCAAACAAGGTGGAGCTCGTACTTGTGATGTTTGCTAATTTAACACTTCTACTATTGTCTTGAGGGTACACTGTAGTGATAGAGTTTTTAATATAGTTTTGATTTTTTTTCGATTACATCCAGATTCAGAACACAGTAGAAAGTGTAAGACTTCATAATTTATTCTTCCCTGTTATAAGACCTGAAATTCAAGGGGCCCGACTCCTTTGCTTTTTAACTCGTTTTTTCTCGAACGTCGCCTGTGTAATTTCTTCTCTCTGTTTTTCTTCGTCTTCACCCTCGGCTGGTGGAGATTGGAACGGGGTCTGCAGAGCCTCCTTTTCCATTTTCTTTGCATCCAGCGCACAAATCACACCATTCAGTGCTTCGTCATGGTCGTCAATTTTATTCATCAGCACTTCAATAATTTCTGCAGAAGTCATTTCCGCCCCACACTCCATTCTCTCTTTCTCTTTCACCGCGGGAAAGAGGGGATGATCATCAATCTGCAAATAATTGAAGGCAAGAGATTTAAAGACAGGAAAAGTGCAGAAGGAGAGCAGAATGTGCATGTCCATCCGACCACATCTCAGCAGGGCAGGATCCAGCTTTTCTTTGTGGTTGGTTGTGAAAATAATGATACGCTCCTCTCCGCAACACGACCATAATCCGTCTGTGAAATTCAGCAAACCAAAAAGAGTAACTTCCATTCCTAGATCGAGTGAGCAATCTATGTCTTCAATAACAATTATGGATCTTTCTTTGGTTTCGGTAAGCAGCGCACGGATCTCGCCAGTTGCCGTTGACCTGCGTGAGTTCGAGATCATATACATTGAAATTGGAAGGGACAGAGAGTCGAAATTGGGAGGATGCTTGAATGTAACTCCCGTTATTGGTGTGTGATTGATGGTTGAATCTTCAATGACTGTTGCATTGATTCCTCATTCTCTTTATTATCTCTTTAAAAATTTATATAGATGGTGTAGAATCATGTTCCAAGTGTATCTTCACTGTTTGATTCATGATATTCTTGGTTGTATTGTAACAATAATTTGGATGATTTGAATGCATCCAAGTTTCTTGACCTGTCATATATTTGAAATTATACCAAATATTATTGTATTATCTTATCTCTACTTGTGTGACAAGCACATGTCCTTCAATTTTATGATTCTTACTTGATTATCTTTGGCTATATTAATTTGATGCACCTTTCTTAAATTTTAATTTTTTTATTCTAAAGATGACTTGTTATGTTGGTAGTTCATCTCTTGTGAAAGGGATCCATTTTTAAATAGAATATGCCAACATTCCTTCATAGTATGTCCATTTATTCCACAATGTTCACATGTTTTTTCATGTGGAAAGTACCTCTTTGAGAATCATTTCTCTGATTTTGACATCTTTAAAAATTGTTTTTTTGTTGGAAATGTTATGGAGCTCTCATGCCTCTTCTGAATAGTTGCATCTCTATTTAACTTGTAACCAGTAATTGTTCTTCTTCTATTGTATATGAGTCCTCTACGTTTTGAAGTAAGTTCACCAACTTCTCAAAACTTGGTGTTTGGTTAGTAATATTTTAGAAACAAAAACATTATACTTTGTTGGGAATGACTTAAAAATTATAGGAACTAACATTTCATCAAATACTTGAGCTTCTAGTGCTTGTAATGAGGCTCACAACTATAAAATTCTCTTCATAAATGATTCCATATTTTCTCCACTTTTCATCTTTAGACAATGGAGTTGGCTTTGGAGGAATAGAATCTAATTCTGATTGTTGGCTTCAGATACTATCTTCAACTTCTCCCATGGATCCTTGGCTATGGTATAATCCCTAATATATATTTGAACCTCATCCACTACTCCAAATATGATGATAAATATTGTTTTTCTATCTACCTTGTCAAACTCTATTTGATCATCTCAATATGTAGTAGTACACTATTTACTTCCATCTACTAATTTCTAAACTTCCTCAAACTCAAGTTGTGTCATGATTTTGGTATTCTATGCAACAATTGGAAATCTAGTAACAAGAACTTCGATGCTTCACTAACCATCGTAAACCTTTACAAAATCTAAATATTCTTCTTTTACTAAGTTTACCTCAAAATGCTCTTTTTGACAAGTATATATATGCCTACACTTAAAGTTCATAAGATGCTTATAAACTAAGTAAAATATTACGTAAAATATATATATATATATAAGGGGTTAATAATTTGAATTTAATTTTCAATTTTATTTTTATTGCATACTCCTAACCTTCCAATGAACACCATGCATTCATGTGACCTTCAATTTGAGTGTAAATATAATTAATGGTGAGTAGACATAGAGACTGTACTAGAGAGGTAGGTCCCTTAGCTTTCCTTTACGAGGTAGGTGCACAATTTTCCTTTTTTTATCATGTTGTTGTCTAGCATCTACAATCATCTAATGCATACAAATGATTTAAGATAACTCTACCAAACACTCAAACCACGTTATTATAGTTAGTATTGTTACAAAAGTTATAAAATTAATTTAAATAATAAATTGAAATGCAATAATACTTCATCAAATATATGTTTATCATTTTTCAAAATGGCCATATAATTATAAAATAAATCACATGTTAGATTGAGTGAGCAATCAATGTCTTCCATTCCTAGATCAATCTAAAAAGGTTTTAAATGTCTATCATATCGAGTGAGCAATCGATGCATTTAATAATAATTATGGATCTTTCTTTGGTTTGGGTAAGAAGCGTAAGACCATATAAATCGTATCTCATGTAGTTAGCTATGGACACAATCATACTCGATTTTCACATTCCATAGGGACCGTGAAGAAGGTACCCGTGCTTCCACACACGACCGATTCGGTTGTAGAAAACATTTCTAGGCTTAAAGGTCCAAATCTGTGAGAATTTTGTTCTTCAGTAGAGGAGGAAAAGACAAAGAGTCAAAATTGGAAGGATGCTTGAATGTAACTTTAGTCCATCCGTGTCTACAGTGAATATCACCAGCATTCATGTAAAGCGTAAGTTCTTTGTTGGACATACCAATTTTCCTTACATGTTTTCTAATGTGATTAAAGTAAGATGATAGAAACACTTTGTTTGTATTTACCTTGGTCACTTTGAGGTTTAAGCCACACTTCTCGGTTGGGTGGAGCCAACTAAAAATTCCATAAAATATTTCAAACTTGACTCGAGATATGTGGATCCATTTGAAATAGTAGGTAAGATAAGCCTTGTTTCATACAAACTTGCTCTACCACCAAGCTTATTCAAAATCTATAATGTATTTTATGTGTCCCTCTTTAGGAAGTACATTTATGATCCCACTCATGTTTTGGATGTTTCCAAATTGCAGATGACCGACCCACTAAAAATTGAAATTTGGTCTATTTGTATGCTTGGTTTTAGGACCAAGAACTTGAGAAAAAAGAGCATAGAGTAATGTTTGATACAATATGACCACCACTCAAATAGAAATTTCATGTGGGAGAATGTGGCAAATATGTAGTAGCAGTTTTCTTATTTGTTTGAGTACACATAAATAATTTAAAAAAAAATTATATTTTTTGATGATATGTGTATATATGCATATGGTATGAGACTGGACATTGAATAGAATAGCTTGTGTATGATTTGAGTTATTGATTATATTAGCTTTGCTTATGTGATGATGTATGTTTTATTTTTTCATAGAAATTTGGTTGAATGAAATATGACATATTAAATGATTTAATTGTATGATCAGATTTGAATGATTTGTAATTCAATGATGATTTTGATCCAAATAATGTAATATGATTTATAAATTGATATATGTGAAAATTTGCATTTGCATATATTTAATTTGTTTTGCCATGCCATGAAATATAGGGATTGTGTTTGTTTCTAGTGGGGGAGGATGTAAGGACCTTCCTTGCATAACCATAGCTTATAAATTAAGAACTAGAAAATATTTTCCTTCTACCTTGAAGTACAATATTGCTATTGGTTTTTGTATATGCAAGATTAGGGGTATTCCTTTGATAGACTAAAAAGTGTCGATGAAAATAGGTAAAGGGGAAGTGATGATTTGGTTGTAATACATGGAAGCTCAGTTTGATAAGTGTCATATAGGTGCATTGGAAATGAAATACATTTTATTTGTATTTTATGAATTTATTGGTTGCTTGATATGTGCATTTATATATATGGGAGGCAATGAAAATGCCAAGAGCATGGGAGTCTACCTTCATTGAGTATGGATGAAATTGGAAAGTGTTTGAGTATAATTGCTAATAAACTTGATAAATAGAGATAAATAAATATAGTCAAGAAAATGTGCATATGATCATGGAATTAATATGTTGGAAAATTAATATTTTATATGTATTCTTTAATAAAAAGGAAATAAAATGTGAACTTTAACCTTCATGGCCCATGGTCCAAAGGATGGAGCAGAAGATTGATAAAGTAGCAACCTATGTGTAAATATATAATTGTAATGATTACTTCAAAAAAACCACTCCATGTTTGGCAGACGTGAGAGGGAGGTGGTTAAAAGAAAAAGGATAAGACACTTTTTACACGAAAAAAGTTAAGGGATACAGTCTTACTTTTACATTAGCTGAGAATTGGGGAAAAATAAATTAGAATAGATAACTTTGGATAACAAAATAATAAAGTGAAAAAATCCAGGTTGGGTGTTGATTTACTTGCCTTTAAATGTGTTTGTATATTATGCTTGTTTTGTTCTTAGAGTCGATTAAAAAGGAAATGGTATGTGAAACTTGTGCATGCAAATGTGGATTTTGGTTATGCAATTGAAATTATTTTTAAGAGGATATAGTAGATATTGCTACTTAAATAAAATTGTTATATTGTGTGAAATTTGCATACGACTATTGTGAAGCAATGGAAGCTTGTAGTCATTGTGGAATTGATTTCCAAATGTAATAATGGTTATTATAGACAGTGTTTCTTGGAAACCTTCAATGACAATGTGATGACATGCATATGGGTTGCTTAACAGTATGAAATAATTTATTGTTGTTGTATGTTATAGCATATGTATTGCATTTTAAATAGTAGTAATATTTAGGACTACATACTGGTAGAACCAAAATTTGATCCCCTCTTGAAACATTCTTCAATGAGTAAAAATTTTGGTAATAGTGGAGTGGCTTGCAGTGTGGAAGGAGGATGTCCATAAACCATCAACAAGATGTGTTCAGGAATAACATGAGAATCAGATTTGATTTAGGTTTTGATTATATGTATACCTGCTGAGATAGAGCCATGAAATGTCGAGAAGAGAGTGACTTTAAACCAATATTACTTTTGTAAAAAACTCTTAAAGATTTTATTTGATTATTGGTTGTCTCGATAACAATCGAAGAACATAAAATTTTATGTAACATTTTGCAATTACTTGATGTACAAATGTCAAAGATTAACCTGTAAAAGTTGTATTCAATATTCTTGCATGAATTCAAATGGCTACAACCACCTTGGATATAATTCCACTACATGTTGTGATTGTTTTTCCTTAGAAAATGTAAACTAGCTAGAAAAACAAATTTACCACTCATTGTAATAAAATATATGAGCTTTATCTTAACTTTGAAGTCTTGCATAGTCGTAGTTGTCTTGTGAAAATGAGATAGTGATAAGCAGAAAAATATTTTGGCTCAACAATGATTTCTTTCTTTGGGAGTTTATTTATATTATCTTTATGATGTATTAATATTATTCTAGTTCAATTCAATGTTGTTATATATAACACATCCTTTAAATGATTTAATGTTGTTTTCCATAAAATAACACCAAGTCACCATGGTACAATCTAAAAATTTTATATTATTGTATGAATTCTAATTTTCTTAAGGCAACCTTAAGCAATGGTAATCCAGAGAAGTGTAGTCATTAATTTAATATCTTTTGATATATTTTGGTTAATACATTTACAGAACTGGGATGAAATTATGTTTTGACGTCCCAAGTGTTGAGGAAAGTTACTGGCTATAAAATATGGTAAAAGATATGCAAATTTTTATAAAAGAAAATTGTAACTAAATCAGGTTTAACGCCCAGCTATCACCAAAGTAGTATAAATCCCTTCTATTATTATGATTAATGTTGGAGAACCAGGAATGGATTCCTATGTAGTGGTCTGATCTACATTTTACCACATTAGAATCTGCAAGGTTTATTCAGTTATCAACCAATATCGAGAACCTACTAACGAAAAAAGGTAGGAATTTCCATTAATACAACAAGTTTTGCAAGTATAATAAATCAACTGAGTGAGATTTGACTCTGTTTGACTGAGAAGATTATGAGTTGGTCTCGAAAATGAAAAAGTGAGCATAGGACCCCAAAGTAATTATTTGGACTAAACTTAAATTTAGTAGCTTCCTTGTGATATTTAATGGGTAGATTGGCCATGATAGCAAGAGAGCATTAACTAGTTTTCCATTTAATTAACTAAGAAAAATAAAGAATATTGCATGTGTATTGTTTAAAGTTGCTAACGACTTCTTTTAAATATTATAATTTAAATGATGTGTAATTTTAAATTAAATATTGTTATTTAGGAATTTTTCAGGCAAATAGAATAGTTACCTAGTTTATATTAGTCAACTATTTTTAAGACTCTTTTAGAAAGAATTGGTATTGCAAGTATCTAATTATTTGAAATATTTAGATATTTCATTACTTGATAAAATAATTGTTTAAAAGTGTTAGATATTATGAAGAGCTTGATTAGACCAACCCTAGTAATCCTTTATATCAAAAACTTGAGAATATAAAATAAACTCTTCAGTAGAAATAAAAATCTTAGTAGAACCCTTACTGAGTAGAGTACGGATTAATTCATTTGGAAGGATGAATAATTAAATATTATAAATACCCAATATGTTTGAGATGCGGGTATGCACACAACGAGTCTCGAGAGCAATCGTAGTCTCATAGAATTGGTCGAAACACATGACTATGTCAGAACTTGTAACGAGGGGTGGTATGAGATGCCACCTCTAGGTTGCTACTCGGGTAGTACTATGATAAATCCCATGTTTATTTGAATTATCTAATTCAACCACAACATTTGGTATGGGATAAATGATTGTGAGTCATAATGGGTATGAGTGATCAAGTCCAAGGTTAGGGTATTGATATGGCTCTAGATAACTTTGGATAGTGGATAATTATCTAGACACTAGGCATATATACGTTGATCACTTGCATATTAAGGTATAATTAGTTGACCAAATAGGTCATGGATTTACAAATGCTAAGGGATGGAAAAATAATGTGTCTCCCTCTAGGTGTTATGGTTCCTAAAGGATAACCCCAATCATGGATCGACCCTCATGCTATAACATGAAGATAAAAATGAGGTAAGTATATTCCACAAAGTGGTACCTTTCATGAGATTTGGTCAATATCGTCCACTTGAGTGGATGTTTGTAGTAGTCTTGAATGCAAAAGTGATATGATATGTCTGTACTAATTAAAATTATGATAATGTACATTGGGTGAAACAAATTTATTATGAACATGAAAACACTCTTAGGAATAAAATTGTAGTTTAAATTTTAAAAAAAATTACCTTATGAAAATGCCTGACTTGTTTTAGTGGTACAACCAGGTGAGTAGACTTGGGTTGTTACATTTACAATGAAGAATATTCCTCTATTTATAGTTTTCACTAAGCTAAAATGAAGCTAACTACCATCATAAGTAAAATTGATCGTGTATGATCTAGGATGATCTAGAACCACTTGAAATATTTAGTACATTTGGTCCATTCTCTGTAAACTCACTTGTAGTTAGTTATGCTTTACTAGAGTGGTTATCACTTTCCTACTCTTAAAAGTACCACGTTGGCCAAACTATCCTTTTTTGAGGGTGTTGGGAACTTTCTTCTTAAAGAAATTATGATTTGTAAGCATGTCAAACCTTTTAGATACTAACATCATTATTCTTGCTAAGAAGGTTTGGTCTGAGATGTTACTCCATTTGTCTCATGCTATAGGTAGCTCTTTATACTTTTTATAGGCTTTTCACTAGACCAAAATATTTTGGAGCCTAGTTGACATCCTCGCATAGAATATTTTTGCTTTCCTACTTTTGGAATGAATACTATCTACTCCATAAGCATTTTAATATGTCAAAAATTCTAGAATATGTTGCTAACATCTATCGAAATGTTCTAACCGCTAGCTTTGTAATTATGACTTTCAAAAAAATCAAGCTAGTTTGGATAAAAGCTTTTGGCTTCAAAGAATAGGTAAACCTTAAAAAAATTTAAGTCTAAAATTACTTCCTTAGACTTTGGGAGGAAGAATTTACAAAAATGATGGTCCAGATAAAGAATCACAAGTTCAGAGAAGCTCTTTAATCTTGGAAAATTAAAGAATTTCAAGTCTAAACATTGACAAAGGATTTGGCTACACTATACAAATCATATGCTAGGTTAAGTCCTAATGTAGTAAAATAAATTGATTGATACCTAGGGCATCAAGGGCCATATAATTTATAAAATAATCATGGTAGAGCACTCACTTCTATTCTATATTTTTTGCAATGTCATCATGATATAAATAGGTCACACCTGAAATGAATGTAGAGGATTTGTTATACCCAAAAAATTGGTTCATTAACTATGAATCTTGAACTTTGACTACAAATCTTAATGAAGTTTCTCACCCTTCTTTGTGAAAAGCAAAGAACCAACAGTAAATGGGTTTGTTTATACATACAAGGACAAAAGAGAGAGAGAGAGAGAGAGCGAAAATTTCTCATATCATAGTAGCAATAAAGGAAGAAAGCTTTAAGAGCAATGTTAGAAAGAGCATGCAAATGGTTGTAGTGGCTAAATGTATAGTGATAAAATGAGGAGATGAATTGGGTATTTATAGCAAAAGAAAAGTATAACTTTTCCTTTTAGGTTGATAATTGAGTTACACTCACTTTAGATCCAAAAAGTTGTAATTGTCAATCCAAAAAATGCATTTTCTTAATCCTAATCATAAAACATGTTAGGATCATAATCGTACATCGAAAATCTAAAATTCAATCAATGGTTGCAATCCCCACTTAAAGTAGCGATCTTAGAAACCTTGCATTTTATAATAAATTCTTTAGGAGACACATGTAAAGATGTTCTTTAATCATGACTATATCCTTATTTTAGAGTTTTGTGAAAATTAACAAGCAAAAATGACAAAAAGATGACAAAAAGGTAATAACTAGGTGAAGAAAAAGAACAAAAACCATTGGCCAACATGACTCGTCATCATTCTATCCAGGGACTAGCAAAGTTAGTCCACTCTTATCCTATATGTAGGAGGATGTGACTTTCTACCATATACAAAGTTGCTATTGTTTATTTTTTACAAATTTATATTATCCCTTCCTAAGGACCACAGGTGAGACTGTAAGAGAATTCTAATCGTGAGTTCTTAGGAAAAAAAAGAGTAATATGCAATAGCGAAAGCAACAAAAAGAATATTCTATGCTAAGGAACTTCTGAACTTCCAATGAACACCATGCATTCACATAACCTTCAATTTGAGTATAAATATTGAAAGCACGAGGATACGGAAACAAAAAGGAGAAGCCAAGATGCGATGCAAAACGAAACAAAAGATAACGCCAAATCCTATGAATTGAAAGTGCATGAAAGGAGAGAAGCATAAACGAATCGAAACCAAATAGGAAGCCAATATGGAAGACAACCCTTTTTATTAATATGTTTCAGAACTCGGTTACAATCCGCCTCCTCCATTTTTAGGGGCTAGGAGCGTTAAAAGTGTTCTTGTCACATCCACAGATGGTATTCCTTCTTCCGCGTGCCCACATGTAGAATGGGCGGACCAAACGTCATCGCCGCTTGCGTTGATGAGTCTTGACTCCTTGCTGCTCCTCTAAGGTCGAGATCCTACGTTCAAGGAAACAGGAAATAGTCAGTAGCACCTGTAGATAAAATAAAACATGCAATCCCCAAGCCTACGATTAGTGAATGCAAAAAATGAATAAAACGGTAACTGAAATAGATCCAAATGAACTAAAAACTTGATAGGGGCATGAGGACATCACCAAGAGGGCACTGCAATTGGAACAGTCAAAAAATTAGCCACAGATTCGTATTCGCTCCGGGGCGGGACGAATAGACCTGCAACAAAGTGTCAAAAAGCACAGTCCCAAATGTCACATCTAGGAAGCTTCCAAATCACCTGCAAAGTTGGGGTTAGCTAATTGGGGGTATTTTGGGAAGACCCAAAAGGTCAGATTTTCCCAATTTGGCCTCTATCACCGAGAATTTGATGATGCTACCTGCAAGTTAGTAAAGGCGGGAAATGATAAAAACATGATCAAAAATGCTCAAAACGATGTGAAATTTGAATGACAACCTATCTAAGAAGTATAGAATCAGATGCAAAAATAAAAGAAAGGAAATCTACCATAGATTTCTATTCGCTCCGGGGTGGGGCGTTTAGAACTGCGACAGTTTGGGGGGCGCCCGAGGGCAGGACGCCCATCGTTTGGGACTCTGTTTTGGCACCAATCCACTTGGGATGGGTCCAAAACCTCTTATGGGGTGTTGTCGAAAAATTTGGTGGGATATTGTGGCCAAATGTTTGGGTTTGGGTCTAGATTGCGCTTCCAATAATCACCCAATAACCTCCCTCCAAAAGAGAGATCAAGGATGTAAAAGCACAATCGATGGGTGAGGATATAATTTGGCAGCACTTCATTGCTCCAAAGGCTCCTCTCTGTCTCTCCTTTTTGGGTGAGAAGACTCACCAATTTATAGACCTAGGGTCTCTCTGTTTGAATGCGCATGCGAGGGCGCCACTTGAGTTGCTTGTCCTATTTTGAGAGAAAATATTATTCCCTGATTTAGAGTCTCCTTGCATGAGGCCTCCAAAATCAAAGACATGCATGACTGAAGTCTCTCTCCTTGATTTGAAGTCGTTCCTCGCAATTGCATGGCCTGAAGTTGTAGTTAACTGGCGGACCTATCGAGGTTTGACTTTTTGCCAGTCAAACCTGCTATTCGCCTCACCCTGGGGTGAATGCTGCTAATCGTCCCTGGGTGGGACGAATACTAGTTTGTAATCATCCCAGGGTGGGACGAGTAGGGAGCAAAGTGCCAAAAGGTGCCAAATTGACCCTTGACCTTCCAAACTACTTTTGGGAGTGGTTAGGACCACTGTTTAACCTCTGGGGGCTGCCCTAGGGGCTGTGTGTGTCAATGCGATCGGTGCTTGTTGTCACATAATCGGATTGGTGCTATTTTGGTGTCTACAGATGCCCCTTTTTGGGAAGCGCTGTGCAAGGCGCAATGCTGAGCAAAAATAGATAACCAAAGCACTAATGATTAGGGTTTCTCAGTAACCTAACCAATTCTTGATGCCCCAAGTATGGAAAGGGCATGCATTCTTGAATCCTTGCTTTTGACGAGCTAAGGAACTTAATTCAAGTGTTAACCTTTTTCGGTGAGGTGTTACTTGAGCTTGGACATTGATCAGTCATGAATAGGCAAAGGGCGCAACCTTTTGTCTATGGGAACCTTGAGTTCATGATTCATGAATGCCAAGTGTTTGATCAACTTGTGATTATTGCTTGTTTGCTGCCCCAAGCAGGGGCGTGATTGTCTTTATCAATGATCCTTTGAATGCGTGTCATTTCCTTGATTGGGTATATTTTTGTTGATTGGTGACTAAGTGTGACTACCCCCTCAAGCGACGAATCGATGAGGGAATGACCGACATGAGAAAAGCGACGAGTCGCTTGACCCAAGATGACTTATGTAAGGGTGCCTTCAGTTGTTTACCATTGAATGCTTAAGCAGTTTCCGAACATTTTGACCTATTTTTGGTGGGTTTTAACCCTTTTTGTGACGCATTTTGGAGCTAAAATTGTCAAGAATTCGTCCTCCCATGGAGCGGTCCGCTATGGTAGCCTTCTTAGGGAGTAGGATAGTGATAATTTGTAACCCCAATGTCTATTTTGGAGCCAAGAATGTCGAAGGCCCTCGTTGGATGTTTTTTTTTTTTTTTGGGGGGGTTCCCCTTGGGGGGGGGGGGGGGAAAATTTTTCTCCCATGGAGCGGTCCGGCTATGGTAGCCTTCTTAGGGAGTAGGATAGTGAGGATTTGTGACCCCGACGTCTATTTTGCATGCCCGAAATGTCAAGTGCAAAAGCACTCTTATCGGACACTTTTTTTGCTTGTTTTTGGTGCATTTTGTGCAGTTTTTGTTGTTTTTGAAATTTTTGCTCTGTAATCATTCCTGGGTGGGACGAATACCAGTTTAGTAATCATCCCAGGGTGGGACGAGCGCTAAACAGAGTGCTCATCCCAGGGAGGAACGATTATAGGCTCAAAAAGCCTATTTAAGGGCCAAAACTAGGTTTTGGGCTCATTTGCATTTGTTTTTCCTAGCGATTTGGAGCTCTGAGGAGGAGGAGGTCAAGTCTACGAAGCGAAGCGCTACCAAATTTTCCTGCCACCATGAGTTCACGGACCGGATCATCCAGCGGTGGAGCCGAAGCGAGACCAGTGAGTGCTCTTCCTCTTTTTGTGCAGTATTAAAAACCGCAATTTTTTTTTCTTTTTGTATTTTGTTTTTCAAATTAAAAATGAAACCCTAAATAGAAAGTGTTTTGTTATTATTGTGAATTTTTGTGTTATGGCTTCATTAAAACTTAGGTTGAAACCCTAGTGGAAACCATGTTGTTTTTGTATTTGTTGTAAACTAAAAGAAACCCTAGTCTATCAAAAATTAAAACTTAGCTTAAAACTTAGTTTAACCCTAGTTAAACAAAGATCAAAAGTTAGTTTAAAACTTAGCTGAAAAACTTAGTTTAGAACGTAACTTAAAACTTCGCTTAACCCTAATTTAACAAAGATCAAAACTTAGGTTAAAAACGTAGGGTAAAACTGAGTTTTAACAACGTAGCTCAACCCTAGTTATTTTTTTGTTGTTTTTGTTTGTGTTTTTAATTTATCAGTTTAGAGTTAAAAACCCTAGGACTAACAAATTTTTTTTTTATTTTTTTTTTTTTTTAATTTATAGTTTAAAGTTAAAAACCCTAGAACTGAGAAATTATTTTTTTAATTTTTTGTTTGTTTTTAATTTATCAGTTAAACTTAGAGTTAAAAACCCTAGGACTGACAAACTTTTTTTTAATTTTTTTTTTTTTAATTTATCAGTTTAGAGTTAAAAACCCTAGGACTCACAAATTATTTTTGAATGTATTTGTTTGTTTAATTTATCAGTTTAGACTTAGAGTTAAAAACCCTAGGACTGACAAATTATTTTTTGAATTTTTTGTTTGTTTTTAATTTATCAGTTAAACTTAGAGTTAAAAACCCTAGGACTGACAAATTTTTTTATTTTTTTGTTTTTTTAATTTATCGATTTAGAGTTTAAAAATCCTAGGAACTAAAAATTATTTTTGAATTTTTTTTTGTTTTAATTTATCTTTAACTTAGAGTTAAAAACCCTAGGACTAAAATTATTTTTGAATTGTTTTGTATTTTTGTGAATTTTGTCACTCGTTATTTGTCTATTTTTAGTTGTACATTGTGTTATGCATTGTTGTATATTTTTTCATGGTTTTAATGTTTTTGTGTTGTTTTCTTGTGCAGGTTGTGAAGAGCCGGTACCGTGTGCCCACGGTTTTCACTGAAGCACGTGAGGCACTGACTTTGGCTGACTAGGAGTGGCTTGATGCCCTTGGGCTCAAGCAGGTGACTCGACGGAGCCTATGGTCGAGGATCGGGCCTATCTGACGGCCCTGATCAACTTATGGGATCCTCGGACCAACACCTTCCATCTCCCAACAGGGAGATGACGGTGACCTTGGAGGATGTCTATCGAATTCTGTGGATTTCGATAGACGGACTGCCGATCAGGATGATGTCGTGGGATCAGAGGAGAGCAGTGTTGACATGCTGCTTTGGGCATGGGGAGGAGATGGGGGTGGACAACCCAGTGGAGAGGGCAGAGGGTGACTGCCAGATTGGTGGCATTTTGGTTCGATGGTGGTTAGAGATGGGTGTGTTGGGAGTGAGGCACGCCATACTGATGGGCCTCATTTCCAACATGTTGCTACCCGACTCTTCGGGTGCGAGGTTCCCATGGAACCTATTGGAGGTGGTGTTCAAGTTGGTGGAGTGTCCTACGGAGGCACCTATGATCATGAGATGGGGATAGACTCTACTGGCACAGCTCTATGATGAGTTGTACGAGGTCCACTACCGGAGGCAGAAGGGGATTGGATGTAGCTATCTGTTGTAGTGCTGGGCTTGGCAACACATAGCAGTGGAGAGGTCGATTGGGTTGCCATGGATGACTCAGGGAAGATGGTAGACCGAGAGATCGGATACGGGGCATTATGGCAGTGGTCTAAGCAGGGGCAGAGTCGATGGTGGGCGGTGTCATAGGGCACTATGTCGATGCCTTCGCTCAGCTTACTCCAAGGAGGTGTTCTGGTGCCCATACCGGGACTGTCCAGCTTGGCTTGAGGCTAGAGAGTGGCTACGATGGGTTCATAGGGGGAGGTGGCTGATTGGGTGGCATGGGACTGAGCAAGAGTTCTTCCCATATGGTCGAGTGACACGATAGTTTAGGGTGCACCAGGGGTTACCTAGTGAGCCCTTGATCTATCGATATCAGGGGGACGAGAGGACTCTGGTCTGGCCAATCATTACACCACTAGGTGAGGATTCAGATACAGTTATTGATGCACCTAACATGGATGACATCGGGGCGACCACTGAGTATGACCAGTGGTGGATACTATGATGATGGTGAGGCGAGGGACCTCTAGGAGGTAGAGGAGGGGGAGGGTTGAGGGTGGAGAGGCACCAGGAGAGGATTGGGGGTTCCACTCGAGGATGCAAACATGGTAGAGGTGGATGATTTTGGGGAGGATTTTGGGGTTTCGGATCACGCCGAAGATGTAGGACGTCCCAGTAGTGGGAGCCGAGGAGCTACTTTCCAGATGCCAATGCCTCAGGAGTCTCGGGGATATGGAGGTGAGGTTCGCACTGAGAATGCATGATTGGAGGGGCTACTTCGAAGGTGGGATGAGGAGCTTGAGGATGCACTACGGGAGAGGGATCTCCTACGAACATAGTTGGCAGAGTGGGAGAACGCATTGGCTGCATACCATCGATGGGATGGGGATACCGATGCTGCACGGGAGATTGATCTCCTACGGATGGCAGAGAGGGATAAAGTATTGGTACATGATGAGAACTTGGCCATAGTTCATCAATGAGAGATGGACTTGATTCAGCATCGATTTGAGATGGAGGCAGAGATTATCCACCTCGGGGGTAGATTCCTATGGCTAGTGTAGGTGGATCATCACATCGCATGAGAGGGAGCGATACTGAGCAATCAGCATCCTCTCGACATAGGCGACTGGATGAGGGAGGCGCTAGTAGGCATGATGCGAGGGCTAGCAAGCCACCCTGAGGGGTCCCATAGGACCCACACCACGGGGGTAGTTCTCGTCGCATCGATCCTACGTGATCATGGTGGCCGATGCCCTAGGCTTGGGGGTTTTTGAGTTTTTGTTTTGTTTCGAGGTCAGAGGACCGGTTATTGTAGCCTACAGGCATTTTTGATGATATATATATAAATGACTTTCTTTGTGTTTATACACTTTTCATGGTTTTTGTTTCTATTTATGCACAATTATTTATGATGATGTATGCATGTGGTATTATGAATGCGATGTGTCTAATTAGATGATGTATGCATATGGAATGAATGAAATGAGTTGTTGATAACTTGTCGATGGCACCATAGACTGTACAAGATTTATTAGATTTTTGTACTTATGTGATGGCTTTGTGGAATGACTTTGCATGTGATAACTTTGTTTTTGTACTTTTTGCATATTTTTTGATGGTGATGTACGTAATGAAATGTACCAGTTGTTTTTAAAATGTAGTTAAGATTTTTGGAGATTCAGATAGTTTAACTAGCTAGCCAAGACTGTACATTTATCTCGCAAGACTTTTGAACAAGGTATAAATCCGACTTGAGTTTAACCAAGTTATTTCACATCCCTGTGTGTGCAATTGAGTTCGTTTATGTGGTATTTGTCAGGATACCGCCAATGCTAGATAGGCTGTCAACCAAACCTGTATTGAGGATCACCTAATTAGCTCCACTAACTCCATTGTTGTATTTAGTAAGATTAATCCATGGGACAATCTAAGGTACCATAAGCTAGCTCATCCACATGCAAACATTGGTCTGCTCACACGCAAAGCTAATGTGATAGACATATCGTCATGCATTTAGGATACCGCCATTGCCAGGTAGGCTGTCCACCAAACCCGTAATGAGGATCACCTAGATGGTTTTCGAATGCTGAGAATTCCAGGGATTCAAGTTCAGGATTTTTATTTGCTCAATGTGTTAGGATACTTGCTCGTATACATAGTGATGAAAATCACTATTTATTTTTCTCTTTTGTTTTTCTTTTTGAGCAAGGATTTTGAATAGTGGTGATAACCACTATTATTTGATTTTGGATTTTGAGCTTCGTAAGGTTGAGCTTGTAGGTTGTTGGCTTATGAATGACATTGATCCTTTTGGCCTTGGGGATGACTACCCATCCTATTCAGGGACGTGTAGTACGAATCCTTACGACTTTGGGAACCAAAGGGGATTAGGGATATGATGAAGTAAGGGCATTGATCTTTTAGGCCTTGGGGATGACTACCCATCCTTGTCAGGGATGTGTAGTACGAATCCTTATGACTTTGGAGACCAAAGGTGATTGTGATGATGGCTTGTTGGGATTTTTCTTTGGAATGGCATTGATCCTTTTAGGCCTTGGGGATGACTACCCATCCTGTTTAGGGATGTGTAGTACGAATCCTTACAACTTTGGGGACCAACGATGATTGGGATTTTTGCTAGTGGTGAAAACCACTATTTATTAGGGGGAATTGATGGGGAAGAGCTTGTCCTTTTGTCAATTCTCAGCACTCTTGAACCATTCGCACAGGGGGATGAGCAGGCTAATCTTTCACCTATGGTACCCTAGACTGCTTTGTAGGTTTCTCTTGCATTCACACAACTTAGGAATTATTTTATGTGTTTTAACTTGTGTAGGGATGTTACATAACGAGGCGTGACCCAAGTAAAACTTTCCCTTGTAAAATCTGTTTAACTTTGTACAGTTTTTGGCTAGAAATTTAAAGACAGTTGAATGACGAAAACCCTATATACATTAGGAGACAACTGACTATGCTAAAAATGGGGATGGTGTTATTCGGGATGTATGTGTTTATAAAATGGATTTGATGTGGAAAATGATGGAATTGCCGAGCAATTACAGTCTATGGTGCTTGTGACATGTATGACCAACAAATATGCAATGTATGGATGCGATGCCTAATGCAACTTATATTTTTGTATTTTGATTTTTACGAGTATGCATGGAATGGAGATGCAAATTTTTTTGTTATTTTTGATGATTTTATTGTTTTTGTTTGTTTTTGAATATTTATTTTTTGACCAAGCGGTTATGGTAACCCTTGGAGCTTTTGGTTTGACCAAAGGGTTTATGGATACCTTTGGGGCATTTTTGGGTTGACCAAGCGATTGTGGGAATCCTTGGAGCTTTTGGGTTTTGACCAAAGGGTTTATAGATACCTTTGGGGCATTTTGGGGTTGGACTATGGCTCTCTAAATGTGGAATGGCCTCAAATGACTGATGTTCAAGGGTTCTAGTTCCTTGATTCCTTCAAGAGAGGTGAGCCGGTATGTTCCAGGTCCTATTTTACTATCAATCACATAAGGACCTAACCAGTTTGTCATGAACTTGTCCCTTAGATGGGACGACAAATTAGAATTCTATTGGTTCTCTTTTAAGACCAAGTCACCAACCTGAAAGTCCCTTAGGTGAACCTTCATGTTGTATGCTTTCTTAAGTCACTCTTGATAGATACGCAAATGCTCGAGAGCATTGACGCATCATTCATCGAGCAACGTAAGTTGGTCTAACCGGGCCTACCATGTAGTGTCATCATCGATGAACTCTTGCATTGAAATGCGCAGTGAAGGGATTTCCAACTCGAGAGGCATGACTACCTCGGAGCCATACACCAACGAAAATGGAGTTGCCCTAGTGGGCATCCGAATGCTAGTGCGATAAGCCCATAGGGCAAGTGGGATTTGAATGTGCCAATCCTTATGACTATCTACGATGGTATTTTTGAGGATGGTGACTAGCATTTTGTTTGATGCCTCTGCTTGCCCATTTGCTTGTGGATAATAGGGTGTTGAAAAACTATGCTGAATTTTGTACTTTGTTGTCAAAGCATGCACATATTTATTCTTGAATGACGTCCCATTATCCGAGATGATCTTGGATGGAATACCAAAATGACATATGATGTTATGTAAAATAAACTCCGCAATGCGGGTTCCAATCGTAGAGGTTAGCGGAATTGCTTCCACCCACTTGGTGAAGTACTCTATGGCCGTTATGATGAACGTGTGATGACCTGACGATGTAGGGGAGATCTTTTCGATTAGATCGAAGCCCCACTACGAAAAAGGCCAAGCCGATTGGATCGGTTGCAAGGCCTGAGAAGGTACGTGTGTCAAATTAGCATGGTGTTGACACTTCATGCACTTCTTTACATATGCGCAACAATCTCACTCTAAATATGGCCAATAATAGCCCATGCGAAGAATGCGCTTTGCGATGGCCATACCGCTAAAGTGGCCACCGCATGTACCATCATGGGCTTGGGTGATCGCCCAAGCGGACTCCTACTGGTCCAAGCAATGGAGGAGGATTCCTTCATAGCTCCGACGATACAAAATGTCTCCTAACAAGACATGTTTTGCCACTTTCTATTTAAATGATCTTTTCATGGCTTGTGTCAATCCAAGTGGGAGGTTACCTAACTTGAGGTAATCCCTGATGGGTGTGTACCAATCCTGCTGATCAGAAACCTTGATGGTATGAATGGCCAATCCCTCTTGAAGTTCATCCCTAGAAAAAGTTGAGTGGGAAAGAACTTGTAAAAATAGCATTGTGTTGCTATTAAGAGGGGTCGGGGAGAACAAGGACCCCTAGTTGGCTTGAGTCAGACAATCATGGATTCGAGAGAACCTATCCTGAGATGGTTCAATCTGGATCAGGTGGATTCCTGGCGTTAGGTTAGAGCTTGCATGCTCCATCATGGATTGCGATAATGTTTTGACCTGAATGGTTGTCATCTCACCGGAAGGGTCTTGCGGGATTAGTGACCCCAAGGAGGCCATAGTGTCCGCAAAATGATTCGATGATCGAGGGAGTGCCTCGATGTCATACCATTCAAGTTGTGCCAAGAATTTGTCCACAAGGGCTTTGTAGGCCTACAGAACTGGGCATTTACATTGGAATACCCCTTTGACTTGATTGAAAATTAACAATGAATCACCAAAGATGTTTAAACGTTTGATGTTCATGGTGACTATTGTTTGAAGACCTATGAGCAAGGCTTCGTATTCTGCATTGTTGTTGGTGCATGAGAAGTCTAATTTAAATGATAGAGGCATTGGAGCCCCTTGTGGTGTGAAGAATACAATTCCCGTGCCACCTCCTTGCTCACATTTAGAACCATCGAAGAATAGGGTCATGTCAGCCTGTGACTCAAGCTCATCAGAATCTGGCGATTCTAAAACATGGAAGACCCCATCATCCGGTAGTTCTATGGTCAGAGGCTGATCATCTTCAAGAGGAGCCTCTGCTAGTTGATCGGTGATGACTTGACATTTTATGGATTTCTGTCCAATGAATTCTATGTCAAACTCCATCAACAACATGATCCATTTCGTCATGCGGCTACTATGATAAGTACGACTCATCATGTATCGCAATGGATTCTCCTTAGACACAACATACGTCGTATTGCTGAGCATGTAGTGGCATAGCTTTTTGGTAGCAAACACCACTGCCAAGCAGAGCTTCTCAACGTATGCATAGTTAAGTTCATAACTGACCAGGGTGCGGCTAAGATAGTAATTAGCCTATTCTTTGTGTAGTTCATTTTTTTGGGATAGCATGGCACCCAGTGCCACCTCAGTAGCTGAGATGTATAAGTAGAATGACACTCCTGGTCTAGGTGGTGCCAATACTGGCGGTGAAGCCAAGTATTGTTTAATGTCATCAAAGGCTGATTGGCACTCGTCATCCCAGTGAAATGCTACCCCCTTGTGCAATAATTTATTCATGGGTCGACACTTGTCAGATAGCTGTGCTATGAAGCGCTTGATTGACGTGACCTTTCCTTGCAGACTTTTGAGCTGCTTGATGGTAGTTGGGGGAAGCATTTCAAGGATTGCCTTGACTTTGTGTGGGTCTACCTCGATTCCTCATTTGGAGACTATGTAACCCAAGAGCTTTCCAGATGTGATGCCAAATACGCACTTCTTGGGGTTTAGTCTGACTTTATGTTCAATGAGGCGATCGAGGATCTTGCTCAAGTCATCGAGATGATCTAGGCGCAAAAGAGATTTGGCCAACAAATCATCCATGTAATCTTCCAAAGTTTTATGCATGTGATCATGGAAGATGTATGTCATGGCACGTTGGTAGGTGGCGCCAGCATTTTTAAGGCCAAAGGGCATGACCTTATAACAAAATGTCCCCCAAGGCATTGTGAACGCCATTTTTAGTTGGTCCTCGAGATTGATACGAATTTGATTGTATCCTGAGAAACCATCCATGAGGGAAAGCATTTCATGGCCCGCTGTAGCGTCTACCAATGCGTCGATGCTAGGCAAGGGGAAATCATCCTTAGGACTCGCTTTGTTTAGATCTCAAAAATCGGTGCATATGCGAATCCTCCCATCGAGATTTTTGATGGGCACCATGTTAGACAACCATGGTGGGTAATCCATGCAGATGACAAACTGTGCATCCAACAACTTTTGTAGCTCATATTTGACCATTAAGGCTACTGTTGGATGCATCTTACATAGTTTTTGCTTTACTGGCTTGACTGTCGGATCAAGCGTAAGATTATGCATGACTAGCTATGGGTCTAGCCCCGACATGTCTTTGTAGGACCATGCAAAAACCTCCTTCTTCTCTTTGAGAAGGGCAATGTAGTCGGCTTGCTCTTCGAGGGATAGACTTACCCCCAGCTTGATGATTTGCAAATTCACTGGATCTGAGCCGATGTCTACGTCAGTCGTCTCCTCGACCGACATGTGGGACCCGTCCTCCAACTGGTGTGGAGTTGGGATCAAGTGGATATCATTTGCTGAATTTAGATCATCGTTCGGAACGTCAGGTTCCTCTTCAGCATGGAAGACATCCTGAGTCTGTCCTGGGGTGAAATGGAACATCCCACCGCAAGGCCAATACTCTGATGGGGATGGCGGTGTGTCAGCGTGATCCCAGTCTATAGCATCTAGGTCTAGATGCAATGACCATGTTGGGTCGGCTGGATTATGGATGGGGGTGGTTAAGTCAATGGAGATCATGTTAATGAAATGATTTTGGTCTCCATTACCATGGGTGTGGTTACTCGGACATCCTAGGTGATCTTTGTGCTCTGGATCTGGCTCTATGGGTACTGGCACAAATGGATCGGCCCTATGTGTGGATAAGAGGATAGGGTCTGCCCTAGGCACTGATGGCTCTATAGGGTCTCCAGGTGGAAGGTGCTCTCTATATACCTAGAGTGGCGGGTGCAGTAATTGGTCCAACTACGCCGGGTTGAGGTGCCACCTATGCCTTGGCCCGATGTGTAGTTGTTCAAACATGTCATCTATGTCCAAGGGATATTGTTGCTGTCGCATATGATTGAGATAAGCCATCTCAGTTTCATCTTCATAATCACTGTCGGAGATCCAAAGGCCTTCGTTGGCTCCGATAGCTGTTTGTGACATATGAGGCTCATCTTGCTCGAGCAAATTAATGTGGTCCCATCGAGGTTGTTCCGCTCTCTATGGGGGGACCTGATTCTCTTGAGGTGGCATATGCTCAATTGGAGCATCCAAAGGGAACATTGTCAAGAAGCTCTCTGATAATCATCCATGGGAGTCACTTGTGAATGATTGCTATCAGACTCGAAAGGATCCCAAGGTGCTACCTCGTACTCTGACTCATCTTCTGAAGACCCTTCTTGGTCTTGTCCATATCCCTCTTGTAGGTGAGTCCTCGAACTTTCTCCCTTTTCGACCGAAGGGAAAGGGTTGTTAAGGTCAACAAGGTTGGTTGTTAGCAATGGGAGATAATCCCCCAATGTATATGTTGTGTTAGGATTGGCATATGGATCTAATGCCAACCCATCCTTGTTGCCTATCCCTAGGCCTTGCATGTTCTCTACCAAGATGTCCAGGGGCAGGGGGTGGTTGAACCCTACTCCTGACTTGTCATACGACATTTGATATCTCGGTTGGCATAGAACACGCACTCCTTGTTCATACCGGCCCAACCCATATCCATGCCAATTACATTGGCCAAGATATCTCAAAGCAAATTATGGGTTGGACAAATAGTTGACGTCCTCAGCAAAGGGCTCTTCATCTTCGTCTTCTTGCATGTAAGGTTCAATGCCATTATCCAGGCCCCCATAAACAAAGTTTGTCTGATTGGGTGGGTAGCCTAGAGGAACCACAGAGCCGATGGGGAGGCGAGGTCTCCCCATGTCCTGCATGGACTCAAGTGCGGGTGTTGCTACAATGTTCCGCACTAGATACTCCCCTAGGCCCATGTTGGCCATCTCAACGGTGATCATTGGTGGTTGAGGGGGAGCGAATGGGAGTTCTTCTGGAGTCCACTCCATGTAGGGTGAACTAGGCATCTCGACTTCCATTCGGCTAGGCATCTCTTCGATAGAGATGGTTGAGACTAGGGGTGGTTCCTCTTCTAGGGGTTTCTTTCCCTTGTCCTTTGGTGTGGCCATCGTAGGTGGCATCATTGTTGAAGGACCAGATGAGGAAGATGGACCCGACTAGGGATTTGATGGACTTGTCAATGGGGATGCCTATGGAATCGGACCCTGTTTAGATGGATTCAACTAAAAATCCAAATGCATTGATGGAAGGGTCGACTGTGGCATTAGTTGCACCGTATTGCAGTACTTGAAGGGCTCTAAGTCTGTCGGGACTACATGCACCTATCCTTCAAATGTATACTTTAGGCACTGATGAGCTATTGAAGGGACACACTTCATGTCCCTGATCCAAGGCCGGCCCAACAAGATATTATAGGCCATCTCACCTTCCAAGATGTGGCACAATGTATGAATAGTCTTTTGTCCCACTTGGATGGGTAGGACAATTGTGCCAACCGTCGAGCATATTGCATCATTGAATGCTCGAAGGGTATAGGTGGAGGCCACGATGTGAGATGTCGACAACTTTAGATGTTTCAATGTTGTTGTTGTAATGATATTACTGGATGAGCCAGTGTCCACCAACACCCTCTTATACGGAATCCCGTTGACCCATGCAATGACGTGCAAGGGTGGATCCACCACATCACCAGTCACCGATTTCAATTCATCTTCTCTAAAGGTGATGACTGGTTCTGTACATTGTTTTACATGTCCCACAAAGTTGTTGAAAGAATTTGCTTCATGGGGCTGCAGCTCGATGGCTTTTAATATCTCCATTAGAGCCTCCCGATGGGGCGCTGATTGTTGAATGAGCTCGTATATGGAGAGCCTAGCCGACGTGGTCCTTAGACTTTGGGTAAGTCTAGTCCGAATCGTGGCCACTGGTCTAGGTGGGGGAGGTTGCGTAGGGTGTTGTTGAGGTTGTGACGTCGATGGAACTTCTCCGGTGGCCATCGCGGGGGCAGCTCCTGGGTACCTCCTGTTCCTAGTCACTATGCTTATCATCCCTACATACCCCTGCATGGGGCAATTCTATTGCACCTCATTGACTTGAAGGGGTTTTGCCTATGCATCATGGGCAGGCAGGGGGTCTCTGAAGACTCCCATCTATTGGTTGTTTGGCGCTACGGGGTTGTCCACCGCCAACGTCTTGTTGTCGATTAGGTCTTGCACCAAGCCTTTAAACTTCCAACATGCATTAAGGTCATGTCCCTTCCATCTGTGGAACCTACAGTACAAGTCCTCCCTGTACCCCTTAGGCTTTGGCGCATTGGGGTCTATGGTTTGAATCTCGGGCAGGTTGATCAAGTTCGCCATTGACAAGCGGTCAAACAAGGAGTCCCTGGACTCTGTGTAAGGTGTGAATTGTCGCCTAGGGTGATGCTACTGATTTTGTTCTTGCCTCTGGTTTTCTCTATCATAATTGTTAAGAGGCACCGCTTGATAGTTAGCCT
The DNA here is from genome assembly GCA_028583015.1 of Wollemia nobilis. Classification (NCBI taxonomy): domain Eukaryota; kingdom Viridiplantae; phylum Streptophyta; class Pinopsida; order Araucariales; family Araucariaceae; genus Wollemia; species Wollemia nobilis. The sequence continues at coordinate 1,360,755 of JAQPPZ010016941.1, forward strand.
TTTGAGGCTGTGTTGCTTGTGCAGGCTTAGGGACGTTTATAGCAACCTGATTGACCGCAATGGGTTTCTGTTGCATGGTCCCTATTTTGGTGTTCTTAGACCATTCTTTCTTCTTTGGCTTGGCAATCTCGCCATCCTGTATCTTGATCTCCTCAATGATTCTGGCTTGTGCCAGAGCTTCCTCAAGAGTGGCATATTGTTGTAGCTGCAATAGCATGGAGATCGATCTCAAACAGCTCTTTGAGAACATTTGGGTCAGGTCGGACATGGGAGGGAGGTAGGGCAGCTTTGAAAGCAACGTCCTCCATCGGTTCCCATATGCCACCATGGTTTCTTCCTCATACTACCTGAGGCTAGCTAGGTCGCTTAGTGATGCCTTTTTCTTGGTGTTGAAGGTGAAGCGTTCGAGGAACGCGTCCACTAGCTGATCCAAGTTACTGATGCTATGTTTTGGCAACTGAGTGAACCAATCCGAGGTAGGGCCTACGAATGTGGTTATAAATGTTCTTAGCAACAAAGCATCATTGTCCTGAATGCCAAAGCATTGGCTCAAGAATCTAGTCACGTGCTCTTGGGCATCCTCCTCCCCTCTAAAGAGTGCCAACTGGGGCAGTTTAAAGTGTTCAGGGTATGGAGGTGCCGACACTGACGGATGCACAGGATGACTATGGAGTTGGCGTAAAGTAGGCTTTTGGGGCCCAGAAGTCTTGGTCTCCATAGACTCTAAGCGCTCTAACAACGCTTTATATGCATCGAAGGATTTAATTTCTTCCTCCTTAGTTTGCTCCCATTGTGGGTTGCGGGGAACTTGAGGCCTATGGAGGGGTGGCTGGATAGCACCCCCTCTGCCTTGGTAGGGCATTTCAGCCCGCTCTTCTTCTTGTTCATACTCCTCATAGGCTTCTTGAGGAGTGCTTAGGTGAGACCTATAAACATGGGTGGGTGCCCGCGGAGGGTGCCCATCATTGTTTCTGGGAGTGGCCTCCCGCTCAGGTCTAGGAGGTCTTGGAGGTAGCACTTGGTAAGGTCATGGGGACCTGTCTCGCACCAAGGGGTTGTGCCTCTCATACACTTCTACTTTATGCGTGCGAGGGGTTGGGACCTTCTCAGGCACATTGTTATGAAGCAATTCGGTTGTCTGACGTTGAATGCGCTCTTTGCTAAGGTGGTACAGATGCTCTAACTATTGTTGATCTTGCCTGAGCTGCATGATTTGCGCTTGGTGGGTGGCATGTGTGGCAAATTCCAAGTCAATTTGTTCTATCGTCTCATGTTTAGGAAGCCTAGATGCCTCTCCTACATGTCTATCTCGATCATGGTGATCCGAGACCCCTATGGGTTGCTTTCCTCTATCGAGGTTAGCGGCATTCACCCGAGGCTCTGGCCTCAATGGGTGATCCTGATACATAGTAGGTGTGGAGGTGCATCGCTCCCACATTGTGTACTGCTCTTGAGGAACGTAGTGGTCTTCCTCATACTCCCTTTCGTATGCGTGAAAGGTGCGGGCAGAATTGTCTTGCCCTATCTGGAGAGCCTTGTGCTCTGGATTTGGTCTAGTGTTTCTAACAGTAATAAGGGGTAGAGGAGGGATGACAAAATCATGTGGCCCCTCCTTATGGACCCTATGTTGCTCTAGCGCTTCATCACTAGGCCACTCATAACGAGCATCTAAGGGAGGCCTCCTATCTATGTTGAGTGCCACGTGTAGGTTCTCCTCTTGAAAGGATCTATGCTGAGTGGGGGTGCCCCTCAAAGAGGTGCCTCTATAGTCCTATTCTATAATGGCATGATGTGGACTATCTTGTGTGTCAAGCCACCAAGGTGGGATGACCAAGTCCTCAGGACTATATCGGAGGTGACTTGTCCCCCTTTGTGCACTCTCTACAGCTCCTACCCATGATTGGGCTCGGCTACGGGTGTACACCATGGTGATGTTTACCTAAATATGTGTACATTTTTATCTTCTTTTAGGATTTCTTATGCTACACTAAACAGAAGGGAAACACACAATCAAAGCAATGATTATCTTGTTTATAGATTAAAAGTGTGCCCTAAATCTGGTTTAGTGTGTTTTGATTTTGTTTTGAAAGCTTTTGTAAAGAACGTTTAAATGCAATATGATGGCTCTTATGACTCCCAAAAATGGTCGCCCCTTCGATATACCATTTCCAGGCCGATATACCAACCTCTCTATATACCCGCCCTTACGTGAGGGAAACTATTGGTACGTGAGAGCAGATGGTACGTGGAACGTAGGCGGTACGGAAGGGGAATCACTCTATTTATGACACCTACCATAGAAGACTTATCCTCATGCACTGGGAATCACCCCAGCTACACTTGGTCAGCTTTCATCAGGATTTACGTCTAGCAACAATCACGATCGGGGTTATGTATGCAGTATCTCAAGCCAAGGTGGTGATGAAATCCACCGTTGGTCTTGCTCAAGGGTTGGGGTTTTACGACCAACTCCTTGTTGTTTTAAATTACCACGTGGTGTGTGGGGTTCTTTTTAAGTTGCATAAATGAAGGAAACAAGCATTCAAACTCTCCTATGCAAGCAAATAACCAGAGAACAGAAAGCAAAAATTGACAGAAGGTGTTTAGGACCCCTACCTCTTCTCTGCCCAAATCGGATGTCTCTGAATTTCTGCCCTGAAACTGCATAGAGAGCTATTCATCCCTGGGTGAAATGAATAATAGAACTATATTCATCACAGGGTGGGGCGAATGCCCATTCGTCCTTGGGTAAGACGAATTCCAGCTCTGTACTCGTCACAGACTGAAACGAACAGTAGTCCAACGTTTGAAAACTTGGTACCTATAAGCAAAAACAAGCAACTTTGATCAGAAATTTAATCTTAAAATCAAGGGATAGAGGTCCCACCATGATCGCCACTGAAAGCATGAGGATACGAAAACAAAAAGGAGAATCCAAGATGCGATGCAAAATGAAACAAAAGATAACGCTAAATCCTATGAATTGAAAGTGCATGAAAGGAGAGAAGCATAAACGAATCAAAACCAAATAGGAAGCCAATATGGAAGACAACCCTTTTTATTAATATGTTTTAGAACTCGGTTACAATCTGCCTCCTCCATTTTTAGGGGCTAGGAGCGTTAAAAGTGTTCTTGTCACATCCATAGATGGTATTCCTTCTTTCGCGTGCCCACATGTAGAATGGGCGGACCAAACATCACCGCCACTTGCATTGATGAGTCTTGAATCCTTGCTACTCCTCTAATGTCGAGATCCTATATTCAAGGAAATAGAAAATAGTCAGTAGCACCTGTAGATAAAATAAAACATGCAATCCCCAAGCCTACGATTAGTGAATGCAAAAAATGAATAAAACGGTAACTAAAATAGATCCAAATGAACTAAAAACTTGATAGGGGCATGAGGACATTACCAGGAGGGCACTACAATTGGAACAGTCAGAAAATTAGCCACATATTCGTATTCGCTCCGGGCGGGACGAATAGACCTACAACAAAGTGTCAAAAAGCATAGTCCCAAATGTCACATCCAGAAGCTCCAAATCACCTGCAAAGTTGGGGTTAGCTAATTGGGGGTATTTTGGGAAGACCCAGAAGGTCATATTTTCCCAATTTGGCCTCTATCACCGGGAATTTGATGATGCTACCTGCAAGTTAGTAAAGGCGGGAAATGATAAAAACATGATCAAAAATGCTCAAAACGATGTGAAATTTGAATGAAAACCTATCTAAGAAGTATAGAATCAGATGCAAAAATAATATAAAGGAAATATACCATAGATTTCTATTCGCTCCGGGGTGGGGCGTTTAGAACTATGATAGTTTGGGGGGCGCCCGGGGGTAGGACGCCCACCGTTTGGGACTCTTTTTTGGCACCAATCCACTTGGGATGGGTCCAAAACCTCTTATGGGGTGTTTTCGAAAAATTTGGTAGAATATTGTGGCCAAATGTTTGGGTTTGGGTCTAGATTGCGCTTCCAATAATCACCCAATAACCTCCCTCCAAAAGAGAGATCAAGGATGTAAAAGCACAATCGATGGGTGAGGATATAATTTGGCAGCACTTCATTGCTCCAAAGGCTCCTCTCTATCTCTCTTTTTTGGGTGAGAAGACTCACCAATTTATAGACCTAGGGTCTCTCTGTTTGAATGCGCATGCGAGGGCGCCACTTGAGTTGCTTGTCCTATTTTGAGAGAAAATATTATTCCCTGATTTAGAGTCTCCTTGCATGAGGCCTCCAAAATCAAAGACATGCATGACTGAAGTCTCTCTCCTTGATTTGAAGTCGTTCCTCGCAATTGCATGGCCTGAAGTTGTAGTTAACTGGCGGACCTATCGAGGTTTGACTTTTTGCAAATAAAACCTGCTATTCGCCTCACCCTAGGGCGAATGCTGCTAATCGTCCCTGGGTGGGATGAATACCAGTTTGTAATCATCCCAGGGTGGGACGAGTAGGGAGAAAAGTGCCAAAAAGGTGCCAAATTGACCCTTGACCTTCCAAACTACTGTTGGGAGTGGTTAGGACCACTGTTTAACCTCTGGGGGCTGCCCTAGGGGCTGTGTGTGTCAATGCGATCGGTGCTTGTTGTCACATAATCGGATTGGTGTTGTTTTGGTGTCTACAAATATAATTAATGGTGAGTAGAGACTGTACTAGAAAGGTAGGTCCCCTAGCTTTCCTTTACAAGATAGGTGCACAATTTTCCTATTTTTTTCATGTTGTTGTCTAGCATATGCAATAATCTCCCTAATGCATGCAAATGGTTTACGATAACTTTACCAAACACTCAAACCATTGTCTTATAATCACTCTTGTTACAAGAGTGGTAAAATTAATTTAAATGCAATAAATACTTTATCAAATATATATTTATCATTTTTTAGAATGCCCATATAATTATAAAATAAATCCCATGTTACGATGGTAATCATTTTATATGAAATCATCATTGTTCATATTACCACATTTTTTTAATATACCCACCCCTCACACACTCACATAAGCCGTGGTTTGAACCTTGGACCTCCTAAAGAAAAGCTAAAGCTATTACACTATTGAACTGTCCCCCTTGGACCATATTACCACAATTCCTTTACACTCATAAAATAAATTATTATAAATAATTTTATTAAAAATTTAATTGTGACAACTTTAAATTTTATTAAAACTACATTTTAGATTCAAACTTTTTAAATCATAAAATATTCTATTTCATCTTTGACTTATTATACCAAAACATTAACATTTTTGTAATCTAATTTGTCAAACAAAGGAAATAGTGAAATATAAAATATTAGTGGGTTTATCTTCCCATGTGGGGGAGTTGGAGAGAAGTGGGTAGTTAAACTCTCGTGTTGGAGAGACCCTAGGTTCAAATCTCTTCCTCTCATATGTTGCAGATATGCTATGTAATAGTTACTAGGGACCCTATTGGAAGTGTGTTTATCCACCGCTTAATATAATCATGTTCTTTAATGATAAAACAATCAACATTTAAAAAAATATTTAAAAAATTTAATGATTTTGTTATATTTAGGAATCATTCAGTGGAGGAAGTGGCCTCCAAAAGTAAAAGAAAGCAGCCTGGTCAAGCAGGCATATAGATTGACTGACTATACAATTTTTCAAACAAGGTGGAGCTTGTACTTGTGATGTTTACTAATTGCTTAATGTAATCATATGCTTTAATGATGAAACAAGGCATCTGACTCCTTTTCTTTTTAACTCATTTTTTTCTCGAACGTCGCCTGTATAATTTTTTTCTTGAACATCGCCTATTTTTAAAATTAATTATTTTAATCAAAAAAATAGAGTGCACAAATAAGTTCAAAGCAAATAAAAACCCCTAAAGGTGCTATTCTATAATTTCCTTATAAAACTAAGCAAAATATTACATAAAAAACCATTTTTACAATAAAACATTCAAAAATATATATAAGGGGCTAAGATTTTGAATTTTGAATTTTTTTTATTGCATACTCCTAACCTTCCAATGAACACAACCTTCAGTTTGAATATAAAGATAATTAATGATGAGTAAACATAGAGATTGTCCCAGAGAGGTAGGTTCCCTAGCTTTCCTATACGAGGTAGGTCCCCAATTTTCTTCTTTTTATCATGTTGTTGTCTAGCATCTACAATCATCTCCTAATGCATACAAATGATTTAGGATAACATTACCAAACACTCAAACCATGTTATTATAATTAGTATGGTTGCAAAAGTTGTAAAGTTAATTTAAATAATAAATTGAAATACGATAATACTTCATCAAATATATTTATCATTTTCCAAAATAACCATATAATTATAAAATAAATAGCATGTCAAGATGGTAATCATTTTATGTGAAATTATCATTGTCCATATTTCCACATTTTTTATGTACACCCACCCCTGACACACTTGCTGAACCTTGGACCTCCCAAAGAAGAGACAAAGCGTGAACTGTTGCACTATCTTCCTAAACCATATTGCCACAATTCCTTCACTTTCATAAAATAAATTGTTATAAATAATTTACCATATTACCACAATTCCTTCACATTCATAAAATAAATTGTTATAAATAATTTTAATAAAAGTAGAACTATAACAAATTTAAATTTTATTAAAGCTTAACTTTGTCTTCAAACTTTTTAAATCATAAGATATTCTATTTCTATCTTTAAATTATTGTAACAAAACATTTACATTTTTGTTATCTAATTTATATTAAAAAAATAAAAGCGGCGTATACTGACTATGCATAGAGTGACTGACTCCACAATTTGTAAAACAAGGTGAAGCTGGTACTTGCGATGTTTGCTAGTGAAGCTGGTACTTGCGATGTTTGCTAATTTAACAACTTCTGACACTATATAGTTTTTAACAGATTCAGAACAAAGTGTGAGACTTCATAATTTATTCTTCCCTGTTATAAGACCCGAAATTCAAGGCGCCCGACTCCATTGCTTTTTAACTCATTTTTTTCTCGAACGTCGCCTGTGTAATTTCTTCTCTCTCTGTTTTTCTTCCTCTTCACCCTCGGCTGGTGGAGATTGGAACGGGATCTGCAGAGTCTCCTTTTCCTATTTCTTTGCATCCAGCGCACAAATCACACCATTCAGTGCTTCGTCGTGGTCGTCAATTTTATTCATCAGCACTTCAATAATTTCTGCAGAAGTCATTTCCGCCCCACACTCCATTCTCTCTTTCACAGCGGGAAAGAGGGGATGATCATCAATCTGCAAATAATTGAAGGCAAGAGATTTAAAGACAGGAAAAGTGCAGAAGGAGAGCAAGATGTGCATGTCCATCCGACCACATCTCAGCAGGGCAGGATCCAGCTTTTCTTTGTGGTTGGTTGTGAAAATAATGATACGCTCCTCTCCAAAGCACGACCATAATCGGTCTGTGAAATTCAGCAAACCAGAAAGAGTAACTTTGCTACCTTGCTCTTCCATTCCTAGATCGACCTGAGAAGAAGGTTTTGAAAGCCTGTCTGTCAGATCGAGTGAGCAATCGATGTCTTCAATAACAATTATGGATCTTTCTTTGGTTTGGTTAAGAAGCGCACGGAGCAATCGATATCGATGACTTCATCGGCAGACGGAGCAAATCCCAAATGGCTGGAATTCCTGCCACAAAATGCGATTAGTCTTCGAGAATGGACAGGTTTCTCCAGACCTTGGAGATAGAGCTCCGCACTCTCATAGAGCTCATTGGTGTTGACTCCATAGCTCCCCTTAAATTCTGGAATCTCAACATGATAGTAGGGATTGAAATAGTTCTCCACTAACGTCCACCACTGCATTAAAATCTGGGTCAACTGATGGGGAAGAATATTTTGAAGCAAGGTGAAAAGGCCTATAAATGACCATACCTTTCCAATTATTTGATCCATCCTCCAAATTTCTACGCAGGAATGCAGACCAAGTACTGTCGATGGTGTGCAGGCTTTTAAGAAGCAATCAATTCGACCAGGCTAAGGCCAAGAGATTCCTCAACAATGGGATAATACATATTTTTCGATGGCTTGAGGATCACGCTTCCACCTTGACTTTGACTGTCAGATTGGATGACATTTTCACGCCGAAATGAGGGCGTGTCTGTTTGGGCTGATTCTCCATTTCCATGTGATGCTCGTAAATTTCCGATAGGATTTCGTTCCACTTAATACCTCCTCTTCTTCTAGGCATAGACAGACTATACAATTTATCAAAGGAAAACGTGATATCTAAAATATTAATGGGTTTGCTATATCTCCTAATCATTCAGTCGGAGGAAGTAGCCTCAAAAGTAAAAGTAAGCAGCGTAGTCAAGCAGGCATAGACTGACTATACATAATCCTCTCCGTGGTCAAGCAGGCATAGACTGACAACACATAATCCTCTCCTCAACCTATCTTCTGTCCATTTCCCACAGAGTAGTTTCAAACCAGTAATTGTACGAGCAGGAAACAAAGAAAAGTATCATCTTTCCCCTCAATTAATCTCTCTTCCTCACCGACCTTCTTCTCATTTTACGACCACAAATCCAACTGAATTATCCTTCCCATTAAATATTTATTTATTTATTTGTTTAGGTTACATTTTTAATAACTGAGTACAAGTTAGATATTTTTTTTTTTTTTGAGGTTTCTACCTCCAAACATAGGTTAAACAAATCATTGAAGCTGTTTTTATCTCTCCTCCGTAAAGGCAGCATGGAGTGAGGGAGACTCTGGTGGCTCAGGGTTGGTACGGCCATCTTCAAGCTAAGGCACTCAAGTCAAACTACTACCTTGGCATGCCTCCAAATTTAAACCTAAATCTTTTCTTAATAAATACCCAAAATCTTCTCAATCTATTAACTCTTAAAAAACAATTATTTATTTATTGGTATCATCTATAAATGCAACTAGCATCCATCAATTTATTCCTCGCTCTTTCTAGCAAGTTGGCCTTTTCCTCCGTCAACGCGGGCAACAAGTCATCACACCCTTCCAATGTCAATGTGAAGGTCATTGTGGGAAGCCGCAACGTACACGGCGGGCAGGAAGTAATCCCACGAGTTTGAATTTGATGATAGACAAACATCACACCCTTCACCCTTTCAATGTCAATGTGAACGTGATTGTGGGAAGGACGGCTTCTTGTTTTTTACACCGTATTTCCAACCAATATATTTACCAATTTAGTTCTGGCATAAACGTGGAAGAGACGTAGTACTTGCACAATAAGATTCATGCAGTGTTTAGAAACTCGCAACTCGGGAAAAACTCGGCAGCTTAATTTTGGAGAGTTCTTGGCAAAAACTCGGTAAAAACAGGACAAAAAAAATTAAAATTAAAATTAAAATAAATAAATAAACAAAAAAATTATTGTAAGTCTATTATTTCAGATATAAAGTTTATTATGAGCATTATCACTTAGATAAATTTATTGTATATATCAGCAGATAAATTTATTGTATCTGGATTAGCAACATATGTATTAGCAGATGAGATATAGATAAAATAAAGTTTCCTGTATTGTGTATTGATTGTCCTGTCCATCTACTTCAGAGTTGGAATACTATGGAACACAATGGTTATGATCAGATAAAAAATATAGAAATCTATATGTATAAAACAACTATCATTTGAGATTCAACAAGAATGTTTAACTCTTCTCTATATGTATAAAAAAAACATATCATGTTTTTTATCTGCGTCAACAAAAATTTACAACAAAATGAAATGTAAATTTATGTTTTCCCTTTCTTCCCCCTGTAGTTGGTTCTAATGGTGTGTCTTGGCTCTGAACTGGTTGGTGAATTGGAGGTTGCTCAAGTGCAATATCATCATGATATATTTCCTCCAATCCTCTTAAATTTTTTGCTTCCTCCTCAAATGCCTCAAGGTCCTTTGTAGTAAACTCTGCATCCAATGAATCCTCTGCAATCCAATCAAAAAGTGGATCTACCTCTTCCAATTGAATTGCCTCATAGGATTCACTACCCTCCACTTGTCTTGTGCGAAGCCTTAGATTGTATTGCACAAATACAAGATCATTGAGGCGCTTTTGGCTTAATTTGTTGTGCTTCTTGGTGTGTATGGACTCAAATAAAGACCAATTGCACTCACACCCAGAAGAGCTACAAGGCTGACTCAATATGCGAACAACCATCTTCTGCATGTTAGGTGTTTTTCCACCATAGTCCTCCCACCATAAATCTACAAAAAATGATAATTTTAAAAGTATTAATTTATGATGCTATACTAAAATAATGTTAACTAGATATATATTTTTAAATGTTAGACTTTGAAATTTTAAATTCATTACCTGGACGTAAGGTTGACCTTGTTTCTTTACCAAATGGGGATGCAAACAAGCTCCCTCCTACATTCTTATACATCTGCAACTCATTAGTAATAAGGTGATGTTTCTCGATGTTTTCTATCATCCTCTCTGCACAAGTATAAAATGCTTCTTGGACCTCATCATTATCACATAAACTACTATTGTAAAATAATTTGGGGTTCAAGAAGCATCCTATGACATGAATTGGTTGATATAGTTGTCTTGTCCATCTCTTCTAAAAAATGTAGCTAATTGCTTCATATTTATGAATATTGCCACTACAATAATGGTGAATGGCCTCTTTGGCTCTATCCATTACCTCATATAGATAGCCCATGGTCAATTGTTCACCATCTACAAGGCGAAGAACCCTTACCAAGGGTTCAGTCACCTGCAATTAAAAAATAAATATTAAAAATTTAGAGAAAATAATATTTCAATACAAAATAAAATTTCAAAATTTAAATTTGAAATCAACAAGCAAATTACAATTACCTTGAGAATTTCTTGAACAGTTTTCCAAAATGAATTATTATACACTTGGCTTGATATGTTCTGCCCCTCCTCTTTAGCATGAAATGGTGAGGCATCCCATTCCTTGGACACAAACATCCGCTTCAAAGTGGAGGATGTTGAAAGAAGGCTTTGCAAGGCAATGAAATTAGAGGTAAATCGAGTGGTCCCTGGGTGAAGAATGTCCTTCCCATCATTGTACTCCCTCATCAAGCTAAGCACCCATGTGTGGTTATATATAAATCGTGTTATGTTCTTTGCCTGTTCTACCACTGTATTCACCCATGACATTTTGTCAATGTCCTCCAACATAAGGTCAATGCAATGGGTAGCACATGGGCTCCAAAAAATAGAGGGGTACTTCTCATGAAGAAGTCTACCTACAGATACATATGTTGTTGCATTGTCCGTCACTACTTGGACAATGTTATCCACACCTACTTCAACCACAACCTCCTCCAATAAACTAAATAATAGTTGTGCATTTTTTACCTCTTGTGAGGCATCAACTGACTTGAGGAAGACCATAGATCCACCTAAAGCCACCAAGAAGTTTAGGAGTGTGCAATTTCTTCCATCTGTCCACCCATCTGAAAGAATGTTGTAACCCTTTTTCTTCCATACCATCCTTTGCTCTTCCACGAGAGCACGTGTGTTAATCACACACTCCTCCAATAGTGGTCCACTTAAGTCATGTGTAGAAGTTGTCTTTACTCCTTTTCCTAACTCACTTAATGCCTTCACTAGGGCTGCCCAATAAGGGTTGTTCACAGTATGAAAGGGAATGTTGCAATAATACCAAAAATTTGCCATGGCTATCTTGACTTCCTTTGCCTTGTCCCTTCCTATTGCAGTTTCAAATATGGTGGTTTGTCTAGTGTTGGAGCCTTGTCCCACACTTCTCCCACTCCCACTAGCAACACTTCGATGAATGCGAGGGCTAAAAATAGATTCTTCGGCCATGGAATGGACATCTTGTAGTTTAGCCTCATCTTCATAAAAGGAGCTTTGTGGCCCTACTCCTTGTCCAACTACAATTCTTGCCCTTTTATGCTCTATTTCTTTAGCCTTTTTTTTCCACATAAAATCCTTCACCTCATTTTTAACCATGTCATCTACGGTAGGGCAAGGGTCCACATCTTTCCCTACTTGACCAATCAAATGGAATTTGAGGCAATTAATGCCTCCTCGCATGTCCTTACCATAAAATTTACAAATCACTTGATTCGACAAGCTTCCCTTAATTTCATACTTCCACATGGGATCTCTTCCTAGGGCTTGTGTTGATGGAGTCATTTGGGTTTCAGCTATAGAAGGGTTATTGCTCTCCGTAGTGCCAGTGGTTCTAGTGGCATGGGTAGGGCCCTCACCTGAAGAAGCCATATGTATTTCCTAATAAGAGAGGAAATAAAAAATAAAATATTAATAATGACAGGTGTAGCATCATCTGTTGTGGATGTCAGCTATTAATAATGACAGTGATGCTAGTATTTAAATTTCAAAAATAAAAAAAATTTACAGGGCTGCATTAGAAGGTGCATTCAAAAAACTTGAGAAACTTGAATCCCAGGTTAAAAGCAAGTCCTGTCCAGCACAAGTTTCACATTTTTCAAAATACCTTCAATCATGTCCTTAATAAAATCCTTGATCCTTCAGAGCAATCTACCCAAATGCACACACACATACATTACTTTTCTAAAGTAATCTCTTAAAAACCATCCAGGTTACACATGTACAATGGGTTTTTTCTTATTAATCCATGGTTGCAAGGGTTACTAACTACTAACTAAATTATTATAATAAAATAAAAGGGTTAGGATGTGAGGTCCTAGAATTTTAATCTAGTGGAATTAGATAGGGATCAAATTTGAAATTCTTCTTCTTTTTCTTTGTCCTTGTTTTATTTTGAGTTTCAAAATTGGGTTTTTTTTTAATGAGGAATCGTTTATATACAACATATCCGCAACATGTGAGGGGAGAGATTTGAACCTGGGCCTCTCGATAACCGGAGAGTTGTAACTACCCACTTGCTCTCCAACTCCTCTACATGAGCGGATAAAAATGATGTGTCCTTATTAGACCGATTTATATTTTTTATTTACATGACATAATAGGCATGCTAGGAACATTGCTAAATTTTATAGGATAGATAGAATTTGTGCCACTTTTTGTGTTAACAATTTTGAGTTTGGTTGCAAAGTGTTTTATGATTATGGGTTTTCCATCTCTAATTAGTTTTTTATGTAAGTGTTTCTTTATGTTGGTGAAGTCCCCTAAATATGTGTAAGGTATCTCCTTCAAATTGAATGTCTCTTTACTGAATGATCCTAATTATGTCTAAGTTTTGAGATTGGTTTAGAGTAAGGTAGAGTGTCCTCATGGGTATTTGGGATGGATTGAGTGGTAGTGTAATATTATTGAAAGAGCGATTGATTTTTTGAGGTATTTTGGTAAGCATAAGTTCAAGGCTCATAAGAGTGCTAAGAAATTGGTGCATCTTACATTGTCCAATGCTAGACAAGACTTGCTTAAGAATACATGCTCTATCTGGAACTTCAAAAAATCTAGGGCATCAGCTGGATTGCAGAAGTGCTTTCGGGGTACGGTGGATCTGAAGGCTAGATTGGTGCCCTAGGAGGGTCCAATGGGGACTTCTCCGGCTCCTTTTCCTGGGAGTAGCAGCTCATACGCAGATTTGTTTAAAGAAAAATCTCCTCCAAAGAACGACGAAGCTCAAAAAATGGCATATAAAATGCTCTTCACGGCTGCTTGGGAATAGGTCGACGACACATCGTGTGAATGGATGTTTGCCGCGAGGCCGAAACCAGGCCAAAAATTGTCATCGAGCCAAGTATGGTTGAAGAATTAGTCATTTACAGAGCTAATCACGATTTAATCTGCAAGTTCATGGGTATACGTCCTTCCCTAAATTTTTTGCACTCTTGGATCCGCCAAAACTGGGAGCCTCACGGTGAGTATTCATTGTGGTTTATTAGCAATGGATATTTTATTGTTAGCTTTTCATCTTTGGTCGATAGAAATAGGGCTTTCGAGTCAGAGAAGAAAAATCATGGCCTGGCAGGGCTATTTGTTCAACCATGGAGAGTGGGATTCGATCCTCGAGTTGAACCTACTGCTGTCCCAGTATGGATCCGACTATATGCTCTTCCAATGGAATTCTAGAGTGAGCAGGTGTTGGCAAGGATTGGCAATTCTATTGGAAGACATTTGGGTGTTGCCAGAGACACAATTGAAGGGAGCATGGCGGTGTATGCAAGAATATGTGTGGAGATGGATCTCAGCCAGCCTTTGCCGATAGAGATGGAAATTGAATTGGCAGGTCTCTCCTGGATTCAACAACTGGACTATGAGGCCCTACCCTTTAGATGTAGGGTTTGTCACAAACATGGACATTTGGCCCATTTTTGCCCTAATAATATGAATGCTAAAATGGAGGCCCCTTTAGGAATGCCAAACCTGCCTAAAGAGGATAAGGCAACACTTAATAAAGATTCTAATAGCACCGTTCAGGGCCGGGAAGCTCGAGAGAGAGGGTTTTGAACAGCCCGGAAGAAAAATACGGACAAAGAAAAAAGAGGGAAAGGAGCAATCCCATCTCGGACACTGCCAATAGGTATGAGATATTTAAGTCACTGGTTGACGAAGAGGAACAATTTATGGAGGGCATGGAGGGTAATAAGGAAAATTCTAATATTCCTATGCAACTCCCCCTCTCATCTCCTCCCATCATACAGCAGGTAGTTGAACTTTGTGAGGTATCACAGCCAGTGTGTTCAGGGGCTTTAGTAGTGCATAACCAGGAGCAGAAAGTATCTCAGGATGTCAACATGGGAATAGCGAGAGAAGAACAGGGGAAAGGCCAACTTTGGGGATAACCCGGGTAGAAAAAAGATCAAAAAATAGCAATTCTCGGGGAGTAGGTAGAAGATCCAATAAGGAGTTGCTAGCGGCCCAAGGAGACAAACTGATCACGGGAGGATCGGTGAGGCCAATAGACTCTTATTGCTCCCAGGGTAACCAATGATTATACAATCATGGAATGTGAGGGGTTTAAACAGCAGAACCCATCAATCTGTTGTTCGAAGACTTTTAGAGAATCGTAATACTAATTTTTTGCTTTTACAGGAGACTAAGATGTCATTAGATCTTATGTCCAAAATAGTCAACAGAATTTGGAGGGGTGTTGGTCATATGGATGTGGCTGCCCAAGGTGCCTCAGGGGGAATTGTTACTCTGTGGAACTCTCTTGAATGGTCTGCAATAGAACATCTTGCCTGGAGGGGTGTTCTCACTTCTCTTTTTAGGAATAATGTCAACTGCGGAACACGTTCTAATCACAAACTTTTATGGGTCTCAAAACCTAGAGGGTCAGAGGCGACAGTGGAAGGTCTGTGCATAACATGCGAACCTCAAGGGAAGATCTAGACTGGATTATAGCGGGGGACTTTAACGCTAAATTATCTTCTAGATATCGGGAAGGGGGAACACCATTTTTGGACTCAGGGGACCGTTTCATGATTGCCCAAGTCCGGGCTTTGCACTTAGTGGACATTAAATGTCCTGGCATTAACTACACTTGGACTAATAAAAGGCGGGAGCCACATAGCAGGAAGGTTAAGCTAGATCATTTTCTGGTTTCAGAGGAGGCGTTTGTAAAATGGAATATAAATTTTTAGATTTTAGAAGGCCCAGTTTCTGATCATTGTCCCATTCTGTTGGAAGGCGGGACTAGGATGGGGCAACATCACAAACCTTTCAGATTTGAGAATTTTTGGCTTTAGAAAGAAGAACTTCGGGAGAAAATTCCACGAGTGGTGGGAAGAAGGCCGCCCGACTTATGGGAGAGCAATGTTTAGAATCCACAAACAACTACAATATGTCAAAACTCAGTTGAAGTATTGGAGGCGTGCTAATAAAACAGACTTCCAGGCCCAAAGAGCTCCTTTGGTGGCCAGATGGGATGAGGTCCAAAAATAGTTCAGAGAAGGAGTAATTACAGACCAGCTCAAAGCTGAGGATGATGCCCTACGTACAAGCGGTTGAGGACATTGACAACCCAGGAGGAGACCTATTGGAAGCAGAGAGCAAGAACCACCTGGTTATTAGAAGGGGACAGAAATACAAAATTCTTTCATCGGACTGCTTGTGCTCGAAGACAGATGAACAAGATGGAGGCCCTTCAAGATGAGAACGGTCATTCCTTTGATACACTTCTAGGTATGCATTCCCATGCTATGGATTATTTTTCTAAGCTTTTTAAGGAAAGTGTGGTACAAGATGTAGAGGCCCAAAATGAAGTTATTTCTGTCATACCTGCTGTTATTTTTGAGGATGAAAATCAGGCCCTCCTCAAACCCATTGATAGAGATGAATTGAAAACTGTGGTCTTTGGAATGAGCACTGGTAAAACTCCAAGTCCAGACGGCTTCCCAATTGAGTTTTTTAGGCTTTCTGGGACTACTTAGAGGAAGATGTAATGGTTGTTGTAGAAGAGTCCAGAGAAAATAAGAGAATGCTTAAAGCTATAAACCACACTTTCATTACCTTAATTCCAAAAGGGGAGGAGGGGGTTCATATTTCAGATTATAGGCCTATTGCCTTATGTAATGTGTTGTACAAAATAATCACAAAGGTAATGGATGAGCGCCTAAAACCTCTTCTTCACAACATTGTCTCCTCTGAGCAAGGGGGTTTTGTTGAGGGACGACAGATTCTGGATGGGGTGGTTGTGGCCCAGGAAGCAATCCATTCAATGCACACTTATGGTAATAAAGGGATGTTCATAAAACTGGACATGTCAAAGGCTTATGACAGGGTTGAATGGAGTTTCCTGGCTAAAATGATGGCAGCCTTTGGTTTCTCTCAAGACTGGATAGAGTGGGTCATGAGCTGTGTCTCTTCCCCGACTTACTCTGTGCTAATCAAGGGCCTTCCTTCGCAACCTTTTGGAGCTACTCGGGGACTGCGCCAGGGGGATCCATGTTCTCCTTATCTTTTTCTCATTTTGGCTGAAGGTCTTGGCAGACTTTTCTTGAGGAGAAGACAACAAGGTAGATTATTGGGTATCAGGGTGGGTGACGAAGTTTTAACGCACTTGAGTTTGTGGATGACACTTGGTTTGGTGGGAGTGGCCGGCTTCAGGGAAGCAAGAATGATTAGGGATACTCTTAATGTCTATCTCGGGGCTACTCAACTAGGTCATTAATGACAAGAAATCCAAAGTGGTTTTTTTTAATCTGGAGCAAAGGCTTCAGAACAGAATTTTAGAAATCCTGGGATTCACAAGGACTTCTCTCCCAGTGGTTTACTTGGGGGTCCCCTTGCACTTTAAGAAGCTAAAATTAGACACATGGAGGAATCTGCTGGAGTGTATCAAGGACAGAATTAATCATTGGTCTCACAAGTGGTTAAGTTATGGTGGCAGATTAACGTTCTTACAGTCAGTCATTCAAGCCATGCCAATTTACAAATTCTCTATCCTGGCTGCCCCGATTACAATATGGAAAGAGTTGGACAGGATGGCTAGAAAGTTTTTATGGGAAGGAGCAAAGGGAGAGAGAAAGTGGGCCTTAGTGGGCTGGGACAAAGTTACCCAGCCCAAGGTTAAAGGAGGTCTGGGTTTGAGAAAATCTAAGCTGAATAATAAAGCTTTGGCTGGAAAGTTGTACTGGAGATGGATCTCCCAACCCACCTCCCTTTTCAGTAGAATCCTAACTAGCAAATACCTGGGACAGGCCAACCCAAACGATGTAGCTCGCATCCCCTTGGATGGTACTGGGTCCCTAGTTTGGCAGGCTCTCAAGTTAGGGTCTCAGGTTGTTAAAGACCGCTTATTTTGGAAAGTGGGAAGAGGGGAGAAGGCTCATTTTTGGATAGATTCTTGGGATCAGTTCCCACCCATCATTGCTGAATTTCTAGAATTACAACCAATAAAAGCAGCCATTGAAGCCAAGGGATGGATCCGTATTGAAAGTTATTTCACAACTACTCAGTTGGGGGAGTGTAAGTTTAAGCAGTTCAAGAAGTTGGATGAGTGGCCCATTTCAATCCCTTCGGATTTGACTCCCATCATGACTAAAATTTTGACAGAAATATTTCTTACAAGGGGAGACGTGGAGGATGAATTAGCTTGGGGCTTTGGGAGTCTTGGCATCTATACAGTAAAGGATGGATATGACAACATTCTCCCAGAGCCCCCCCTCATACTTTTCAGGTTGAGGACTGGAGGAAAATTTGGCACTCTAAAGGTTGGCCGAAAGTTAACTTTTTTGCCTAGCAGTGCATGCACAATGGAATCCTCACTTTTGATAATCTCAGATCAAAAGGTATCATCGGACCCTTCTCAATGTGTACTATGCTACAAGAGCGAGGAAACTGCTGACCATTTGTTGTTTGGTTGCCCTTTCACCCGACAGATTTGGCTGCGTTGGTTTGCATACTTTAAAATTCAAGTAAGTGATGACCTGAACCGGATGAATATCTAGGAAAAATGGTAGAAAGGTAGATTCAAATCTAAAGCTCTTCGTATTGGCTGGGAGCTCGGTTTAAGCTTTATCTGGTGGCAAGTATGGCTGGAAAGAAATGCCAAAATTTTTAGAGAAACTTTTATTGCTCTAGACGGGGTTTGGCAGACCATTTGGAGCAAGGTTACCAAAACTATGGCTGTTCATGTTGAGGAGGAAGCTCAAATTGACATTGGAGCTATGGAAGAACGCGTTGAACTGCAAGAGGGACAGGACAAAAATTGTTGGAAACCTCCCCCTGAAGGTTGGATTAAAATCAATACTGATGGAGCTGCAAAAGGCAATCCGGGTAGAGCCAGAATTGGAGTGGTGTGCCGGAACCATGTTGGGACTATGCTCTATTGGGAATTGCAAGGCCTGGGAAGAACCACTAACAATGAAGCCGAAGCCATTGCCATCAAGTCTGCTTCTATTTGGGCAGTGAAACATGGCCACAATAGGATTATTCTTGAATCAGACTCGCAAATAATGGTTGGAGCTCTAGACTGCATGAGGAACTTTGATCTGAAAGCTTGGAGGTTGAGGGCTCTTGTTACCCAAATTAAGGAATTATGGAAGGAATTGGAGGACGTGATCCCAGTTTATGCGAGTAGAGATTTGAACAAAGCGGCTGACTTTCTGGCTAAGATGGGTGCGGAAAAGGAGGTTGGAGTTCAGTTGCACAGTGACATGGATATTGAGGATGAGGTGATTAGGCAGGGTCTTGAAAGGTCCTTGAGCCAATGATCAAAGAAAAAGCAAAGGGAGGAAAGTTGTCACGATATCGCGACATGTTGCGCCGTCGCGGCCACTGGAGGAATGTTGTCGTGATATCGCGACATGTTGCGTCATCGCGGTCACTGGAGGAAAGTTGTCGTGATATCGTGACATGTTGCGCCATCACGGTCATTGGAGGAAAGTTGTCATGATATCATGACATGTTGCGCCATCGCGGTCACTGGAGGAAAGTTGTCATGATATCGTGACATGTTGCACCGTCGCGGTCACTGGAGGAAAGTTGTCGTGATATCGTGACATGTTGCGTCGTCGCGGTCTCTGGAGGAAAGTTGTCATGATATCGTGACATGTTGCTCCATCGTGGCCAAGGGAGGAAAGTTGTCATGATTTCGTGACATGTTGCTTCATCGTGGCCAAGGGTGGAAAGGTGTCACGATTTCGTGACTTGTTGCTCCGTCGCGGCCAAGGGAGGAAAGTTGTCATGATTTCGTGACATGTTGCTTCGTCGTGGCCAAGGGTGGAAAGGTGTCACGATTTCGTGACATGTTGCTTCGTCACGGCCAAGGGTGGAAAGGTGTCACGATTTCGTGACATGTTGCTTCATCGCGGCCAAGGGTGGTAAGGTGTCGTGATTTCGTGACATGTTGCTTCATCGCGGTCAAAAGAGAAAAAGTGTCACGATTTCATGACATGTTGCTTCGTCGCGGCCAAGGGTGGAAAGGTGTCGTGATTTCGTGACATGTTGCTTCGTCGCGGCCAAGGTTGAAAAGTTGTCACGATTTCGTGACATGTTGCCTCATCGCGGCCAAGTGAGGAAAGGTGTCGCGATTTCGTGACATGTTGCATCGTCGCGGCCAAAGGAGAAAAAGTGTCGCGATATCGTGACATGTTGCATCGTCACGACCAAAGGAGAAAAAGTGTCGTGATATCGTGACATGTTGCATCGTCGCGGCCAAAGGAGAAAAAGTGTCACGATTTCGTGACATGTTGCTTCGGCAAGGCCAAAGGAGAAAAAGTGTCGTGATATCGTGACATGTTGCATCATCGTGACCAAGGGAGAAAAAGTGTCGCGATTTCGTGACATGTTGCTTCGTCGCGGCCAAAGGAAGAAAAAGTGTCGCGATATCGTGACATGTTGCATTTTCGTGGACAAAGGAGAAAAGTGTCGCGATATCGTGACATGTTGCATTTTCGCGGCCAAAGGAGAAAAGTGTCGCGATATCGTGACATGTTGCATTTTCGCGGCCAAAGGAGAAAAGTGTCGCGATATCGCGACATGTTGCATTTTCGTGGCCAAAGGAGAAAAGTGTCGCGATATCGCGACATGTTGCATTTTCGCGGCCAAAGGAGAAAAGTGTCGCGATATCGTGACATGTTGCATTTTCGCGGCCAAAGGAGAAGAAGGAAAGAGGGTCGCGATATCGCGACTAGTTGCATCAACTGATCATGTCGATCCCCCTGTTAGCTAGTTAATGGTTCAAGAGATTTGGCTCCATTGCAAATCTTCTTTTACTATTGTAAGCATGTGTTCTCTCTGATTTCTGTTGGGAAGTGTCTCTTCCCAAATTGTAATTGTTCTTTGTTTTAATACAAGTTTTTTCAAAATTTTCAAAAAAAATAATACATGCTCTAATTTTTAGTAGAAGCAAGTGGATCATGCTAAATATAAATTGATGAGGTTAGAATAATGTAAAGTATAAAGTTTTAGCTTTAGAGAAAAGGTTCAGTAGATTAACTTAGGTGATAAGGGCTCAAAGTTATTTTAAATTATGTTAATCATAAACACATTAATTATTTCTATGATAAACGATGAAGTAGACAATTTAATTATTGATGTAGTGTGTATTTCTTGGGTTATTCTATCTCATTTTCAAACACTTCTCAAAGATGAAAATATTGCTCTAGATCTTGGTATTATGTTTGATGTTGTTGGTTATATCCCTACTAGGCTTTCTATTGATAAAAAAGCTTCCTTGATTGGCTTGCTTCTTTCAATGACTTGATTGATGTTATTTTATCTATGACAAAGGATAAAACCTAGGGTTGGATGGCCTTCCTATGGAGTGATTTTTTTTTAATTTGGGATGTGGTTGGGTAATATTTTTTATGATGTATAAGGAGGCTGAAATACTTGGTTCTTATGGGAAAACTATTAATAAAGGTTTGATTAAATTAATATTGAAGAGAAGTAATAGGAAATATTGTTTCTTGTCATCCTATCACCATTTTGGACATAGAACACAATTACTCAATATTTTCATAATTGAGCAAAATGGGTTCTTAAGGGGTAGGTTTATTCTTGACAACCCAATTGTGGTTTGTGAAGCTCTAGAATGAGATATAAATTACAAGAAGATTTTTCTTTGTCAATCTTGATTTTGATAAAGCTTGCAATAGGACAAGATGATCATTTAATTTTCTAGATGTTGGATTGGTTAGATTTTGGTCATAAGTTCAGAGATAAGCACTTTTTTTTATGTGATCACTATTGATGCATTAGGCTATCTATTTGAGTAGTTTGTTGGTATGAACCTTTAAAAAGGGATAAACATGTTAGAATGTGGTTGTGTTGTTAATTCTCTTTATACAGATAACTCCACACAATTTCTTAAAAAAGACAAGGATGAGTTAAGAATTGCCTTATGTTAGATAAAGTTGATTTGGTGTTTAATGTAAAATTGACTCCTACGAAAACAAAGTTTATTCTATATTAAGACAGGCCTAATTGGATCCATGTGTAATGATGTCAAATTAGACATGGGAAAATAGTTAGATATATAGGAATCTCTTTTTGGTTTGAACATTTCTCTTGTTGACTAGTAGAAATAGTTTTTAGCTCACTTTTGGATAAATTTAAATAATTGGATTAATTACTCTATCTTATGAAAAGGTTGTGGTAACATATTTTTTAATACATTTTGTGTGAAATCATCATTGTTCGTATTGCCACATTTTTTTTTATGTACACCCAACCCTTCACATAATTATAAAATAAATAGCATGTTAAGATAGTAATAATTTTATGTGAAATCATCATTGTCCATATAACGTACACCCACCCCCTCATACACCCCTCTCACACACTTGTCCAAATCATGGATTGAACCTTGGACCTCCTAAAGAAGAGTCAAAGCCCCAATTGTTACACTATCTTCCTAGACCATACTACCACAATTCCTTCACATTCATAAAAAATAAATAATTTTATTAAAAATATGGTTATAACAACTTTAAATTTTATTAAAGCTTAACTTTGGTTTTCAAACTTTTTAAATCATAAAATATTATATTTTGTCTTTAAATTATTGCAACAAAACATTAATATTTTTTGTAATCTAATTTATATTAAAAAAATAAAATCCGGATAGACTGACTATACACTATACATAGAGTGTTTGACTATACAATTTGTAAAACAAGGTGAGGCTGGTACTTGTGATGTTTGTTAATTTAACAACTTCTACTATTGTTTTGATGGGACATTATATAGTTTTTAGTATGGTTTTGATCTCGTTTTGGAGACCAGATTCAAAATAAAGTGTAAGATTGTTTATTTAGTTTTAAGGTTTAGGTGGATTGTTAAGTGTTAAAGACTTAAGTTCAAACTTTGGTTGAATCCTCTCAGTGATGCATCAAACTGATTGATAACGATACGAATTCCAAGTGACCGCAGTTATCTAACGCCTGGTTACCGTAAACGAAACGAAACGAAACGCAAGTAAACGAGTCGCCAACCCAAAAAGTTACTATAAATGCAACCCCCATTCCTCTAACTTTAACAAACAAAACAAAAAAAAAGTGTGAGACTTCATAATTTATTCTTCCCTATTGTAAGACTTGAATTCAAGGCGCCCGACTCCTTAATACTTAGCTATGGCCGCAATCAGGCTCGATTTTCCCGTTCCAGGGGGGCCGTGAAGAAGGACCCCCCTGAAGAAGGTACCCGCGCTTCCACGCACGACCGATTCGGTCGTAAAATTCTTTTCCTCGCTTAAAGCGGTCCAAATCCACGAGAATGTTCTTCTTCAGCAGAGGAGGAAGAGACAGAGAGTCGAAATTGGAAGGATGCTTGAATGTAACTCCGGTCCATCCGTGTCTGTAGCGAGCATCGCCAGCATTCGTGTAAAGCGTGAGTTCTTTGTTGGCCATATCAATTTCCCTTGCGCGTTTTCTAATGTGATTAAAGTATGACGATAGAAACGCTTTGTTTGTATTTCCCTTGGCCACTTTGAGGTCGAAGCCACGCTTCTCGGTTGGGATCATGTCGATTTGAGGATTAGGATGCTGCACTTGGACTCTGTACGTCCACCATAACTTGACTCCCTGGGAGGAGTCCTCTATCACTTCATCGGCAGACGGAGCAAATCCCAAATGGCTGGAATTCCTGCCACAAAATGCGATTAGCCTTCGAGAATGGGCAGGTTTCTCCAGACCTTGGAGATAGAGCTCCGCACTCTCATAGAGCTCATTGGTGTTGACTCCATAGCTCCCCTTAAATTTTGGAATCTCAACATGATAGTAGGGATTGAAATAGTTCTCTATAAACGTCCACCACTGCATCAAAGTCTGGCTCAACTGAAGGGGAAGAATATTTTGGAGCAAGGTGAAAAGGCCTATCAATGACCATACCTTTCCAATTATTTGATCCATCCTCCAAATTTCTCCGCAGGAATGCAGACGAAGTACTGTCGATGGAAGCAATCAATTCGACCAGGCTAAGGCCAAGAGATTCCTCAACGATGGGATAGTACATTTTTTTTTATGGCTTGAGGATCACGCTTCCTCTTGTGAGTCGGCGATGCGCAGTCTCACGCAGCAGCCACCTTGACTTTAACTGTCAGATTGAATGACATTATCACGCGGAAATGAGGCCGTGTCAAGAACCATTTCCATATTTCCGATGGAATTTCGTTCCACTTAATACCTCCTCTTCGTCTAGGCATAGACTGCCTATACAATTTATCAAACAAAAGAAAATGTGATATCTAAAATATTCCATAGTAAAAGTAAGCAGCGTAGTCAAGGAGGCATAGACTGACTACATTGACTATACATAGACTGACTGACCATACATAATCCTCTCCTTAGACTGACTATAAATAATCATCTCCTCAACCAACGTGGTCAAGCAGCGATAGACTGACTATACATAATCCTCTCCTCAACCTTTCAACCTTTCTTCCTTCCATTTTCCACCCTATTTCCAACCAATACGAGCAGGAAACAAAGAAAAATATCATCTTTCCCCTCAATTAATCTCTCTTCCTCACCAACCACCTTCACATTGTCCGACCACAAATCCAATTAAATTATCTTTTCACCATGGAATCGGTAATATTTTTAGGTTAAAAAATTTCCTCAAAGTTTTTACCTTCAAAGGTTAAATCATTCTTCTTGAATATTTTGCTGTAACCCTGTTTTTCTTCGATAAACGCGGTCTTTCTCTTAGGGTTAATATCAAACTGACGAACACTCAACAAACTCAAATTCAAATCAAACTACTACCTTTGCTCTATACTTCAAAATTTAAACCTAAAACTCTTTTTAAAAATACCATTATTTATTTATTTTTATTGTTATAAATGCGAGTGACATCCATTAATCTATTCCTCGCTCTTGCTTGCCTTCGCCTTTTCCTCCGTTAACGTTAGCAAAGTCATCTCACGAGTTTAAAAATTCAATAATAGACAAACAAGTAAAGTCATCTCACGAGTTTGAAAATTTGATCATCACACCCTTCTCAATGTGAACGTGATTGTGGAGGAGGACGGCTTCTTGTTCTTTGCATCATATTTCCAACAATTGTTTTCACGTCAATTTATTTCTGGCATAGACGTCGAAGAGACGTAGCAGCCTGTAAGTGCGCAATAAGTTTCATGCACGTGGAATAATCTAAACCAAACAATTTATAATTGTGCGAGCTGGAAATAAATAAATGTCCTTTACGTCTTTCTTCTCTAGCGATAACACACGGTGTTAGTCGATATTTCTTCTTTCCATTTTCCATTTTCCCGCCACAAATCCAACTGATTTTTGCTACCACTAATTTTAATTTATCTATTAATTAAGTTTTATCATGTATAAATGGAGGTGGCCATGCTTTTGCAGTTCCATCTCGCTTCCTTGTTCTCTATTTATTCATTGAGAGATTGTGTTTGGGTTTGAAAATATGGCAATTTTATAGTTATTACTCTTGTTACTCGTCAGTACGACGTTGCTTTGGCTCTCGCCTCTTCTGCATTCTAACTTGGATCCATGAATACTTTTGATCAACAAGCGTTGTTGGATTGAAGCGATTCATCACTTTTGTTCCCGACAATTCTTTGGCCATCTGGACTCCATCTCTTCCTTTTTGCAATTGGATAGGTATCACCTGCTCTTTTCCTTTGCAAAGGGTTATTACTCTGAATATCTCATCCATGGGTTTAGGTGATACTCTTTCTCCCCTTGTTGGAAATCTGTGTGCTCATGAGTCGCTAGATATATCCAACAACCTCATTCACAGCCATATTCCACCTCAACAAGGTCAGCTTAGCAATGCCTAGGAATTCCTATTGTATAGGAATGACTTAGAAGGAAGCATTCTAGCCAATCTTAGCAGTTATCACCGTTTAGTTGTGTTGGAACTCACCTACAAACAGACTGTAGGGGAGTATTCCACTTGAGCTAGACCACTTGACTGTTGGAACTCACCTACAATAGAATGCAGGGGAGTATTCCACTTGAGCTAGGCCACCTGACAGGATTATAGTCTCTTTCCTTAGGAGGAAACAATTTCATGAGTATGATTCCTTCTTTTTTGGGAAACCTCTTTGTCTTGGTTGAGTTGGGTTTGGAAGAAAATAATTTCATAGGCGCCATTCTTATTGAATTAGGTAGGCTGACCCACCTGCAAGTTCTTTACCTTTCTGCAAAGCAATTGTCAGGCTTCACCCCTTTATCTATAGGAAGCCTTTCATATTTGATTGACTTAGAATTGTTAATAAGTAGTTTCATGGGCCCCTTCGTACTGAATTGGGTAGATTGACCCACCTGCAAGTTCTTTACCTTTATACAAAACAATTTTCAGGCTCCATCCTCTTATCTATAGGAAGCCTTTCATCCTTGATTGACTTAGAATTGTTAATAAGTAATCTCATGGGCCCCTTCCTACTGAATTGGGTAGGCTAACCCACTTACAATTTCTTTACCTTAATGAAAATAAATTGTTGGGCACCATCCCCTCCTCCATAGGAAACCTTTCATCCTTGATTAACTTAACATTTTCAATAATTAATCTCACAGGCCCCATTCCTGCTAAATTGGGTAGACTACCCCATTTGTAAATTTTTTACCTCCACACAAACCAGTTGTCAAGTGTCATCCCCTCCTCCATAGAAAACATTTCATCCTTGGCTAGCTTAGGATTCTCAACAAATAATCTCACAGGCTCAATTCCTACTGAATTGGGTAGGTTGGTATCTACAATTTCTTTACCTCCACACAAATCAGTTTTCGTGCACCATCCCTTCCTGCATAGGAAACCTTTCATCCTTGACTGACTTAGAATTGTTAGAAAATAATTGCATAGGCCCCATTCTTGTTGAATTGGGTACATTGACCCACTTGCAATTTCTTTTCCTCCAAATAAATCAATTGTAAAACGTCATCCCCTCCTCCATAGAGAATTATTCCAAACTCGAGCTTCTTCACTTAGCTAACAATTTGCTATGTGGAATGGTGTCTAAGGAGTTAGGTAAGTTATTGTTGCTTAAAATAATTAACTTACATACCAATCACCTAGTTAGTGGTAGCAACAACTCATTGGATTTTCTTATTGCACTTACAAATTGCTCCTACCTTAAGGAACTACATATTGCTCAAAATCATCTCACTGGTGTTTTACCTCCATCCATAGGCCACCTTTATTCCAATTTGTCTTACTTGTACTTATCACACAACAATATAGGTGGAAGCATACCCAAAGAGGTTGACAATATTATTAAATTAACCTTCTTGAGCTTTAGCGATAATATTTTAAGTAGACACATTCATCTGAAACTGGAAGACTCCACAAGTTGGAAAGATTGGATTTGAGCAACAACAACTTTTATGGAACCATCCCATATGAGATTAGTGAGATGCAAAGATTAGGATTGCTAGACGTTAGTTGAAATAATATATTTGTAAGAATTCCAAATTCTCTAGGTAAACAACAACAACTAAAAAGGCTTTTTCTTCATCACATTCAATTATCAAGAGAGATACCTGCTTGTTTAATGAGTATTCTAAATTTGGAGCTTCTTGATTTCTCTTACAATGATCTAGGCAAAAGAATACCTAGAGAGGTTATGGTTAGTCTTCAAAATCTTCAATTCTATCTCAATCTATCAAGGAATCTCTTGTAGGGACCATTGCCCAGGATTATGCATAAGAGGTTGGACTTGAAATGTACTTGTAAAAAAATAGTAAATTCTAATCGAAATCAAGGTGAATCCTAATCAAATCAAATCAATCGTATTCACACCAAAATTTGGGTCATTTGAAGCCGTAAAACATAAGGTGATATTTGAGATAAATTTTGACCTATTAAATCATCTTATAACTTCATAAAATACCACCATTAGATCAGGATTGCACATATGTCTATGTTTGGATATATATTGTGGTGAATTGGTCCTAAAAAAATTGGTTTTAAAAATTTCAAGCGAAATGAGCCAACGTCGAGGGTCCTTATATTCGTCAATTTCCAATTTTGGAAATCCTACTATTCATCCAATTTGTGAATATTTGTCACTGTGCATAATCTTGCCATTGCCTAAGGAGATAAGTAACATTATAAATGCTCAAGTGATAGATATTTCTAGCAATCATCTTGATGGGGAGATTCCAGAGGCACTTGGGAATTATATAGCCCTAGAGCATCTCAATCTCTCCAATAATATATTTGAATGTCTAGTACCAGATGCACTAGGAAAATTACAAAATATTGACATCTCTTACAATTTTCTATCGAGTATAATACCCAAGTCACTTGGATAACTAAAATATTTTTTATATGAATGTTTACTTCAATTATTTGATAGGTCATATTCCAGAAAAAGGGTTATTTTTTATAATAATGTTGCTATCTTACTCTTGGGAAAACTCAACCTTTGTGGTCCTAAAAAATACCATCTACATGCATGTTCAAAGCAAGGGAAAGGAAAGAATTTATTTCTTACAAGAACAATATTGTCATGTGTTGGAATCATTGTATTTATATTATGCTCTTTAAATTTGGAAATAATGTGGAATAATTTTTTTTCCAAGAAACAATTTGATTTCTCAAACTTTAGGTTTACAAGATTGGGGTATTCAAATTTTACATATCAGGATCTTATTGTTGCAATAAATGGATTTGATGAAAGAAATTTACTTTGATCAGCCAACTTTGGTTCAGTTTATAAAGGAGTCTTAAGGGATGGCAAGATAGTTGCTATCAAGGTTTTCAATTTGTAAAATGAAAGAGGGCAAAACAACTTTAAAACATAATGTAAATTTTTGGAAAGGGTTCGACACCACAATCTTATTAGAATCATAAGTGCATATTCATTCTTTGACTTCAAAGTTTTGGTTCTCCAATTTGCATCTAAAGGAAGTTTGAAAAAGTATTTATATCCTAAAAATAATGAGGATGTTTGTGACCTGGGATTGAGTGAATGCTTAAACATTACCATAGATGTAGCCCCTTCTATAGAATATGCGCATTATTATTGTCCTATCTGAGTTGTGCATTATGATTTAAAACCTATAAATGTGCTCTTGGATGAGGATATGACAACACTTGTGATTGATTTTGGTATATCTAGGCTAATAAGTTTTGCAAACTCCATGGATTCCTTGAGCACAACACTTGCTCTTAGAGGATTGATTGCCTACATTGCCCTAAATGAATATTTTTTAACAATCAATTTTAATTTTTTTTGAAATATTGTTAGGAACATTACTAACTCTAGATAACTTGATTGTAGATTATGGATTGGGTGAAAATGTTTCCTTAAAGGAATATGTTTACAATTATGGGATTTTATTATTAGAGATGGTTATAAGGAAAAAACCAACTGATTCCACATTTGTGGAAGACCTAAAATTGCAAAAGTGGGTGAGGTTAGCTTTTCCAAATATGCTAGCAAATATTGTTGATAGCAGGTTGATAGGTAATGCCTTGTTTCTTTCATATATGTTGGTTTGTTTGTACAAATGAATCTCCTCAAGAATGATCCAGTATGAGAGATGTAAGAAGGATTTTAAAAAGTATAAGAACATCTTTCATAGTAAGTGTTTCAACAAATTTCAATTTGACATGTACATTATAAATTTTGATACGTGATCATAATGTTAGAACAGAAGTAGAAAGGGATGTTTGATAGTCAAACTTCTACATATTAGCTAATACCAAAGATATTTTAAAGCATTTACATGATATGCATTTTGACAATTATCTTTATCATGACTCATTATTAAATGATCATAAATTATTTAGTAATAAAGTTGAGACTAATTAATTAATAAATTCATTACTATGTTCTAGGTATATTAAAATAATTAATAATTTCACACAAGAAGAAGAATTTAGTAATTTCATATCATGTAGCGTAAGAAGGAGAATTTGAATCTTTTTATTCTTAATAGATTTTAAAGAGTAGACACATTATGAGGCCTAATGCAATGATTTCTTTTAACTATTTTTTTTCAGAATTGATTACATCCATATTCAGAACACAGCAGAAAGAGTGGGACTTCATAATTTATTCTTCCCTCTTAGAAGACTCGACTTCATAATTTATTCTTCCCTGTTATAAGACCCAAATTCAAGGCGCCCGACTCCTTTGCTTTTTTACTCGTTTTTTTCTCGAACGTCGTCTCTGTAATTTCTTCTCTCTCTGTTTTTCTTCCTCTTCACCCTCGGCTGGTGGAGATTGGAACGGGATCTGCAGAGCCTCCTTTTCCTTTTTCTTTGCTTCCAGCGCACAAATCACACTATTCAGTGCTTCGTCGTGGTCGTCAATTTTATTCATGAGCACTTCAATAATTTCTGCAGAAGTCATTTCCGCCCCACACTCCATTCTCTCTTTCACAGCGGGAAAGAGGGGATGATTTTCAATCTGCAAATAATTAAAGGCAAGAGATTTAAAGACAGGAAAAGTGCAGAAGGAGAGCAGGATGTGCATGTCCATCCGACCACATCTCAGCAGGGCAGGATCCAGCTTTTCTTTGTGGTTGGTTGTGAAAATAATGATACGCTCCTCTCCGCAACACGACCATAATCCGTCTGTGAAATTCAGCAAACCAGAAAGAGTAACTTTGCTACCTTGCTCTTCCATTCCTAGATCGACCTGAGAAGAAGGTTTTGAAAGCCTGTCTGTCAGACCGAGTGAGCAATCGATGTCTTCAATAACAATTATGGATCTTTCTTTGGTTTGGGTAAGAAGCGCACGGAGCTCGCCGTTGTCGTAGACCTGCGTGAGTTCAAGATCATATACATCGTACCTCATGTAGTTAGCTATGGCAGCTATCAGGCTCGATTTTCCCGTTCCAGGGGGGCCGTGAAGAAGGTACCCGCGCTTCCACGCACGACCGATTCGGTCGTAAAATTCTTTTCCTCGCTTAAAGCGGTCCAAATCCGCGAGAATGTTCTTCTTCAGCAGAGGAGGAAGAGACAGAGAGTCGAAATTGGATGGATGCTTGAATGTAACTCCGGTCCATCCGCCTCCGTAGCGAGCATCGCCAGCATTCGTGTAAAGCGTGAGTTCTTTGTTGGCCATGTCAATTTCCCTTGCGCGTTTTCTAATGTGATTGAAGTAAGACGATAGAAACGCTTTGTTTGTATTTCCCTTGGCCACTTTGAGGTCGAAGCCACGCTTCTCGGTTGGGATCATGTCCATTTGAGGATTAGGTTGCTGCACTTGGACTCTGTACGTCCACCATAACTTGACTCCCTGGAAGGAGTCCTCTATCACTTCATCGGCAGACGGAGCAAATCCCAAATGGCTGGAATTCCTGCCACAAAATGCGATTAGCCTTCGAGAATGGACAGGTTTCTCCGGACCTTGGAGATAGAGCTCCGCACTCTCATAGAGCTCATTGGTGTTGACTCCATAGCTCCCCTTAAATTCTGGAATCTCAACATGATAGTAGGGATTGAAATAGTTCTCTACAAACATCCACCACTGCATCAAAGTCTGGCTCAACTGAAGGGGAAGAATATTTTGAAGCAAGGTGAAAAGGCCTATAAATGACCATACCTTTCCAATTATTTGATCCATCCTCCAAATTTCTCCGCAGGAATGCAGACGAAGTACTGTCGATGGTGTGCAGGCTTTTAAGAAGCAATCAATTCGACCAGGCTAAGGCCAAGAGATTCCTCAACGATGGAATAATACATTTTTTTCGATGGCTTGAGGATCACGCTTCCACCTTGACTTTGACTGTCAGATAGGATGACATTTTCACGCCGAAATGAGGCCGTGTCTGTTTGGGCTGATTCTCCATTTCCATGTGATGCTCATAAATTTCCGATAGGATTTCGTTCCACTTAATACCTCCTCTTCTTCTAGGCATAGACTTGACTATACAATTTATCAAAGGAAAAGGTGATATCTAAAATATAAATGGGTTTGCTATATCTCCTAATCATTCAGTCGGAGGAAGTGGCCTCAAAAGTAAAAGTAAGCAGCGTAGTCAAGCAGGCATAGACTGACTATACATAATCCTCTCCGTGGTCAAGCAGGCATAGACTGATTACACATAATCCTCTCCTCAACCTATCTTCTGTCCATTTCCCACAGAGTAGTTTCCCACCCTATTTCCAACCAATAATTGTACGAGCAGGAAACAAAGAAAAGTATCATCTTTCCCCTCAATTAATCTCTCTTCCTCACCGACATTCTTCTCATTTTCCGACCACAAATCCAACTGAATTATCCTTCTATTAAATATTTATTTATTTATTTAGGTTACATTTTTAATAACTGAGTACAATTTAGATATTTTTTTGAGGTTTCTACCTACAAACATAGGTTAAACAAATCGTTGAAGTTAAACAAATTGTTGAAGCTGCTTTTATCTCTCCTCCGTAAAGGCAGCACCGAGTGAGGGAGGCCGCAGTGGTTCAGGGTTGGTAGGTACGGTCATCTTCAAGCTAAGGCACTCAAGTCAAACTACTACCTTGGCATGCCTCAAAATTTAAACATAAATCTTTTCTTAATAAATACCCAAAATCTTCTCAATCCATTAACTCTTAAAAAACAATTATTTATTTATTGGTATCATCTATAAATGCAACTAGCATCCATCAATTTATTCCTCTCTCTTTGGTCTTTTCCTCCGTCAACGTTGTTAATGTAGAGGTCAGGCAACAAGTCATCACACCCTTCCAATGTCAATGTGAAGGTTGTTAATGTAGAGGTCAGGCAACAAGTCATCACACCCTTCCAATGTCAATGTGAAGGTCATTGTGGGAAGCCGCAACGTACACGGCGGGCAGGAGGTAATCCCACGAGTTTGAATTTGATGATAGACAAACATCACACCCTTCACCCTTTCAATGTCAATGTGAACGTGATTGTGGGAAGGACTGCTTCTTGTTTTTTACACCGTATTTCAACCAATATATGTACGTCAATTTATTTCTGGCATAAACGTGGAAGAGACGTCGTACCTGCACAATAAGTTTTATGCACTGTTTAGAAACTCGCAACTCGGGAAATATTCCTTTATTTATACTTTTCACTAAGCTAAAATGAAGGTAACTACTATCTAGTCATAATAAAAAGTAATTGTGTATGATATAGGATGATCTAGAACCACTCGATATCTTTAGAACATTTGGTCCATTCTCTGTCAGCCCCCTTGCAGTTAGTTGTGCTTTACTGTAGTGGTTATCACTTTCCTTTTCTGACAAGTACCACATTGGCCAAACTACCCTTTTTTTTTAGGGTGTTGGGTACTTTTGTCTTAAAGCAATTGCGATTTGTAAGCATGTCAAACCTTTTAGATACTAACATCATCATTCTTTCTAAGAATATTTTGTCTAATATGTTGCTCCCTTTGGCTCATGCTCCGGGTAGCTCTTTGTTATTTTTATTTGCTTTTCACTAGACCAAAACATTTTGGAGTCTATCTGACGTCATCGCTTAGAATATTTTTACTTTCTTACTTTTGGAATGAATATTATCTACTCCATAAGCTTTTACACCGTGTCAAAAAATTTAGAGCATGTTGCTGATATCTATCGAAATTTTATAGCTGCTAGCTTTGTAAGTTTGACTTTGAAGAAAATCAAGCTATTTTCGATAAAAACTTTTGGATTCAAAGAATAGGTAAACCTTAAAAAATTTTAAGGTTAAAATGGCTTTCGTAGAATTTACAAGAATGATGGTCCAAAGAAAGAATCACAATTTCGGAGAAGCTCTTCAATCTTGGAAACTTAAAGAATTTGCAATTTTGAATATTGACAAAGAATTTGGCTACACTACACAAAGCATATGCTAGGTTAAGTCCTAATGTAGTAAAATAAATTGCTTGATACCTAGGGCATCAAGGGCCATACCATTTATAAAATAATCATAATAGAGGACTCACTTCTATTCTATATTGCTTGCAATGTCATCATGATAAAAACAGGTCACACCTAGAATGAATGTAGAGGATTTAATATACCCAAAAAATTGGTCCATTAACTATGATTCTTGATCTTTGACTACAAATATTATTGAAGTGTCTCATCCTTCTTTGCGAAAAGCAAATAACCAACAATCAATGGCTTTGTTTGTACATATAAGGATGAGAGAGAGAGAGAGAGCAAAAAGGTCTCATATCATAGTAGCAATAAAGGAAGAAAGCTTTAAGAGCAATGTTAGAAAGAGCACTCAAATGGTTGTAGTGGCTAAATGTATGATGATAAAATAAGGATATGAATTGGGTATTTATAGCAAAAGAAAAGTATAAATTTTCTTCTTAGGTTGATAATTGGGTTACACTCACTTTAGAGCCAAAAATTTGTTATTTTTAATCCAAACAATGCATTTTCTTAATCCTAGTCATAAAACATGTTAGGATCATAATCGTATATCCAAAACCTAAAATTCAATCAATGGTTGCAATCCCCACTTAAAGTAGCAATCTTAGCACTCTTGTATTTTATAATAAATGCTTTTTGGTTGCAATCCCCAAGTCCAGGCTTTGCACTTAGTGGACATTAAATGTCCTGGCATTAACTACACTTAGACTAATAAAAGGCAGGAGCCACATAGCAAGAAGGTTAATCTAGATCGTTTTTTGGTTTCAGAGGAGGCGTTTGTAAAATGGAATATAAATTTTTAGATTTTAGAAGGCCCAGTTTCAGATCACTGTACCATTCTATTGGAAGGTGGGACTACGATGGGGCAACATCACAAACCTTTCAGATTTGAGAATTTTTGGCTTTAGAAAGAAGAACTTCGAGAGAAAATTCCACAGTGGTGGGAAGAAGGCCACCCAGCTTATGGGAGAGCAATGTTTAGAATCCACAAACAACTACAATATGTAAAAACTTAGTTGAAGTATTGGAGGCGTGCTAATAAAACAGACTTCCAGGCCCAAAGAGCTCCTTTGGTGGCCAGATGGGATGAGGTCCAAAAATAGTTCAGAGAAGGAGTAATTACAGACCAGCTCAAAGCTGAGGATGATGCCCTCCGTACAGGGATTGAGGACATTGACAACCAAGAGGAGACCTATTGGAAGCAGAGAGCAAGAACCACCTGGTTATTAGAAGGGGACGAAATACAAAATTCTTTCATCGGATCGCTTGTGCTCGAAGATAGATGAACAAGATGGAGGCCCTTCAAGATGAGAACGGTCATTCCTTTGATACACTTCTAGGTATGCATTCCCATGTTATGGATTATTTTTCTAAGCTTTTTAAGGAAAGTGTGGTACAAGATGTAGAGGCCCAAAATGAAGTTATTTCTGTCATACCTGCTGTTATTTTTTAGGATGAAAATCAAGCCCTCCTCAAACCCATTGATAGAGATGAATTGAAAACTATGGTCTTTGGAATGAGCACTGGTAAAACTCCAGGTCCAGACGGCTTCCCAATTGAGTTTTTTTAGAATTTCTGGGACTACTTAGAGGAAGATGTAATGGCTGTTGTAGAAGAGTCCAGAGAAAATAAGAGAATGCTTAAAGCTATAAACCACACTTTCATTACCTTAATTCCAAAATGGGAGGAGGGGGTTCATATTTCAGATTATAGGCCTATTGCCTTATGTAATGTGTTGTACAAAATAATCACAAAGGTAATGGCTGAGCGCCTAAAACCTCTTCTTCACAACATTTTCTCCTCTGAGCAAGGGGGTTTTGTTGAGGGACAGTAGATTCTGGATGGGGTGGTTGTGGCCGAGGAAGCAATCCATTCAATTAACACTTTTGGTAATAAAGGGATGTTCATAAAACTGGACATGTCAAAGGCTTATGACAGGGTTGAATGGAGTTTCCTGGCTAAAATGATGGCAGCCTTTGGTTTTTCTCAAGACTAGATAGAGTGGGTCATGAGCTGTGTCTCTACCCGGACTTACTCAGTGCTAATCAAGGGCCTTCCTTCGTAACCTTTTGGAGCTACTCGGGGACTGCGCCAGGGGGATCCATGTTCTCCTTATCTTTTTCTCATTTTAGCTGAAGGTCTTGGTAGACTTTTCTTAAGGAGAAGACAACAAGGTAGATTATTGGGTATCAGGGTGAGTGACGAAGTTTTAACGCACCTGTAGTTTGTGGATGACACTGGTTTGGTGGGAGTGTCCAGCTTCATGGAAGCAAGAATGATTAGGGATACTCTTAATGTCTATCTCAAGGCTACTCAACAGGTCATTAATGACAAGAAATCCAAAGTGGTTTTTTTAATCTGGAGCAAAGGCTTCGGAATAGAATTTTAGAAATCCCGGGATTCACAAGGACTTCTCTCCCAATGGTTTACTTGGGGGTCCCCTTGCACTTTAAGAAGCTAAAATTAGACACATGGAGGAATCGCTAGAGTGTATCAAGGTAGAATTAACCAGTGGTATCACAAGTGGTTAAGTTATAGTGGCAGATTAACGTTCTTACAGTCAGTCATTCAAGCCATGCCAATTTACAAATTCTCTATCCTGGATGCCCCGATTACAATATGGAAAGAGTTGGACGAGATGGCTAGAAAGTTTTTATGGGAAGGAGCAAAGGGAGAGAGAAAGTGGGCCTTAGTGGGTCGGGACAAAGTTACCCGACCCAAGGTTAAAGGAGGTCTAGGTTTGAGAAAATCTAAGCTGAATAATAAAGCTTTGGCTGGAAAGTTGTACTAGAGATGGATCTCCCAACCCACTTCCCTTTTCAGTAGAATCCTAACTAGCAAATACTTGGGACAGGCAAGCCTAAACGATGTAGCTTGCATCCCCTTAGATGGTACTGGGTCCCTATTACGCGGGCTCTCAAGTTAGGGTCTCGGGTTGTTAAAGACCGCTTATTTTGGAAAGTGGAAAGAGGGGAGAAGGCTCATTTTTGGATAGATTCTTGGGATCAGTTCCCACCCATCATTGCTGAATTTCTAGAATTACAGCCAATAAAAGCAACTGGGGGAGTGTAAGTTTAAGGCCAAGGGATAGATCTGTATTGAAATTTATTTCACAACTACTCAGCTGGGGGAGTGTAAGTTTAAGAAGTTCAAGAAGTTGGATGAGTGACCCATTTTAATCCCTCCGAATTTGACTCCCATCATGACTAAAATTTTGACAGAAAGATTTCTTACAGGGGGAGACGTGGAGGATGAATTAGCCTGGGGCTTTGGGAGTCTTGGCATCTATACAGTAAAGGACGGATATGACATCATTCTCCTAGAGCCCCCCCTCATACTTTTCAGGTTGAGGACTGGAGGAAAATTTGGCATTCTAAAGGTCGGCCGAAAGTTAACTTTTTTGTCCGGCAGTGCATGCACAATGGAATCCTCACTTTTGATAATCTCGGATCAAAAGGTATCATCGACCCTTCTCAATGTGTACTATGCTACAAGAGCGAGGAAACTGCTGACCATTTGCTGTTTGGTTGCCCTTTCACCCGATAGATTTGGCTACGTTGGTTTGCATACTTTAAAATTCAAGTAAGTGATGACCTGAACTGGATGAATATCTGGGAAAAATGGCAGAAAGGTAGATTCAAATCTAAAGCTCTTCGTATTGGCTAGGAGCTCGATTTAAGCTTTATCTGGTGGCAAGTATGGCTGGAAAGAAATGCCAAAATTTTTAGAGAAATTTTTACTGCTCTAGACGGGGTTTGGCAGACCATTTGGAGGAAGGTTACCAAAACTATGGCTGTTCATGCAGAGGAGGAAACTCAAATTGACATTAGAGCTATGGAAGAACGCGTTGAACTGCAAGAGGGACAGGACAAAAATTGTTGGAAACCTCCCCTTGAAGGTTGGATTAAAATCAATACTGATGGAGTCGTAAAAGGCAATTCGGGTAGAGCCAAAATTGGAGTGGTGTGCCAAAACCATGTTGGGACTCGTGCTCTATTGGGAATTGCAAGGCCTGGGAAGAACCACTAACAATGAAGCCGAAGCCATTGCCATCAAGTCTGCTTTTGTTTGGGCAGTGAAACATGGCCACAATAGGATTATTCTTGAATCAGACTCGCAAATAATGGTTGGAGCTCTAGACTGCATGAGGAACTTTGATCTGAAAGCTTGGAGGTTGAGGGCTCTTGTTACCCAAATTAAAGAATTATGGAAATAATTAGAGGACGTGATCCCAGTTTATGCGAGTAGAGATTTGAACAAAGTGGCTAACTTTTTGGCTAAGATGGGTGCAAAAAAGGAGGTTGGAGTTCAGTTGCACAGTGACATGGATATTAAGGATGACATGATTAGGCAGGGTTTTGAAAGGTCCTTGAGCCAATGATCAAAGAAAAAGCAAAGGGAGGAAAGTTGTCACGATATCGTGACATGTTACGCCGTCGCGGCCACTAGAGGAATGTTGTCATGATATCACGACATGTTGCGTCATTGCGGTCACTGGAGGAAAGTTGTTGTGATATCGTGACATGTTGCACCGTCACGGTCATTGGAGGAAAGTTGTCGCGATATCATGACATGTTGCACCGTCGCGGTCACTCGGAGGAAAGTTGTCGCGATATCGCGACATGTTGCACCGTCGCGGTCACTAGAGGAAAGTTGTCGCGATATCATGACATGTTGCGCCGTCGCGATCACTAGAGGAAAGTTGTCATGATATCGCGACATGTTGCTCCATCACGGCCAAGGGAGGAAAGTTGTCGCGATATCGCCACATGTTGCTTCATCGCGGCCAAGGGAGGAAAGGTGTCGTGATTTCGAGACATGTTGCTCCATCGCGGCCAAGGGAGGAAAGTTGTCACGATTTCGCGACATGTTGCTTCGTCACGGCCATGGGTGGAAAGATGTCGCGATTTCGCGACATGTTGCTTTGTCACGACCAAGGGTGGAAAGGTGTCACGATTTTGCGACATGTTGCTTCATCACGGCCAAGGGTGGTAAGGTTTCACGATTTCGTGACATGTTGCTTCGTTGCGGTCAAAAGAGAAAAAGTGTCACAATTTCACGACATGTTGCTTCGTCGCGGCCAAGGGTGGAAATATGTCGCGATTTCGTGACATGTTGCTTCGTCGCGGCCAAGGTTAAAAAGTTGTGATTTCGTGACATGTTGCCTCATCGCGGCCAAGAGAGGAAGGGTGTCGCGATATCACATGTTGCATCGTCGCGGCCAAAGGAGAAAAAGTGTAGCAATATCGTGACATGTTGCATCGTCACGACCAAAGGAGAAAAAGTGTCGCGATATCGCGACATGTTGCATCGTCGTGGCCATAGGAGAAAAAGTATCACGATATCGCGACATGTTGCATCGTCGTGGCCAAAGGAGAAAAGTGTCGCGATATCGCGACATGTTGCATCATCGCGACCAAGGGAGAAAAGTGTCACGATTTCGTGACATGTTGCTTCGTTGCGGCCAAAGGAAGAAAAAGTGTCGCGATATCGCAACATGTTGCATTTTCATGGACAAAGGAGAAAAGTGTCGCGATATCGCGACATGTTGCATTTTCGCGACCAAAGGAGAAAAGTGTCGTGATATCGCAACATGTTGCATTTTCGTGGCCAAAGGAGAAAAATGTCGTGATTTCGTGACATGTTGCATTTTCGCGACCAAAGGAGAAAAGTGTCGCGATATCGCGACATGTTGCATTTTCATGGCCAAAGGAGAAAAGTGTCACGATATCGCGACATGTTGCATTTTCGCGGCCAATGGAGAAGAAGGAAAGAGAGTCGCGATATCGCGACTAGTTGCATCAACTGATCATGTCGTTCCCCCTGTTAGCTAGTTAATGGTTCAAGATATTTGGCTCCATTGCAAATCTTCTTTTACTATTGTAAGCGAGTGTTCTCTCTGATTTTTGTTGGGAAGTGTCTCTTCCCAAATTGTAATTGTTCTTTATTTTAATACAAGTTTTTTTTAATTTTTCAAAAAAAATAATACATGCTCTAATTTTTAGTAGAAGCAAGTGGATCATGCTAAATATAAATTGATGAGGTTAGAATAATGTAAAGTATAAAGTTTTAGCTTTAGAGAAAAGGTTCAGTAGATTAACTTAGGTGATAAGGGCTCAAAGTTATTTTAAATTATGTTAATCATAAACACAATAATTATTTCTATGATAAACGATGAGGTAGACAATTTAATTATTGATGTAGTGTGTATTTCTTGGGTTATTCTATCTCATTTTCAAACACTTCTCAAAGATGAAAATATTGCTCTAGATCTTGGTATTATGTTTGATGTTGTTGGTTATATCCCTACTAGGCTTTCTATTGATAAAAAAGCTTCCTTGATTGGCTTGCTTCTTTCAATGACTTGATTGATGTTATTTTATCTATGACAAAGGATAAAACCTAGGGTTGGATGGCCTTCCTATGGAGTGATTTTTTTTTAATTTGGGATGTGGTTGGGCAATATTTTTTATGATGTATAAGGAGGCTGAAATACTTGGTTCTTATGGGAAAACTATTAATAAAGGTTTGATTAAATTAATATTTAAGAGAAGTAATAGGAAATATTGTTTCTTGTCCTCCTATCACCATTTCGGACATAGACCACAATTACTCAATATTTTAATAATTGAGAAAAATGGGTTCTTAAGGGGTAGGTTTATTCTTGACAACCCAATTGTGGTTTGTGAAGCTCTAGAATGAGATATAAAATTACAAGAAGATGTTTCTTTGTCAATATTGATTTTGATAAAGCTTGCAATAGGACAAGATGGTCATTTAATTTTCTAGATGTTGGATTGGTTAGATTTTGGTCATAAGTTCAGAGATAAGCACTTTTTTTTATGTGATCACTATTGATGCATTAGGCTATCTATTTGAGTAGTTTGTTGGTATGAACCTTTAAAAAGGGATAAACATGTTAGAATGTGGTTGTGTTGTTAATTCTCTTTA
The DNA here is from genome assembly GCA_028583015.1 of Wollemia nobilis. Lineage (NCBI taxonomy): Eukaryota > Viridiplantae > Streptophyta > Pinopsida > Araucariales > Araucariaceae > Wollemia > Wollemia nobilis. Next base: position 1,401,328 of record JAQPPZ010016941.1, read on the forward strand.
TACAGATAACTCCACACAATTTCTTAAAAAAGACAAGGATGAGTTAAGAATTGCCTTATGTTAGATAAAGTTGATTTGGTGTTTAATGTAAAATTGACTCCTACGAAAACAAAGTTTATTCTATATTAAGACAGGCCTAATTGGATCCATGTGCAATGGTGTCAAATTAGACATGGGAAAATAGTTAGATATATAGGAATCTCTTTTTGGTTTGAACGTTTCTCTTGTTGACTAGTAGAAATAGTTTTTAGCTCACTTTTGGATAAATTTAAATAATTGGGTTAATTACTCTATCTTATGAAAAGGTTGTGGTAACATATTTTTTAATACATTTTGTGTGAAATCATCATTGTTCGTATTGCCACATTTTTTTTATGTACACCCAACCCTTCACATAATTATAAAATAAATAGCATGTTAAGATAGTAATAATTTTATGTGAAATCATCATTGTCCATATAACGTACACCCACCCCCTCATACACCCCTCTCACACACTTGTCCAAATCATGGATTGAACCTTGGACCTCCTAAAGAAGAGTCAAAGCCCGAATTGTTACACTATCTTCCTAGACCATATTGCCACACTTCCTTCACATTCATAAAAATAAGTTGTTATAAATAGTTTACCATACTACCACAATTCCTTCACATTCATAAAAAATAAATAATTTTATTAAAAATATGGTTATAACAACTTTAAATTTTATTAAGGCTTAACTTTGGTTTTCAAACTTTTTAAATCATAAAATATTATATTTTGTCTTTAAATTATTGCAACAAAACATTAATATTTTTTGTAATCTAATTTATATTAAAAAAATAAAAGCCGGATAGACTGACTATACACTATACATAGAGTGTTTGACTATACAATTTGTAAAACAAGGTGAGGCTGGTACTTGCGATGTTTGTTAATTTAACAACTTCTACTATTGTTTTGATGGGACATTATATAGTTTTTAGTATGGTTTTGATCTCGTTTTGGAGACCAGATTCAAAATAAAGTGTAAGATTGTTTATTTAGTTTTAAGGTTTAGGTGGATTGTTAAGTGTTAAAGACTTAAGTTCAAACTTTGGTTGAATCCTCTCAGTGATGCATCAAACTGATACATAGAGTGTTTGACTATACAATTTGTAAAACAAGGTGAGGCTGGTACTTGTGATGTTTGTTAATTTAACAACTTCTACTATTGTTTTGATGGGACATTATATAGTTTTTAGTATGGTTTTGATCTCGTTTTGGAGACCAGATTCAAAATAAAGTGTAAGATTGTTTATTTAGTTTTAAGGTTTAGGTGGATTGTTAAGTGTTAAAGACTTAAGTTCAAACTTTGGTTGAATCCTCTCAGTGATGCATCAAACTGATTGATAACGATACGAATTCCAAGTGACCGCAGTTATCTAACGCCTGGTTACCGTAAACGAAACGAAACGAAACGCAAGTAAACGAGTCGCCAACCCAAAAAGTTACTATAAATGCAACCCCCATTCCTCTAACTTTAACAAACAAAACAAAAAAAAAGTGTGAGACTTCATAATTTATTCTTCCCTATTGTAAGACTTGAATTCAAGGCGCCCGACTCCTTAATACTTAGCTATGGCCGCAATCAGGCTCGATTTTCCCGTTCCAGGGGGGCCGTGAAGAAGGACCCCCCTGAAGAAGGTACCCGCGCTTCCACGCACGACCGATTCGGTCGTAAAATTCTTTTCCTCGCTTAAAGCGGTCCAAATCCACGAGAATGTTCTTCTTCAGCAGAGGAGGAAGAGACAGAGAGTCGAAATTGGAAGGATGCTTGAATGTAACTCCGGTCCATCCGTGTCTGTAGCGAGCATCGCCAGCATTCGTGTAAAGCGTGAGTTCTTTGTTGGCCATATCAATTTCCCTTGCGCGTTTTCTAATGTGATTAAAGTATGACGATAGAAACGCTTTGTTTGTATTTCCCTTGGCCACTTTGAGGTCGAAGCCACGCTTCTCGGTTGGGATCATGTCGATTTGAGGATTAGGATGCTGCACTTGGACTCTGTACGTCCACCATAACTTGACTCCCTGGGAGGAGTCCTCTATCACTTCATCGGCAGACGGAGCAAATCCCAAATGGCTGGAATTCCTGCCACAAAATGCGATTAGCCTTCGAGAATGGGCAGGTTTCTCCAGACCTTGGAGATAGAGCTCCGCACTCTCATAGAGCTCATTGGTGTTGACTCCATAGCTCCCCTTAAATTTTGGAATCTCAACATGATAGTAGGGATTGAAATAGTTCTCTATAAACGTCCACCACTGCATCAAAGTCTGGCTCAACTGAAGGGGAAGAATATTTTGGAGCAAGGTGAAAAGGCCTATCAATGACCATACCTTTCCAATTATTTGATCCATCCTCCAAATTTCTCCGCAGGAATGCAGACGAAGTACTGTCGATGGAAGCAATCAATTCGACCAGGCTAAGGCCAAGAGATTCCTCAACGATGGGATAGTACATTTTTTTTTATGGCTTGAGGATCACGCTTCCTCTTGTGAGTCGGCGATGCGCAGTCTCACGCAGCAGCCACCTTGACTTTAACTGTCAGATTGAATGACATTATCACGCGGAAATGAGGCCGTGTCAAGAACCATTTCCATATTTCCGATGGAATTTCGTTCCACTTAATACCTCCTCTTCGTCTAGGCATAGACTGCCTATACAATTTATCAAACAAAAGAAAATGTGATATCTAAAATATTCCATAGTAAAAGTAAGCAGCGTAGTCAAGGAGGCATAGACTGACTACATTGACTATACATAGACTGACTGACCATACATAATCCTCTCCTTAGACTGACTATAAATAATCATCTCCTCAACCAACGTGGTCAAGCAGCGATAGACTGACTATACATAATCCTCTCCTCAACCTTTCAACCTTTCTTCCTTCCATTTTCCACCCTATTTCCAACCAATACGAGCAGGAAACAAAGAAAAATATCATCTTTCCCCTCAATTAATCTCTCTTCCTCACCAACCACCTTCACATTGTCCGACCACAAATCCAATTAAATTATCTTTTCACCATGGAATCGGTAATATTTTTAGGTTAAAAAATTTCCTCAAAGTTTTTACCTTCAAAGGTTAAATCATTCTTCTTGAATATTTTGCTGTAACCCTGTTTTTCTTCGATAAACGCGGTCTTTCTCTTAGGGTTAATATCAAACTGACGAACACTCAACAAACTCAAATTCAAATCAAACTACTACCTTTGCTCTATACTTCAAAATTTAAACCTAAAACTCTTTTTAAAAATACCATTATTTATTTATTTTTATTGTTATAAATGCGAGTGACATCCATTAATCTATTCCTCGCTCTTGCTTGCCTTCGCCTTTTCCTCCGTTAACGTTAGCAAAGTCATCTCACGAGTTTAAAAATTCAATAATAGACAAACAAGTAAAGTCATCTCACGAGTTTGAAAATTTGATCATCACACCCTTCTCAATGTGAACGTGATTGTGGAGGAGGACGGCTTCTTGTTCTTTGCATCATATTTCCAACAATTGTTTTCACGTCAATTTATTTCTGGCATAGACGTCGAAGAGACGTAGCAGCCTGTAAGTGCGCAATAAGTTTCATGCACGTGGAATAATCTAAACCAAACAATTTATAATTGTGCGAGCTGGAAATAAATAAATGTCCTTTACGTCTTTCTTCTCTAGCGATAACACACGGTGTTAGTCGATATTTCTTCTTTCCATTTTCCATTTTCCCGCCACAAATCCAACTGATTTTTGCTACCACTAATTTTAATTTATCTATTAATTAAGTTTTATCATGTATAAATGGAGGTGGCCATGCTTTTGCAGTTCCATCTCGCTTCCTTGTTCTCTATTTATTCATTGAGAGATTGTGTTTGGGTTTGAAAATATGGCAATTTTATAGTTATTACTCTTGTTACTCGTCAGTACGACGTTGCTTTGGCTCTCGCCTCTTCTGCATTCTAACTTGGATCCATGAATACTTTTGATCAACAAGCGTTGTTGGATTGAAGCGATTCATCACTTTTGTTCCCGACAATTCTTTGGCCATCTGGACTCCATCTCTTCCTTTTTGCAATTGGATAGGTATCACCTGCTCTTTTCCTTTGCAAAGGGTTATTACTCTGAATATCTCATCCATGGGTTTAGGTGATACTCTTTCTCCCCTTGTTGGAAATCTGTGTGCTCATGAGTCGCTAGATATATCCAACAACCTCATTCACAGCCATATTCCACCTCAACAAGGTCAGCTTAGCAATGCCTAGGAATTCCTATTGTATAGGAATGACTTAGAAGGAAGCATTCTAGCCAATCTTAGCAGTTATCACCGTTTAGTTGTGTTGGAACTCACCTACAAACAGACTGTAGGGGAGTATTCCACTTGAGCTAGACCACTTGACTGTTGGAACTCACCTACAATAGAATGCAGGGGAGTATTCCACTTGAGCTAGGCCACCTGACAGGATTATAGTCTCTTTCCTTAGGAGGAAACAATTTCATGAGTATGATTCCTTCTTTTTTGGGAAACCTCTTTGTCTTGGTTGAGTTGGGTTTGGAAGAAAATAATTTCATAGGCGCCATTCTTATTGAATTAGGTAGGCTGACCCACCTGCAAGTTCTTTACCTTTCTGCAAAGCAATTGTCAGGCTTCACCCCTTTATCTATAGGAAGCCTTTCATATTTGATTGACTTAGAATTGTTAATAAGTAGTTTCATGGGCCCCTTCGTACTGAATTGGGTAGATTGACCCACCTGCAAGTTCTTTACCTTTATACAAAACAATTTTCAGGCTCCATCCTCTTATCTATAGGAAGCCTTTCATCCTTGATTGACTTAGAATTGTTAATAAGTAATCTCATGGGCCCCTTCCTACTGAATTGGGTAGGCTAACCCACTTACAATTTCTTTACCTTAATGAAAATAAATTGTTGGGCACCATCCCCTCCTCCATAGGAAACCTTTCATCCTTGATTAACTTAACATTTTCAATAATTAATCTCACAGGCCCCATTCCTGCTAAATTGGGTAGACTACCCCATTTGTAAATTTTTTACCTCCACACAAACCAGTTGTCAAGTGTCATCCCCTCCTCCATAGAAAACATTTCATCCTTGGCTAGCTTAGGATTCTCAACAAATAATCTCACAGGCTCAATTCCTACTGAATTGGGTAGGTTGGTATCTACAATTTCTTTACCTCCACACAAATCAGTTTTCGTGCACCATCCCTTCCTGCATAGGAAACCTTTCATCCTTGACTGACTTAGAATTGTTAGAAAATAATTGCATAGGCCCCATTCTTGTTGAATTGGGTACATTGACCCACTTGCAATTTCTTTTCCTCCAAATAAATCAATTGTAAAACGTCATCCCCTCCTCCATAGAGAATTATTCCAAACTCGAGCTTCTTCACTTAGCTAACAATTTGCTATGTGGAATGGTGTCTAAGGAGTTAGGTAAGTTATTGTTGCTTAAAATAATTAACTTACATACCAATCACCTAGTTAGTGGTAGCAACAACTCATTGGATTTTCTTATTGCACTTACAAATTGCTCCTACCTTAAGGAACTACATATTGCTCAAAATCATCTCACTGGTGTTTTACCTCCATCCATAGGCCACCTTTATTCCAATTTGTCTTACTTGTACTTATCACACAACAATATAGGTGGAAGCATACCCAAAGAGGTTGACAATATTATTAAATTAACCTTCTTGAGCTTTAGCGATAATATTTTAAGTAGACACATTCATCTGAAACTGGAAGACTCCACAAGTTGGAAAGATTGGATTTGAGCAACAACAACTTTTATGGAACCATCCCATATGAGATTAGTGAGATGCAAAGATTAGGATTGCTAGACGTTAGTTGAAATAATATATTTGTAAGAATTCCAAATTCTCTAGGTAAACAACAACAACTAAAAAGGCTTTTTCTTCATCACATTCAATTATCAAGAGAGATACCTGCTTGTTTAATGAGTATTCTAAATTTGGAGCTTCTTGATTTCTCTTACAATGATCTAGGCAAAAGAATACCTAGAGAGGTTATGGTTAGTCTTCAAAATCTTCAATTCTATCTCAATCTATCAAGGAATCTCTTGTAGGGACCATTGCCCAGGATTATGCATAAGAGGTTGGACTTGAAATGTACTTGTAAAAAAATAGTAAATTCTAATCGAAATCAAGGTGAATCCTAATCAAATCAAATCAATCGTATTCACACCAAAATTTGGGTCATTTGAAGCCGTAAAACATAAGGTGATATTTGAGATAAATTTTGACCTATTAAATCATCTTATAACTTCATAAAATACCACCATTAGATCAGGATTGCACATATGTCTATGTTTGGATATATATTGTGGTGAATTGGTCCTAAAAAAATTGGTTTTAAAAATTTCAAGCGAAATGAGCCAACGTCGAGGGTCCTTATATTCGTCAATTTCCAATTTTGGAAATCCTACTATTCATCCAATTTGTGAATATTTGTCATTGTGCATAATATTGCCATTGCCTAAGGAGATAAGTAACATTATAAATGCTCAAGTGATAGATATTTCTAGCAATCATCTTGATGGGGAGATTCCAGAGGCACTTGGGAATTATATAGCCCTAGAGCATCTCAATCTCTCCAATAATATATTTGAATGTCTAGTACCAGATGCACTAGGAAAATTACAAAATATTGACATCTCTTACAATTTTCTATCGAGTATAATACCCAAGTCACTTGGATAACTAAAATATTTTTTATATGAATGTTTACTTCAATTATTTGATAGGTCATATTCCAGAAAAAGGGTTATTTTTTATAATAATGTTGCTATCTTACTCTTGGGAAAACTCAACCTTTGTGGTCCTAAAAAATACCATCTACATGCATGTTCAAAGCAAGGGAAAGGAAAGAATTTATTTCTTACAAGAACAATATTGTCATGTGTTGGAATCATTGTATTTATATTATGCTCTTTAAATTTGGAAATAATGTGGAATAATTTTTTTTCCAAGAAACAATTTGATTTCTCAAACTTTAGGTTTACAAGATTGGGGTATTCAAATTTTACATATCAGGATCTTATTGTTGCAATAAATGGATTTGATGAAAGAAATTTACTTTGATCAGCCAACTTTGGTTCAGTTTATAAAGGAGTCTTAAGGGATGGCAAGATAGTTGCTATCAAGGTTTTCAATTTGTAAAATGAAAGAGGGCAAAACAACTTTAAAACATAATGTAAATTTTTGGAAAGGGTTCGACACCACAATCTTATTAGAATCATAAGTGCATATTCATTCTTTGACTTCAAAGTTTTGGTTCTCCAATTTGCATCTAAAGGAAGTTTGAAAAAGTATTTATATCCTAAAAATAATGAGGATGTTTGTGACCTGGGATTGAGTGAATGCTTAAACATTACCATAGATGTAGCCCCTTCTATAGAATATGCGCATTATTATTGTCCTATCTGAGTTGTGCATTATGATTTAAAACCTATAAATGTGCTCTTGGATGAGGATATGACAACACTTGTGATTGATTTTGGTATATCTAGGCTAATAAGTTTTGCAAACTCCATGGATTCCTTGAGCACAACACTTGCTCTTAGAGGATTGATTGCCTACATTGCCCTAAATGAATATTTTTTAACAATCAATTTTAATTTTTTTTGAAATATTGTTAGGAACATTACTAACTCTAGATAACTTGATTGTAGATTATGGATTGGGTGAAAATGTTTCCTTAAAGGAATATGTTTACAATTATGGGATTTTATTATTAGAGATGGTTATAAGGAAAAAACCAACTGATTCCACATTTGTGGAAGACCTAAAATTGCAAAAGTGGGTGAGGTTAGCTTTTCCAAATATGCTAGCAAATATTGTTGATAGCAGGTTGATAGGTAATGCCTTGTTTCTTTCATATATGTTGGTTTGTTTGTACAAATGAATCTCCTCAAGAATGATCCAGTATGAGAGATGTAAGAAGGATTTTAAAAAGTATAAGAACATCTTTCATAGTAAGTGTTTCAACAAATTTCAATTTGACATGTACATTATAAATTTTGATACGTGATCATAATGTTAGAACAGAAGTAGAAAGGGATGTTTGATAGTCAAACTTCTACATATTAGCTAATACCAAAGATATTTTAAAGCATTTACATGATATGCATTTTGACAATTATCTTTATCATGACTCATTATTAAATGATCATAAATTATTTAGTAATAAAGTTGAGACTAATTAATTAATAAATTCATTACTATGTTCTAGGTATATTAAAATAATTAATAATTTCACACAAGAAGAAGAATTTAGTAATTTCATATCATGTAGCGTAAGAAGGAGAATTTGAATCTTTTTATTCTTAATAGATTTTAAAGAGTAGACACATTATGAGGCCTAATGCAATGATTTCTTTTAACTATTTTTTTTCAGAATTGATTACATCCATATTCAGAACACAGCAGAAAGAGTGGGACTTCATAATTTATTCTTCCCTCTTAGAAGACTCGACTTCATAATTTATTCTTCCCTGTTATAAGACCCAAATTCAAGGCGCCCGACTCCTTTGCTTTTTTACTCGTTTTTTTCTCGAACGTCGTCTCTGTAATTTCTTCTCTCTCTGTTTTTCTTCCTCTTCACCCTCGGCTGGTGGAGATTGGAACGGGATCTGCAGAGCCTCCTTTTCCTTTTTCTTTGCTTCCAGCGCACAAATCACACTATTCAGTGCTTCGTCGTGGTCGTCAATTTTATTCATGAGCACTTCAATAATTTCTGCAGAAGTCATTTCCGCCCCACACTCCATTCTCTCTTTCACAGCGGGAAAGAGGGGATGATTTTCAATCTGCAAATAATTAAAGGCAAGAGATTTAAAGACAGGAAAAGTGCAGAAGGAGAGCAGGATGTGCATGTCCATCCGACCACATCTCAGCAGGGCAGGATCCAGCTTTTCTTTGTGGTTGGTTGTGAAAATAATGATACGCTCCTCTCCGCAACACGACCATAATCCGTCTGTGAAATTCAGCAAACCAGAAAGAGTAACTTTGCTACCTTGCTCTTCCATTCCTAGATCGACCTGAGAAGAAGGTTTTGAAAGCCTGTCTGTCAGACCGAGTGAGCAATCGATGTCTTCAATAACAATTATGGATCTTTCTTTGGTTTGGGTAAGAAGCGCACGGAGCTCGCCGTTGTCGTAGACCTGCGTGAGTTCAAGATCATATACATCGTACCTCATGTAGTTAGCTATGGCAGCTATCAGGCTCGATTTTCCCGTTCCAGGGGGGCCGTGAAGAAGGTACCCGCGCTTCCACGCACGACCGATTCGGTCGTAAAATTCTTTTCCTCGCTTAAAGCGGTCCAAATCCGCGAGAATGTTCTTCTTCAGCAGAGGAGGAAGAGACAGAGAGTCGAAATTGGATGGATGCTTGAATGTAACTCCGGTCCATCCGCCTCCGTAGCGAGCATCGCCAGCATTCGTGTAAAGCGTGAGTTCTTTGTTGGCCATGTCAATTTCCCTTGCGCGTTTTCTAATGTGATTGAAGTAAGACGATAGAAACGCTTTGTTTGTATTTCCCTTGGCCACTTTGAGGTCGAAGCCACGCTTCTCGGTTGGGATCATGTCCATTTGAGGATTAGGTTGCTGCACTTGGACTCTGTACGTCCACCATAACTTGACTCCCTGGAAGGAGTCCTCTATCACTTCATCGGCAGACGGAGCAAATCCCAAATGGCTGGAATTCCTGCCACAAAATGCGATTAGCCTTCGAGAATGGACAGGTTTCTCCGGACCTTGGAGATAGAGCTCCGCACTCTCATAGAGCTCATTGGTGTTGACTCCATAGCTCCCCTTAAATTCTGGAATCTCAACATGATAGTAGGGATTGAAATAGTTCTCTACAAACATCCACCACTGCATCAAAGTCTGGCTCAACTGAAGGGGAAGAATATTTTGAAGCAAGGTGAAAAGGCCTATAAATGACCATACCTTTCCAATTATTTGATCCATCCTCCAAATTTCTCCGCAGGAATGCAGACGAAGTACTGTCGATGGTGTGCAGGCTTTTAAGAAGCAATCAATTCGACCAGGCTAAGGCCAAGAGATTCCTCAACGATGGAATAATACATTTTTTTCGATGGCTTGAGGATCACGCTTCCACCTTGACTTTGACTGTCAGATAGGATGACATTTTCACGCCGAAATGAGGCCGTGTCTGTTTGGGCTGATTCTCCATTTCCATGTGATGCTCATAAATTTCCGATAGGATTTCGTTCCACTTAATACCTCCTCTTCTTCTAGGCATAGACTTGACTATACAATTTATCAAAGGAAAAGGTGATATCTAAAATATAAATGGGTTTGCTATATCTCCTAATCATTCAGTCGGAGGAAGTGGCCTCAAAAGTAAAAGTAAGCAGCGTAGTCAAGCAGGCATAGACTGACTATACATAATCCTCTCCGTGGTCAAGCAGGCATAGACTGATTACACATAATCCTCTCCTCAACCTATCTTCTGTCCATTTCCCACAGAGTAGTTTCCCACCCTATTTCCAACCAATAATTGTACGAGCAGGAAACAAAGAAAAGTATCATCTTTCCCCTCAATTAATCTCTCTTCCTCACCGACATTCTTCTCATTTTCCGACCACAAATCCAACTGAATTATCCTTCTATTAAATATTTATTTATTTATTTAGGTTACATTTTTAATAACTGAGTACAATTTAGATATTTTTTTGAGGTTTCTACCTACAAACATAGGTTAAACAAATCGTTGAAGTTAAACAAATTGTTGAAGCTGCTTTTATCTCTCCTCCGTAAAGGCAGCACCGAGTGAGGGAGGCCGCAGTGGTTCAGGGTTGGTAGGTACGGTCATCTTCAAGCTAAGGCACTCAAGTCAAACTACTACCTTGGCATGCCTCAAAATTTAAACATAAATCTTTTCTTAATAAATACCCAAAATCTTCTCAATCCATTAACTCTTAAAAAACAATTATTTATTTATTGGTATCATCTATAAATGCAACTAGCATCCATCAATTTATTCCTCTCTCTTTGGTCTTTTCCTCCGTCAACGTTGTTAATGTAGAGGTCAGGCAACAAGTCATCACACCCTTCCAATGTCAATGTGAAGGTTGTTAATGTAGAGGTCAGGCAACAAGTCATCACACCCTTCCAATGTCAATGTGAAGGTCATTGTGGGAAGCCGCAACGTACACGGCGGGCAGGAGGTAATCCCACGAGTTTGAATTTGATGATAGACAAACATCACACCCTTCACCCTTTCAATGTCAATGTGAACGTGATTGTGGGAAGGACTGCTTCTTGTTTTTTACACCGTATTTCAACCAATATATGTACGTCAATTTATTTCTGGCATAAACGTGGAAGAGACGTCGTACCTGCACAATAAGTTTTATGCACTGTTTAGAAACTCGCAACTCGGGAAATATTCCTTTATTTATACTTTTCACTAAGCTAAAATGAAGGTAACTACTATCTAGTCATAATAAAAAGTAATTGTGTATGATATAGGATGATCTAGAACCACTCGATATCTTTAGAACATTTGGTCCATTCTCTGTCAGCCCCCTTGCAGTTAGTTGTGCTTTACTGTAGTGGTTATCACTTTCCTTTTCTGACAAGTACCACATTGGCCAAACTACCCTTTTTTTTTAGGGTGTTGGGTACTTTTGTCTTAAAGCAATTGCGATTTGTAAGCATGTCAAACCTTTTAGATACTAACATCATCATTCTTTCTAAGAATATTTTGTCTAATATGTTGCTCCCTTTGGCTCATGCTCCGGGTAGCTCTTTGTTATTTTTATTTGCTTTTCACTAGACCAAAACATTTTGGAGTCTATCTGACGTCATCGCTTAGAATATTTTTACTTTCTTACTTTTGGAATGAATATTATCTACTCCATAAGCTTTTACACCGTGTCAAAAAATTTAGAGCATGTTGCTGATATCTATCGAAATTTTATAGCTGCTAGCTTTGTAAGTTTGACTTTGAAGAAAATCAAGCTATTTTCGATAAAAACTTTTGGATTCAAAGAATAGGTAAACCTTAAAAAATTTTAAGGTTAAAATGGCTTTCGTAGAATTTACAAGAATGATGGTCCAAAGAAAGAATCACAATTTCGGAGAAGCTCTTCAATCTTGGAAACTTAAAGAATTTGCAATTTTGAATATTGACAAAGAATTTGGCTACACTACACAAAGCATATGCTAGGTTAAGTCCTAATGTAGTAAAATAAATTGCTTGATACCTAGGGCATCAAGGGCCATATCATTTATAAAATAATCATAATAGAGGACTCACTTCTATTCTATATTGTTTGCAATGTCATCATGATAAAAATAGGTCACACCTGAAATGAATGTAGAGGATTTAATATACCCAAAAAATTGGTCCATTAACTATGATTCTTGATCTTTGACTACAAATATTATTGAAGTGTCTCATCCTTCTTTGCGAAAAGCAAATAACCAACAATCAATGGCTTTGTTTGTACATATAAGGATGAGAGAGAGAGAGAGAGCAAAAAGGTCTCATATCATAGTAGCAATAAAGGAAGAAAGCTTTAAGAGCAATGTTAGAAAGAGCACTCAAATGGTTGTAGTGGCTAAATGTATGATGATAAAATAAGGATATGAATTGGGTATTTATAGCAAAAGAAAAGTATAAATTTTCTTCTTAGGTTGATAATTGGGTTACACTCACTTTAGAGCCAAAAATTTGTTATTTTTAATCCAAACAATGCATTTTCTTAATCCTAGTCATAAAACATGTTAGGATCATAATCGTATATCCAAAACCTAAAATTCAATCAATGGTTGCAATCCCCACTTAAAGTAGCAATCTTAGCACTCTTGTATTTTATAATAAATGCTTTTTGGTTGCAATCCCCAAGTCCAGGCTTTGCACTTAGTGGACATTAAATGTCCTGGCATTAACTACACTTAGACTAATAAAAGGCGGGGAGCCACATAGCAAGAAGGTTAATCTAGATCGTTTTTTGGTTTCGGAGGAGGCGTTTGTAAAATGGAATATAAATTTTTAGATTTTAGAAGGCCCGATTTCGGATCACTGTACCATTCTATTGGAAGGTGGGACTACGATGGGGCAACATCACAAACCTTTCGATTTGAGAATTTTTGGCTTTAGAAAGAAGAACTTCGAGAGAAAATTCCACGAGTGGTGGGAAGAAGGCCACCCGACTTATGGGAGAGCAATGTTTAGAATCCACAAACAACTACAATATGTAAAAACTCAGTTGAAGTATTGGAGGCGTGCTAATAAAGCAGACTTCCAGGCCCAAAGAGCTCCTTTGGTGGCCAGATGGGATGAGGTCCAAAAATAGTTCAGAGAAGGAGTAATTACAGACCAGCTCAAAGCTGAGGATGATGCCCTCCGTACAGGGATTGAGGACATTGACAACCAAGAGGAGACCTATTGGAAGCAGAGAGCAAGAACCACCTGGTTATTAGAAGGGGACAGAAATACAAAATTCTTTCATCGGACTGCTTGTGCTCGAAGATAGATGAACAAGATGGAGGCCCTTCAAGATGAGAACGGTCATTCCTTTGATACACTTCTAGGTATGCATTCCCATGTTATGGATTATTTTTCTAAGCTTTTTAAGGAAAGTGTGGTACAAGATGTAGAGGCCCAAAATGAAGTTATTTCTGTCATACCTACTGTTATTTTTTAGGATGAAAATCAAGCCCTCCTCAAACCCATTGATAGAGATGAATTGAAAACTATGGTCTTTGGAATGAGCACTGGTAAAACTCCAGGTCCAGACGGCTTCCCAATTGAGTTTTTTTAGAATTTCTGGGACTACTTAGAGGAAGATGTAATGGTCGTTGTAGAAGAGTCCGGAGAAAATAAGAGAATGCTTAAAGCTATAAACCACACTTTCATTACCTTAATTCCAAAATGGGAGGAGGGGGTTCATATTTCAGATTATAGGCCTATTGCCTTATGTAATGTGTTGTACAAAATAATCACAAAGGTAATGGTCGAGCGCCTAAAACCTCTTCTTCACAACATTTTCTCCTCTCGAGCAAGGGGGTTTTGTTGAGGGACGATGAGATCTCGGATGGGGTGGTTGTGGCCGAGGAAGCAATCCATTCAATTAACACTTTTGGTAATAAAGGGATGTTCATAAAACTGGACATGTCAAAGGCTTATGACAGGGTTGAATGGAGTTTCCTGGCTAAAATGATGGCAGCCTTTGGTTTTTCTCAAGACTAGATAGAGTGGGTCATGAGCTGTGTCTCTACCCGGACTTACTCAGTGCTAATCAAGGGCCTTCCTTCGTAACCTTTTGGAGCTACTCGGGGACTGCGCCAGGGGGATCCATGTTCTCCTTATCTTTTTCTCATTTTAGCTGAAGGTCTTGGTAGACTTTTCTTAAGGAGAAGACAACAAGGTAGATTATTGGGTATCAGGGTGAGTGACGAAGTTTTAACGCACCTGTAGTTTGTGGATGACACTGGTTTGGTGGGAGTGTCCAGCTTCATGGAAGCAAGAATGATTAGGGATACTCTTAATGTCTATCTCAAGGCTACTCAACGGGTCATTAATGACAAGAAATCCAAAGTGGTTTTTTTAATCTGGAGCAAAGGCTTCAGAATAGAATTTTAGAAATCCTGGGATTCACAAGGACTTCTCTCCCAATGGTTTACTTGGGGGTCCCCTTGCACTTTAAGAAGCTAAAATTAGACACATGGAGGAATCTGCTAGAGTGTATCAAGGTAGAATTAACCAGTGGTATCACAAGTGGTTAAGTTATGGTGGCAGATTAACGTTCTTACAATAAGTCATTCAAGCCATGCCAATTTACAAATTCTCTATCCTCGTTGCCCCGATTACAATATGGAAAGAGTTGGACAGGATGGCTAGAAAGTTTTTATGGGAAGGAGCAAAGGGAGAGAGAAAGTGGGCCTTAGTGGGCTGGGACAAAGTTACCCGGCCCAAGGTTAAAGGAGGTCTAGGTTTGAGAAAATCTAAGCTGAATAATAAAGCTTTGGCTGGAAAGTTGTACTAGAGATGGATCTCCCAACCCACTTCCCTTTTCAGTAGAATCCTAACTAGCAAATACTTGGGACAGGCAAGCCTAAACGATGTAGCTTGCATCCCCTTAGATGGTACTGGGTCCCTATTCTGGCAGGCTCTCAAGTTAGGGTCTCAGGTTGTTAAAGACCGCTTATTTTGGAAAGTGGAAAGAGGGGAGAAGGCTCATTTTTGGATAGATTCTTGGGATCAGTTCCCACCCATCATTGCTGAATTTCTAGAATTACAGCCAATAAAAGCAACTGGGGGAGTGTAAGTTTAAGGCCAAGGGATAGATCTGTATTGAAATTTATTTCACAACTACTCAAGTGGGGGAGTGTAAGTTTAAGAAGTTCAAGAAGTTGGATGAGTGACCCATTTTAATCCCTCCGAATTTGACTCCCATCATGACTAAAATTTTGACGAGAAAGATTTCTTACAGGGGGGAGACGTGGAGGATGAATTAGCCTGGGGCTTTGGGAGTCTTGGCATCTATACAGTAAAGGACGGATATGACATCATTCTCCTAGAGCCCCCCCTCATACTTTTCAGGTTGAGGACTGGAGGAAAATTTGGCATTCTAAAGGCTGGCCGAAAGTTAACTTTTTTGTCTGGCAGTGCATGCACAATGGAATCCTCACTTTTGATAATCTCAGATCAAAAGGTATCATCGACCCTTCTCAATGTGTACTATGCTACAAGAGCGAGGAAACTGTTGACCATTTATTGTTTGGTTGCCCTTTCACCCGATAGATTTGGCTACGTTGGTTTGCATACTTTAAAATTCAAGTAAGTGATGACCTGAACCGGATGAATATCTAGGCAAAATGGCAGAAAGGTAGATTCAAATCTAAAGCTCTTCGTATTGGCTAGGAGCTCGATTTAAGCTTTATCTCGGTGGCAAGTATGGTCGGAAAGAAATGCCAAAATTTTTAGAGAAATTTTCTATCGCTCTAGACGGGGTTTGGCGGACCATTTGGAGGAAGGTTACCAAAACTATGGCTGTTCATGCAGAGGAGGAAACTCAAATTGACATTAGAGCTATGGAAGAACGCGTTGAACTGCAAGAGGGACAGGACAAAAATTGTTGGAAACCTCCCCTTGAAGGTTGGATTAAAATCAATACTGATGGAGCTGCAAAAGGCAATTCGGGTAGAGCCAAAATTGGAGTGGTGTGCCAAAACCATGCTGGGACTGTGCTCTATTGGGAATTGCAAGGCCTGGGAAGAACCACTAACAATGAAGCCGAAGCCATTGCCATCAAGTCTGCTTTTGTTTGGGCAGTGAAACATGGCCACAATAGGATTATTCTTGAATCAGACTCGCAAATAATGGTTGGAGCTCTAGACTGCATGAGGAACTTTGATCTGAAAGCTTGGAGGTTGAGGGCTCTTGTTACCCAAATTAAAGAATTATGGAAATAATTAGAGGACGTGATCCCAGTTTATGCGAGTAGAGATTTGAACAAAGTGGCTAACTTTTTGGCTAAGATGGGTGCAAAAAAGGAGGTTGGAGTTCAGTTGCACAGTGACATGGATATTAAGGATGACATGATTAGGCAGGGTTTTGAAAGGTCCTTGAGCCAATGATCAAAGAAAAAGCAAAGGGAGGAAAGTTGTCACGATATCGTGACATGTTACGCCGTCGCGGCCACTAGAGGAATGTTGTCATGATATCACGACATGTTGCGTCATTGCGGTCACTGGAGGAAAGTTGTTGTGATATCGTGACATGTTGCACCGTCACGGTCATTGGAGGAAAGTTGTCGCGATATCATGACATGTTGCACCGTCGCGGTCACTGGAGGAAAGTTGTCGCGATATCGCGACATGTTGCACCGTCGCGGTCACTAGAGGAAAGTTGTCGCGATATCATGACATGTTGCGCCGTCGCGATCACTAGAGGAAAGTTGTCATGATATCGCGACATGTTGCTCCATCACGGCCAAGGGAGGAAAGTTGTCGCGATATCGCCACATGTTGCTTCATCGCGGCCAAGGGAGGAAAGGTGTCGTGATTTCGAGACATGTTGCTCCATCGCGGCCAAGGGAGGAAAGTTGTCACGATTTCGCGACATGTTGCTTCGTCACGGCCATGGGTGGAAAGATGTCGCGATTTCGCGACATGTTGCTTTGTCACGACCAAGGGTGGAAAGGTGTCACGATTTTGCGACATGTTGCTTCATCACGGCCAAGGGTGGTAAGGTTTCACGATTTCGTGACATGTTGCTTCGTTGCGGTCAAAAGAGAAAAAGTGTCACAATTTCACGACATGTTGCTTCGTCGCGGCCAAGGGTGGAAATATGTCGCGATTTCGTGACATGTTGCTTCGTCGCGGCCAAGGTTAAAAAGTTGTGATTTCGTGACATGTTGCCTCATCGCGGCCAAGTGAGGAAGGGTGTCGCGATATCACATGTTGCATCGTCGCGGCCAAAGGAGAAAAAGTGTAGCAATATCGTGACATGTTGCATCGTCACGACCAAAGGAGAAAAAGTGTCGCGATATCGCGACATGTTGCATCGTCGTGGCCATAGGAGAAAAAGTATCACGATATCGCGACATGTTGCATCGTCGTGGCCAAAGGAGAAAAGTGTCGCGATATCGCGACATGTTGCATCATCGCGACCAAGGGAGAAAAGTGTCACGATTTCGTGACATGTTGCTTCGTTGCGGCCAAAGGAAGAAAAAGTGTCGCGATATCGCAACATGTTGCATTTTCATGGACAAAGGAGAAAAGTGTCGCGATATCGCGACATGTTGCATTTTCGCGACCAAAGGAGAAAAGTGTCGTGATATCGCAACATGTTGCATTTTCGTGGCCAAAGGAGAAAAATGTCGTGATTTCGTGACATGTTGCATTTTCGCGACCAAAGGAGAAAAGTGTCGCGATATCGCGACATGTTGCATTTTCATGGCCAAAGGAGAAAAGTGTCACGATATCGCGACATGTTGCATTTTCGCGGCCAATGGAGAAGAAGGAAAGAGAGTCGCGATATCGCGACTAGTTGCATCAACTGATCATGTCGTTCCCCCTGTTAGCTAGTTAATGGTTCAAGATATTTGGCTCCATTGCAAATCTTCTTTTACTATTGTAAGCAGTGTTCTCTCTGATTTTTGTTGGGAAGTGTCTCTTCCCAAATTGTAATTGTTCTTTATTTTAATACAAGTTTTTTTTAATTTTTCAAAAAAAATAATACATGCTCTAATTTTTAGTAGAAGCAAGTGGATCATGCTAAATATAAATTGATGAGGTTAGAATAATGTAAAGTATAAAGTTTTAGCTTTAGAGAAAAGGTTCAGTAGATTAACTTAGGTGATAAGGGCTCAAAGTTATTTTAAATTATGTTAATCATAAACACATTAATTATTTCTATGATAAACGATGAAGTAGACAATTTAATTATTGATGTAGTGTGTATTTCTTGGGTTATTCTATCTCATTTTCAAACACTTCTCGAAGATGAAAATATTGCTCTAGATCTTGGTATTATGTTTGATGTTGTTGGTTATATCCCTACTAGGCTTTCTATTGATAAAAAAGCTTCCTTGATTGGCTTGCTTCTTTCAATGACTTGATTGATGTTATTTTATCTATGACAAAGGATAAAACCTAGGGTTGGATGGCCTTCCTATGGAGTGATTTTTTTTTAATTTGGGATGTGGTTGGGCAATATTTTTTATGATGTATAAGGAGGCTGAAATACTTGGTTCTTATGGGAAAACTATTAATAAAGGTTTGATTAAATTAATATTTAAGAGAAGTAATAGGAAATATTGTTTCTTGTCCTCCTATCACCATTTCGGACATAGACCACAATTACTCAATATTTTAATAATTGAGAAAAATGGGTTCTTAAGGGGTAGGTTTATTCTTGACAACCCAATTGTGGTTTGTGAAGCTCTAGAATGAGATATAAAATTACAAGAAGATGTTTCTTTGTCAATATTGATTTTGATAAAGCTTGCAATAGGACAAGATGGTCATTTAATTTTCTAGATGTTGGATTGGTTAGATTTTGGTCATAAGTTCAGAGATAAGCACTTTTTTTTATGTGATCACTATTGATGCATTAGGCTATCTATTTGAGTAGTTTGTTGGTATGAACCTTTAAAAAGGGATAAACATGTTAGAATGTGGTTGTGTTGTTAATTCTCTTTATACAGATAACTCCACACAATTTCTTAAAAAAGACAAGGATGAGTTAAGAATTGCCTTATGTTAGATAAAGTTGATTTGGTGTTTAATGTAAAATTGACTCCTACGAAAACAAAGTTTATTCTATATTAAGACAGGCCTAATTGGATCCATGTGCAATGGTGTCAAATTAGACATGGGAAAATAGTTAGATATATAGGAATCTCTTTTTGGTTTGAACGTTTCTCTTGTTGACTAGTAGAAATAGTTTTTAGCTCACTTTTGGATAAATTTAAATAATTGGGTTAATTACTCTATCTTATGAAAAGGTTGTGGTAACATATTTTTTAATACATTTTGTGTGAAATCATCATTGTTCGTATTGCCACATTTTTTTTATGTACACCCAACCCTTCACATAATTATAAAATAAATAGCATGTTAAGATAGTAATAATTTTATGTGAAATCATCATTGTCCATATAACGTACACCCACCCCCTCATACACCCCTCTCACACACTTTTCCAAATCATGGATTGAACCTTGGACCTCCTAAAGAAGAGTCAAAGCCCGAATTGTTACACTATCTTCCTAGACCATATTGCCACACTTCCTTCACATTCATAAAAATAAGTTGTTATAAATAGTTTACCATACTACCACAATTCCTTCACATTCATAAAAAATAAATAATTTTATTAAAAATATGGTTATAACAACTTTAAATTTTATTAAGGCTTAACTTTGGTTTTCAAACTTTTTAAATCATAAAATATTATATTTTGTCTTTAAATTATTGCAACAAAACATTAATATTTTTTGTAATCTAATTTATATTAAAAAAATAAAAGCCGGATAGACTGACTATACACTATACATAGAGTGTTTGACTATACAATTTGTAAAACAAGGTGAGGCTGGTACTTGTGATGTTTGTTAATTTAACAACTTCTACTATTGTTTTGATGGGACATTATATAGTTTTTAGTATGGTTTTGATCTCGTTTTGGAGACCAGATTCAAAATAAAGTGTAAGATTGTTTATTTAGTTTTAAGGTTTAGGTGGATTGTTAAGTGTTAAAGACCTAAGTTCAAACTTTGGTTGAATCTTCTCAGTGATGCATCAAACTGATTGATAACGATACGAATTCCAAGTGACTGCGGTTATCTAACGCCTGGTTTCCGTAAACGAAACGCAAGTAAACGAGTCGCCGCAAGAACCCAAAAAGTTACTATAAATGCAACCCCCATTCCTCTAACTTTAACAAACAAAACAAAAAAAAAAAAAAATAAGTGTAAGACTTCATAATTTATTCTTCCCTATTGTAAGACTTGAATTCAAGGCGCCCGACTCCTTAATACTTAGCTATGGCCGCAATCAGGCTCGATTTTCCCGTTCCAGGGGGGCCGTGAAGAAGGACCCCCCTGAAGAAGGTACCCGCGCTTCCACGCACGACCGATTCGGTCGTAAAATTCTTTTCCTCGCTTAAAGCGGTCCAAATCCACGAGAATGTTCTTCTTCAGCAGAGGAGGAAGAGACAGAGAGTCGAAATTGGAAGGATGATTGAATGTAACTCCGGTCCATCCGTGTCTGTAGCGAGCATCGCCAGCATTCGTGTAAAGCGTGAGTTCTTTGTTGGCCATATCAATTTCCCTTGCGCGTTTTCTAATGTATGACGATAAAAACGCTTTGTTTGTATTTCCCTTGGCCACTTTGAGGTCGAAGCCACGCTTCTCGGTTGGGATCATGTCGATTTGAGGATTAGGATGCTGCACTTGGACTCTGTACGTCCACCATAACTTGACTCCCTGGGAGGAGTCCTCTATCACTTCATCGGCAGACGGAGCAAATCCCAAATGGCTGGAATTCCTGCCACAAAATGCGATTAGCCTTCGAGAATGGGCAGGTTTCTCCAGACCTTGGAGATAGAGCTCCGCACTCTCATAGAGCTCATTGGTGTTGACTCCATAGCTCCCCTTAAATTTTGGAATCTCAACATGATAGTAGGGATTGAAATAGTTCTCTATAAACGTCCACCACTGCATCAAAGTCTGGCTCAACTGAAGGGGAAGAATATTTTGGAGCAAGGTGAAAAGGCCTATCAATGACCATACCTTTCCAATTATTTGATCCATCCTCCAAATTTCTCCGCAGGAATGCAGACGAAGTACTGTCGATGGAAGCAATCAATTCGACCAGGCTAAGGCCAAGAGATTCCTCAACGATGGGATAGTACATTTTTTTTTATGGCTTGAGGATCACGCTTCCTCTTGTGAGTCGGCGATGCGCAGTCTCACGCAGCAGTCCACCTTGACTTTAACTGTCAGATTGAATGACATTATCACGCGGAAATGAGGCCGTGTCAAGAACCATTTCCATATTTCCGATGGAATTTCGTTCCACTTAATACCTCCTCTTCGTCTAGGCATAGACTGCCTATACAATTTATCAAACAAAAGAAAATGTGAATTTAGTAAAAGTCAAGGTGGTCAAGCAGGCATAGACTGACTACATAGACTATACATAGACAAGCAGCGTAGTCAAGGAGGCATAGACTGACTACATTGACTATACATAGACTGACTGACCATACATAATCCTCTCCTTAGACTAACTATACATAATCCTCTCATCAACCAACGTGGTCAAGCAGGCATAGACTAACTATACATAATCCTCTCCTCAACCTTTCAACCTTTCTTCGTTCCATTTTCCACCCTATTTCCAACCAATACGAGCAGGAAACAAAGAAAAATATCATATTTCCCCTCAATTAATCTCTCTTCCTCACCAACCTTCTTCACATTGTCCGACCACAAATCCAATTAAATTATCTTTTCACCAGGGAATCGGTAATATTTTTAAGTTAAAAAATTTCTTTAAAGCTTTTTACCTCCAAAGGTCAAATCATTCTCCTTGAATATTTTGCTGTAACCCTGCTTTTCTTCGATAAATGCGGTCCTTCCTTTTCCTCCGTCAACTTTAGCAAAGTCATCTCACGATTTTGAAAATTTGATCATCACACCCTTCTCAATGTGAACGTGATTGTGGGGGAGGACGGCTTCTTGTTCTTTGCACCATATTTCCAACAATTGTTTTCACGTCAATTTATTTCTGGCATAGACGTCGAAGAGACGTAGTAGCCTGTAAGTGCGCAATAAGTTTCATGCGCGTGGAATAATCTAAACCAAACAATTTATAATTGTGCGAGCTGGAAATAAATAAATGTTCTTTACGTCTTTCTTCTCTGGCAATAACACACGGTGTTAGTCGATATTTCTTCTTTCCATTTTCCCACCACAAATCCAACTGAGTTTTACTACCACTAATTTTAATTTATCTATTAATTAAGTTTTATCATGTATAAATGGAGGTGGCCATGCTTTTGCAATTCCATCTCGCTTCCTTGTTCTCTATTTATTCATTGAGAGATTGTGTTTGGGTTTAAAAATATGGCAAGTTTATATTACTCTTGTTACTAGTCATTACGACGTTGCTTTGGCTCTCGCCTCCTCCGCATTCTAACTTGGATCCATGAATGCTTTTGATCAACAAGCGCTGTTGGATTGAAGTGATTCATCACTTTTGATCCCAACAATTCTTTGGCCATCTGGACTCCATCTCTTCCTTCTTTGGCCATCTGGACTCCATCTCTTCCTTTCTGCAATTGGATAGGTATCACCTGCTCTTTTCCTTTGCAAAGGGTTATTACTCTAAATATCTCATCCATGGGTTTAGGTGATACTCTTTCTCCCCTTGTTGGAAATCTGTGTGCTCATGAGTTGCTAGATATATCCAACAACCTCATTCACAGCCATATTCCACCTCAACAAGGTCATCTTAGCAATACCTAGGAATTCCTATTGTATAGGAATGACTTAGAAGGAAGCATTCCAGTCAATCTTAGCAGTGGTCACCATTTAGTTGTGATGGAACTCACCTACAAACAGACCGTAGGGGAGTATTCCACTTGAGCTAGACTACTTGACTGTTGGAACTCACCCACAACATAATGCAGGGGAGTATTCCACTTGAGCTAGGCCACATGACAGGATTATAGTCTCTTTCCTTAGGAGGAAACAATTTCATGAGTATGATTCCTTCTTTTTTGGGAAACCTCTTTGTTTTGGTTGAGTTGGGTTTGGAAGAAAATAATTTCATAGGCACCATTCTTATTGAATTAGGTAGGCTAACCCACCTGCAAGTTCTTTACCTTTCTGCAAAGCAATTGTCAGGCTTCACCCCTTTATCTATAGGAAGCCTTTCACATTTGATTTACTTAGAATTGTTAATAAGTAATTTCATGGGCCCCTTCCTACTGAATTGGGTAGGTTGACCCACCTGCAAGTTCTTTACCTTTATACAAAAAAAAATTCAGGCTCCATCCCCTTATCTATAGGAAGCCTTTCATCCTTGTTTGATTTAGAATTGTTAATAAGTAATCTCATGGGCCCCTTCCTACTGAATTGGGCTAACCCACTTACAAGTTCTTTATCTTAATGAAAATAAATTGTCGGGCACCATCCCCTCCTCCATAGGAAACCTTTCATCCTTGACTAACTTAGCATTTTCAATAATTAATCTCACAGGCCCCATTCCCACTAAATTGGGTAGGCTAACCCATTTGTAATTTTTTTACCTCCACACAAACCAGTTGTCAAGTGTCACCCCCTTCTCCATAGAAAACATTTCATCCTTGACTAGCTTAGGATTCTCAACAAATAATATCATAGGCTCAATTCCTACTGAATTGGGTAGGTTGGTATTTACAATTTCTTTACTTCCACACAAATCAGTTTTCGGGCACCATCCCTTCCTGCATAGGAAACCTTTCATCCTTGACTGACTTATAATTGTTAGAAAATAATCGCATAGGCCCCATTCTTGTTGAATTGGGTAGATTGATCCACTTGCAAATTCTTTTCCTCTAAATAAATCAATTGTCAAACGTCATCCCCTCCTCCATAGGGAATTATTCCAAACTCGAGCTTCTTCACTTAGCTAACAATTTTCTATGTGGAATGGTGTCTAAGGATTTAGGTAAGTTATTGTTGCTTAAAAGAATTAACTTACATACCAATCATCTAGTTAGTGGTAGCAACAACTCATTGGATTTTCTTATTGCACTTACAAATTGCTCCTACCTTAAGGAACTACATATTTCTCAAAATCATCTCACTGGTGTTTTACCTCCATCCATAGGCCACCTTTATTCCATGTTGTCTTACTTATCACATAAAAATATAGGTGGAAGCATACCCAAAGAGGTTGACAATCTTATTAAATTAACCTTCTTGAGCTTTAGCGATAATATTTTAAGTAGCCACATTCATCTGAAACTGGAAGACTCCACAAGTTGGAAAGATTGGATTTGAGCAACAACAACCTTTATGGAACCATCCCATATGAGATTGGTCAGATGCAAAGATTAGGATTGCTATATGTTAGTTGAAATAATATATTTGTAAGAATTCCAAATTCTCTAGGTAAACAACAACAACTAAGAAGGCTTTTTCTTCATCACATTCAATTATCAGGAGAGATACCTGCTTGTTTAATGAGTATTCTAAATTTGGAGCTTCTTGATTTCTCTTACAATGATCTAAGCAGAAGAATACCTAGAGAGGTTAAGCTAGTCTTCAAAATCTTCAATTCTATCTCAATCTATCAAGGAATCTCTTGTAGGGACCATTGCCCAGGATTATGCATAAGAGGTTGGACTCAAAATGTACTTGTAAAAAAATAGTAAATTCTAATCGAAATCAAGGTGAATCAAGGTGATCCTAATCAAATCAAATCAATCGTATTCACACCAAAATTTGGGGCATTTGAAGCCCTAAAACATAAGGTGATATTTGAGATAAATTTTGACCTATTAAATCACCTTATAACTTCATAAAAATACCACCATTAGATCAAGCTTGAAAAGAGCTTTCCAATGAGTACACATATGTCTATGTTTGGATATATATTGTGGTGAATTGATCTTAAAAAAATTGGTTTTGAAAATTTCAAGCGAATAAGCCAACGTCGAGGGTCCTTATATTCGTCAATTTCCAATTTTGGAAATCCTACTATTCATCCAATTTGTGAATATTTGTCATTGTGCATAATATTGCCATTGCCTAAGGAGATAAGTAACATTATAAATGCTCAAGTGATAGATATTTCTAGCAATCATCTTGATGGGAAGATTCCAGAGGCACTTGGGAATTATATAGCCCTAGAGCATCTCAATCTCTCCAATAATATATTTGAATGTCTAGTACCAGATGCACTAGGAAAATTACAAAATCTACAAAATATTGACATCTCTTACAATTTTCTATCAAGTATAATACCCAAGTCACTTGGACAACTAAAAGAATTTTTATATGAATGTATACTTCAATTATTTGACAGGTCATATTACAAAAAAATGGTTATTTTTTTATAATAATGTTGTTATCTTACTCTTGGGAAACCTCAAACTTTGTGGTCCCAAAAAATACCATCTATATGCATGTTCAAAGCAAGGGAAAGGAAATAATTTATTTCTTACAAGAAAAATATTGTCATGTGTTGTAATCATTGTATTTATATTATGCTCTTTAAATTTGGAAATAATGTGGAATAATTTATTTTCCAAGAAACAATTTGATTTCTCAAAATTTAGGTTTACAAGATTGGGGTATTCAAAGTTTACATATCAGGATCTTATTGTTGCAATAAATGGATTTGATGAAAGAAATTTACTTTGATCAGCCAACTTTGGTTCAGTTTATAAAGGAGTCTTAAGGGATGGCAAGATAGTTGCTATCAAGGCTTTCAATTTGAAAAATTAAAGAGGGTAAAACAACTTTAAAACATAATGTAAAGTTTTGGAAAGGGTTCGACACCACAATCTTATTAGAATCATAAGTGCATATTCATACCTTGACTTCAAAGTTTTGGTTCTCCAATTTGCATCTAAAGGAAGTTTGAAAAAGTATTTATATCCTAAAAATAATGAGGAGGATGTTTGTGATCTGGTATTGAGTGAATGCTTAAACATTACCATAGATGTAGCCCCTTCTATAGAATATGTGCATTATGATTGTCCTATCTGAGTTGTGCATTATGATTTAAAACCTATAAATGTGCTCTTGGATGAGGATATGACAACACTTGTGATTGATTTTGGTATATCTAGGCTAATAAGTTTTGCAAACTCCATGGATTCCTTGAGCACAACACTTGCTCTTAGAGGATTGATTGCCTACATTGCCCTAAATGAATATTTTTTAACAATAAATTTTAAATTTTTTTTAAATATTGTTAGGAACATTACTAACTCTAGATAACTTGATTGTAGAGTATGGATTGGGTGAAAATGTTTCCTTAAAGGGAGATGTTTACAGTTATGGGATTTTATTATTAGAGATGGTTACAAGGAAAAAACCAACCTGATTCCACATTTGTGGAAGACCTAAAATTGCAAAAGTGGGTGAGGTTAGCTTTTCCAAATATGCTAGCAAATATTGTTGATAGCAGGTTGATAGGTAATGCCTTGTTTCTTTCATATATGTTGGTTTGTTTGTACAAATGAATCTCCTCAAGAATGATCCAGTATGAGAGATGTCAGAAGGATTTTAAAAAGTATAAGAACATCTTTCATGGTAAGTGTTTCAATAAATTTCATGGTCAGTCTGACTATGTATAGTCAATGTAATCAGTCTGAGGAGAGGATTATTTCCATGTACATTATAAAATTTGATACGTGATCATAATGTTAAAACAGAAGTAGAAGGGATGTTTGATAGCCAAACTTCTACATATTAGCTAATACCAAAGATATTTTAAAGCATTTACATGATATGCATTTTGACAATTATCTTTATCATGACTCATTATTAAATGATCATAAATTATTTAGTAATAAAGTTAAAACTAATTAATTAATAAATTCATTACTATACTCTAGGTATATTAAAATAATTAGTAATTTCACAACATGTAGCATAAGAAGAAGAATTTAGTAATAGCATAAGAAGGAGAATTTGGATCTTTTTATTCTTAATAGATTTTAAAGAGTAGACACATTATGAGGCCTAATGCAATGATTTCTTTTAACTATTTCTTTTCAGAATCGATTACAGACATATTTTTTCAGAACCGATTACATCCATATTCAGAACACAGCAGAAAGTGTGAGACTTCATAATTTATTCTTCCCTGTTATAAGACTCGACTTCATAATTTATTCTTCCTTGTTATAAGACCCAAATTCAAGGCGCCCGACTCCTTTGCTTTTTTACTCGTTTTTTTCTCGAACGTCGTCTCTGTAATTTCTTCTCTCTCTGTTTTTCTTCGTCTTCACCCTCGGCTGGTGGAGATTGGAACGGGATCTGCAGAGCCTCCTTTTCCTTTTTCTTTGCATCCAGCGCACAAATCACACTATTCAGTGCTTCGTCGTGGTCGTCAATTTTATTCATGATCACTTCAATAATTTCTGCAGAAGTCATTTCCGCCCCACACTCCATTCTCTCTTTCACCGCGGGAAAGAGGGGATGATCATCAATCCGCAAATAATTGAAGGCAAGAGATTTAAAGACAGGAAAAGTGCAGAAGGAGAGCAGGATGTGCATGTCCATCCGACCACATCTCAGCAGGGCAGGATCCAGCTTTTCTTTGTGGTTGGTTGTGAAAATAATGATACGCTCCTCTCCGCAACACGACCATAATCCGTCTGTGAAATTCAGCTAACCAGAAAGAGTAACTTTGCTACCTTGCTCTTCCATTCCTAGATCGACCTGACAAGGTTTTGAAAGCCTGTCTGTCAGATCGAGTGAGCAATCGATGTCTTCAATAACAATTATGGATTTTTCTTTGGTCTGGGTAAGAAGCGCACGGAGCTGGGCGTTGTCGTAGACCTGCGTGAGTTCGAGATCATATACATCGTACCTCATGTAGTTAGCTATGGCCGCAATCAGGCTCGATTTTCCCGTTCCAGGGGGGCCCTGAAGAAGGTACCCGCGCTTCCACGCACGACCGATTCGGTCGTAAAATTCTTTTCCTCGCTTAAAGCGGTCCAAATCCGCGAGAATGTTCTTCTTCAGCAGAGGAGGAAGAGACAGAGAGTCGAAATTGGAAGGATGCTTGAACGTAACTCCGGTCCATCCGTGTCTGTAGCGAGCATCGCCAGCATTCGTGTAAAGCGTGAGTTCTTTGTTGGCCATATCAATTTCCCTTGCGCGTTTTCTAATGTGATTAAAGTAAGACGATAGAAACGCTTTGTTTGTATTTCCCTTGGCCACTTTGAGGTCGAAGCCACGCTTCTCGGTTGGGATCATGTCCATTTGAGGATTAGGTTGCTGCACTTGGACTCTGTACGTCCACCATAACTTGACTCCCTGGAAGGAGTCCTCTATCACTTCATCGGCAGACGGAGCAAATCCCAAATGGCTGGAATTCCTGCCACAAAATGCGATTAGCCTTCGAGAATGGACAGGTTTCTCCGGACCTTGGAGATAGAGCTCCGCACTCTCATAGAGCTCATTGGTGTTGACTCCATAGCTCCCCTTAAATTCTGGAATCTCAACATGATAGTAGGGATCGAAATAGTTCTCTACAAACGTCCACCACTGCATCAAAGTCTGGCTCAACTGAAGGGGAAGAATATTTTGAAGCAAGGTGAAAAGGCCTACAAATGACCATACCTTTCCAATTATTTGATCCATCCTCCAAATTTCTCCGCAGGAATGCAGACCAAGTACTGTCGATGGTGTGCAGGTTTTTAAGAAGCAATCAATTCGACCAGGCTAAGGCCAAGAGATTCCTCAACGATGGGATAATACATGTTTTTTTCGATGGCTTGAGGATCACGCTTCCCCTTGTGAGTCGGCGATGCGCACAGTCCATCTTGACTCTGACTGTCAGATTGAATGACATTTTCACGCGGAAATGAGGCCGTGTCAATGTGATGCTCATAAATTTCCCATGGAATTTCGTTCCACTTAATACCTCCTCTTCGCATAGGCTGACTATACAATTTATCAAACAAAGGAAAACGTTATATCTAAAATATTAATGGGTTTGCTATGTTCTAATGAATTTGCTATATTTCCGAATCATTCAGTCGGAGGAAGTGGCCTCAAAAGTAAAAGTAAGCAGCGTAGTCAAGCAGGCATAGACTTGACTATATATATAGACTGACTGACTATACATAATGCTCCCCTCAACCAGCGTGATTAAGCAGGCATAGACTGACTATACATAATCCTCTCCTCAATCTATCTTCTTTCCATTTTCCACCGTATTTCCAACCAATAATTGTACGAGCAGGAAACATAGACTGACAATACATAATCCTCTCCGTGGTCAAGCAGGCATAGACTGACTACACATAATCCTCTCCTCAACCTATCTTCTGTCCATTTCCCACCCTATTTCCAATCAATAATTGTACGAGCAGGAAACAAAGAAAAGTATCATCTTTCCCCTCAATTAATCTCTCTTCCTCACCGACCTCCTCAATTAATCTCTCTTCCTCACCGACCTCCTCATTGTACCACCACAAATCCAACCGTTATTTATTTAAATTAAGGGATGGATAACATTTTTCATCTTTAATAATTGGGTATAGAGGTCAGATATTCTGTTTGAGGTTTTTGTCCCAAACACATGTCAAACAAATCATTGAAGTTGTCTCTCCTTTGTAAACGCGGCATATACTGAGGGAGACCTCCGATGGCAGGGTTGGCACGGCCATCTTCAAACTAATACACACTCAATAAATTCAAATCTGAGTACTACTTTACCCTATATTGAACATGTTTGTTAAGTTTAAACTTAAATCTCCTCTTAATAAATACCCAAAATTTTATTAATCCACTAACTCTTAAAAATACCATTATTTATTTATTAATATAATCTATAAATGCAAGTAACATCCATCAATCTATTCCTTGCTCTTTGTTGCTCTTTCTTGTGAGTTTGCCTTTTCCGCCATCAACAGCAAGTCATCTCACGAGTATGAAAATTTGATAATCGACAAACATCACGTGATTGTAGGAAGCCGCAACGTAGAGGGCGGGCAGCAAGTCATCTCACGAGTTTGAATTTGATGATAGACAAACATCACACCCTTCACCCTTCCAATGTCAATATAAACTTGATTGTGGGGAGGACGGCTTCTTGTTTTTTACACTGTATTTCCAACCATCCAACCAATTTCCACGTCAATTTATTTCCGGCATAGACGTGGAAGAGACGTAGTACCTGTAACTGCACAATAAGTTTCATGCGTGTGGAGTATTCTAAACCAGGAGTAATCTAAACCAAATAATTTATAAATGTGCGAACTGGAAATAAATAAACATGTCTTTTACACCGTATTTATAGACGTGGAAGAGACGTAGTACCTGTAACTGCACAATAAGTTTCATGCGTGTGGAATAATCTAAATCAAATAATTTATAAATGTGCGAACTGGAAATAAATAAATATGTCTTTTACGTTTTTCTTCTTCCCTGCCAATATCACACGGTGTTCGTCGACCTTTCTTCTTTCCATTTTCCCACCACAAATCCAACTGAGTTTTGCTACCACTAATTCTAATTTATTTATTAATTAATTAGTATCATCTATAAATGCAGGTGGCCTTGCCTTTGCAATTCCATCTCGCTTCCTTGTTCTCTATTCACTCAGAGATTGTGTTTGGGTTTGAAAAGATCAGATGGCAAGTTTATGGGTATTACTCTTGTCACTACTCATTACCACGCTGCTCTGCCTCTCGCCTCCTGCGCACTCTCACTCGCCTCCATGGAATGTTTCTGATCAACAAGCGCTGTTGGGATTGAAGCGTGCCATCACTTTTGATCCCAACAATTCCTTGGCCAACTGGACTCCATCTCTTCCTTTCTGCAATTGGACAGGTATCACCTGCTCTTTTCCTTTGCAAAGGGTTATTAAGCTGAATATCTCATCCATGGGTTTAGTTGGTACTCTTTCTCCCCTTGTTGGAAATCTGTCTGCTCTTGAGTCGCTAGATATCTCCTACAACCTCATTCACGGCCATATTCCGCATCAATTGGGACAACTTACCAATGCCAAGGAACTGCTTTTGTATAGGAATGACTTAGAAGGAAGCATTCCAACCAGTCTTAGCAGCTGTCACAATTTAGTTCTGTTAGGACTCAGCTACAACAAACTGCAGGGGAATGTTCCAGTTGAGCTGGGTCACTTGACAAGATTAGAGTTTCTTTACTTGGGAGGAAACAGTTTCATGGGTATGATTCCTTCCGTTTTGGGAAACCTCTCTGCCTTGGTTGAGTTGGGCTTGGAAGTAAATAATCTCATAGGCCCTATCTTAAGGTAGTATTGTTTCTTTTTATTGGAGTTATTATGACTTAGATTGAAATTATGGGCCCATTCCTGCTGAATTGGGTAGGCTGACCCACCTGCAACTTCTTTACCTTCATACAAATCAGTTGTCAGGCACCATCCCCTCCTCCATAGGAAACCTTTCATCCTTGACTGTCTTAGCATTTGCATTTAATAATTTCATAGGCCCCATTCCTACTGAATTGGGTAGGCTGACCCACCTGCAAGTTCTTTACCTCCATATAAATCAGTTGTCAGGCGCCATCCCCTCCTCCATAGGAAACCTTTCATCCTTGACTAACTTAGAATTGGCATTTAATAATCTCATAGGCCCTATTCCTGCTGAATTGGGTAGGCTGACCCACCTACAAGTTCTTTACCTCCATACAAATCAGTTGTCAAGTGCCATCCCCTCCTCCATAGGAAACCTTTCATCCTTGACTGACTTAGAATTGTCAAAAAATAATCTCATAGGCCCCATTCCTACTGAATTGGGTAGGCTGACCCACCTGCAAGTTCTTAACCTCAATACAAATCAATTGTCAGGCACCATCCCCTCCTCCATAGGAAATTGTTCCAAACTTGAGCTTCTTCACTTAGCTAACAATTTGCTAAGTGGAATGGTGCCTATGGAGTTAGGTAAGTTGTTGTTGCTTAAAAGAATTTACTTACAAAACAATCACCTTGTTAGTGGTAGCAATAGCTCATTGGCTTTTCTTATTGCACTTACAAATTGCTCCCACCTTGAGGAACTACATATTGCTCAAAATCATCTCACTGGTGTTTTACCTCCATCCATAGGCCACCTTTCTTCCAAGTTGTCTTACTTAAACTTATCACACAACAAGATAGGTGGAAGCATACCCAAAGAGATTGGCAATCTTATTAACTTAACCTTCTTGAGCTTTAACGACAATCTTTTAAGTGGTCACATTCCATTTGAAATTGGAAGACTCCATAAGTTGGAAAGATTAGATTTGAGCAACAACAACCTTTATGGAACCATCCCAAATGAGATTGGTGAGATGCAAAGATTAGGATTGCTAGATGTTAGTTGGAATAATCTATCTGGAAGAATTCCAAATTCTCTGGGTAGACTCCAACAACTAAGAAGACTTTTTCTTCATCACAATCAATTCTCAGGAGAGATACCTACTTGTTTAAAGAGTATTCCAAATTTGGAGCTTCTTGATTTGTCTTACAATGATCTAAGGGGAAGAATACCTAGAGAGGTTATGGCTAGTCTTCAAAATCTTCAATTCTATCTCAATCTATCAAGGAATCTCTTGCAGGGATCATTACCTAAGGAGATAAGTAAAATTGTAAATGCTCAAGCAATAGATATTTCTAGCAATCATCTTGATGGGGAGATTCCAGAGGCACTTGGAAATTGTATAGCCCTAGAGCATCTTAATCTCTCCCATAATATATTTGAAGGTCTAATACCAGATGCACTTGGCAAATTATAGAATTTGCAAAATATTGATCTCTCCTACAATTTTTTGTCAGGTACAATACCCAAGTCACTTGGGCAATTAAAAGAGCTTTGCTATGTGAATGTTTGCTTCAATAATTTGATAGGCCATATTCCAGAAAAAGGGTTGTTTGTTGATAATAATGTTACTATCTTACTCATGGGAAACCCCAACCTTTGTGGTCCCAAAAAATACTTTCTACATGCATGTTCAAAACAAGGGAAAGGAAAGCATTTATTTCTTACCAAAATAATATTGTCAGGTGTTGGAATCATTGTATTTATATTATGCTCTTTAACTTTGGGAATAATGTGGAATAAAAAAATTTCCAAGAAACAATTTGATTTCTCAAACTTTAGGTTTGCAAGATTGGGGTATCCAAAGTTTACATATCAGGATCTTGTTGTTGCAACAAATGGATTTGATGAAAGGAATTTACTTGGATCAGGCAACTTTGGTTCAGTTTATAAAGGAGTCTTAAGGGATGGCAAGATAGTTGCTATCAAGGTTCTCAACTTGCAAAATGAAGGAGGGCATAACAATTTTAAAACAGAATGTAAAGTTTTGGGAAGGGTTCGACACCGCAATATTATTAGAATCATAAGTGCATGTTCATACCTTGACTTCAAAGGTTTGGTTCTCCAATTTGCATCTAAAGGAAGTTTGGAAAAACATTTATATCCTGAAAATAATGAGGAGGATGTTTGTGACTTGTTGGGATTGAGTGAATGCTTGAACATTACCATAGATGTAGCCCATGCTATGGAATATTTGCATTATGATTGTCCTATCCAAGTTGTGCATTGTGATTTAAAACCTAGCAATGTGCTCTTGGATGAGGACATGACAACACTTGTGACTGATTTTGGTATATCTAGGCTAATAAGTTTTGCAAACTCCATGGATTCCTTGAGCACAACACTTGCCCTTAGAGGAACGATTGGCTACATTGCCCCAGGTGAACATTTTTTAACAATAAAATTTTAATTTTTTCCTAAATATTGTTAGGAACATTACTAACTCTAAATAACTTGATTGTAGAGTATGGATTGGGTGAAAATATTTCTATAAAGGGAGATGTTTACAGTTATGGGATTCTATTATTAGAGATGGTTACAAGGAAAAAACCAACCGATTCCATATTTGTGGAAGACCTAAACTTGCAAAAGTGGGTGAGGTTAGCTTTTCCAAATATGCTAGCAGATATTGTTGATAGCAGGTTGATGAGTAATGTGAATAGTGAACAATATAAATGCCTTGTTTCTTTCATACATGTTGGTTTGCTTTGTACAAATGAATCTCCTCAAGAACGACCCACTATGAGAGATGTAAGAAGGACTTTGGAGAGTCTAAGAACATCTTTCATGGCAAGTGCTTCAACGAATTCCAATTTGACACGTACTATATCAGATTTGGTACATGATCATAATGCTAGAACAAGAGTAGAAGGGATGTCTGATAGCCAAACTTCTACATATTAGCTAATACCAGAGGTATTACAAAGCATTTACAAGGTATGTATTTTCACACTTATCTTTATTATGACTCATTATTAAATGATCATAAAGAATTTAGAGATAAAGTTGAGACTAGTTGATTAATAAGGTCATTGATTTGCTCTAGGTATGTTACAATAATTAGTAATTTCATATCATAAAGCATAAGGAAGAAAATTTGAATCATTTTCATTTTTCATAGATTTTAAAGAATAGACACGTTATAAGGCCTATTGCAATGATTTTCTTTAACTAGATCAAGAAGTAGCCTATGGCATGGAATACTTCAATTATGATTCTCTTATCAAATTGTCCATTGTCATTTGAAACCTGTCAATGTGCTTCTAAATGCGAACATGACAACCCTTGTAACTGATTTTGGTATATCTAGGTTGACGCCTTATGCAAACTCCATGGATTCCTTGAGCACAACACTCACTCTTAAAGGATCAATTGACTATGTTGCTCTAGGTACACATTTCTCTTTTTCTTTGAAAAGTAAAACTATTTCCTTTTGCTTAATGTCACAAAGAATATTATGAACTCTAATTGATTTGATTGCAGAGCATGGATTAGATGGAGGGATTTCTATAAAGGAAAATATTTACAGTTATAATATTGTTGCAAGTAATCTAATAATACCTCTGAATAACTTCATAACTAAAAGATTTTATACAGAATAAAGTGTATGATAATCATATCTAAGTCGTAACTAAGAGATTTTATACAATGAGAAGCTTAATTCTTGAAATTAGGGAAAGAAACAAAATAAAGTGTATAATGATTATATCTAGGTTGTGTGCAGGGGAAATGCAAGGAAAGTGAGTAGTTAAGAAATTTAATATTAACATAACGAACTTAATGGAACATATACGTGTACCCGTGGAAACATTGGACATAATATAGCAGAGATAATTTTTACAGGTCTGTGGCCTACTTTATTTTTACAGGTCAATATTTGCCTTCAATGGTGTCAACTGCCAAAATTCATTTTTCACCTATATTTTATTTAGTTCCACTGGAAATTGCATTAGGTCGGGTCCATACATTGACATCACTGACACCTTCTCTGTTTTTTTGCAGATGTCTGCAATCTTTTGCAATAACAATAATCATCAAGTGTAATTTTAATTCATTTCGAACACTGATGCCTTCACAGGCTGGCAGGTATTACCTTTTGTTGCTGGTGTTGTGTTTTGCCGTGAGAGATTCACTTGAAGCTTCAATAAGAGAACTACAGAATTTTGGCAGAGTATTGGCTTGTGCC
The DNA here is from genome assembly GCA_028583015.1 of Wollemia nobilis. Taxonomy (NCBI): domain Eukaryota; kingdom Viridiplantae; phylum Streptophyta; class Pinopsida; order Araucariales; family Araucariaceae; genus Wollemia; species Wollemia nobilis. Next base: position 1,437,114 of record JAQPPZ010016941.1, read on the forward strand.
TTTTTCATCATTACTATGTTCTATGTTGGTTTTGTTCAGATAGGATATCTTGCAAATGGCAATGAAACTCAAGATATAGTTACACTCAATCTTCTAAATGATTGACCTATAATTTCTGTGAAGGTGGGCCTTTGCATGATCCTTTTATTCACATATCCTGTCATTATGCATACTGTTTATTTAATGTTTGAGATGAAATTGATGCAAAACAGCTGGTTTTAAAATTCTTCTTGCAGGCTTTGTTGTTATGCATGCAGTACTTGCATCATCTGTTCCTGGATTCAGCATCTTTGTTTCTTTGGTGGGGAGCTCAGTCTGTACATTGCTTGCATTTTATTTCCCAGCACTGATTCACCTTAAAGCTTTTAAAAGTTCTCTAGATGTTCCACAAAAAGAGATTGATATGGTCATTTTAGTTTTTAGAATCATTTTTGTGGTATTTGGCACATATATCACATGTCTCTGTAGTCTTTTATATATACCCCCAAGTAGTAAAAAGACAGGCTGCCTTCTGGCAAAAGCCTAAGGAATGCTGATCGTTGACATGTAAATAACAATGGTTTCCATCTCTTTGCAAAGCAAGGAAGACAGTACTTATATTTTCAGTTGGCTGTATTTTTCAACTTTGCAGTTGTACCATTCACTTGATCAGTGCATTCTTGCATAAACAGGACTACAGAAGCCCGGGTTTGCTAAGCAATCGTAAACTGCTTGTGCACTTTGAGAAAATAACTTCCAGAAAATGCATTCTTTCATTGGCTTCCAATTTTGTGCAAATTGAAAGACTTGGCATATTTTACTATGTAGTTGCAGTAAATAATAAAGGGAAAAAAGAAAAAAAACATAGAAAACAAATTTTACAAAGATGTAGTTAGAGATAGGGTTTTTTCACCATATAATGGCTTTCAGGATGGGTCGTTCAATGATTTTTATATTGGTTTATTTCGCTTGATTATGATTTTTATATTAGTTTATATCTTATATTATTTAGTTTGTGTTGATTCATATCTTATATGACGAGCTACAATGAATACTTGTTCTACCATGTTTTAAATTTTAATTTAAGTTTTCTTTTTAGACGAAACTGAATTGAATCTAACATGGGGTTGCTTACTGCGTGGAAACAAAGATTGTATTTTTTTTAATATAATGTTTTCTTATTACCATAATCTAACATTTCTAAGATTTTTACTTAACAAGTCTTTAAGCCTCACCACAACTTAGATTTATATTCTAGACATGGTAATAAAAAAGGTTCCTAGTTTCATGGTATTATTATATTTTCTAAAACAAAATAAAAACGTACAATTGATAATATCCTTTCAATATTTGTTTACACCCATTAAAACTAATCTATGAGTTATTGTTCACAAAAAACTTAGGATTTTTAAACCAAGAGCAGTATTTGACTAGTCTATAAAGTGCAAGTCCAAATCTTAAAACCCATATCATTTCATTGATTGTCTTTTGCTGGAGAAAAAGGGATTGTATTCATGTCCCCCACCCTTGGCAAATCCTAACTCTCTTCTTTAGAGTTTAAGAGTTTACAAATAAATTCGATTCCCATCTCAATTGAGTTTCTATAGCTAGATACCTACATCTTTTTTCATAAAAAGTCTAAATTCTTGATTTTTATTTTTTGAATTTTTTTCAATTTTCTTTGTAAATGCAAATATTTCAAAATTTAGCATTCTTCTTCTTGACATTTTCCTGCAACAGCCTTCACAATACCAAAATTCCACCTCTATTGTCTATGCATTTCATCTTAGAGTAATATTTTCCAAACTTCGTGCTATCATAGACCGCTTCACCAAATCTAGACTGCTAGTTTCCTTCTTGAAGCATAAGTGCAACCACAAGAATTGTAATAAATAGTTTATATGAAAACACATTAATGCTATAAAATACAATAAATATTACCAATGGAAAATATTAAAATAAATCTTAATCATTATTTGATTCAAGCAGTCAACATTTTCTTGTTAGCTTCAGCTAAACTTACTACTTCCTCTAACCATGAAAAAGAGAATTTAACTTCATGATCCTCTATTAAAACCCTCTATTGGCTAGCCTATCTACACATTTGTTCCCTTCCCTTAACGTATGTGTAAACCTAATTTCTTCAAACTCTATAGCAAGGTCTTGTATTTCCACAATGATCTCTTGTATGCTCCATGGAGCCTTTGCTTTCCTCAAAATTATATTTATTACTATTATAATTGTCTTCCATCCATACTTTATTCTATTTAATTTGTCTACATATTTTTCACCCCTCCAAATTTTCCCAAACTTCAACTTCATTATTTATCTTTAAGCCAGTCTTGAAAGCATAACATGATAAAATCTCACCCTTACTGTTTTTAATTTTTCCTCCTCCTTTTGCTAGTCCTATATTTCCTTTAGAATATCCATAAAAATTCAATTTGACCAATTCCACTTTCGATGGTTTTCACTTTATATTCTTTGTCTTTATTTTGTTTCTTTTGTACCCAACACCATAATTCTATTTGATGATTTTACTCCATCTATCAAGGCTCTCTACTTCAATATTAGGGATTGGTTGAATTGATAGGGTTGGTTTAGACTCCTCTATGACTAAACAAATCTTCCTTTTCATTACCTCTAAATTATTTTCTTTTTCTTTAAATATTCTTCTATTCCTTTCTAGCCATATATTCATAAGTATTGTATATTTTGATATATACTAGATTGTTTGTAATACCTCAATTTTATAAGTGCTCTACCATTGCTTTAACCATTCTTCAATTTTATCATTCATCACCATGCATTTACAAAACATATTAAGAATCCATTGCAATAGTTTGTAAACTTTTGAGTAGTGTCCCAATAGATGGTGTGAATGTATAATTCGCATTAGTTTGAAATAATTAAATTACATGGTTTATATAGTGGCCCTAATGTTGTTGGAGAAAATAAAGGGCATACAAAACAATTTTAATCAAAACTCTATTCCTACTATGCCGACATCCTGCTGAATTGTTGCTTGTCGTCCACCCTAGCCGCCTGTCGTCCAACCATGGTGAAAGGTGGGGTAAAATATGGTTTAACTACCAACATTCTCCCCCTTAAAGTTGAGAGGACTGACTATACAATCTCTCAGCTTTATATATTGAGCTCTAGCCATGCCTTTGGTGAAGATGTCTGCAATGTTGTCCAAAGTGCTGCAATGTTTAAGCTCAACGATCTGGTGCTCCACCATGTCTCGGATGAAGTGATACTTCATATCAAAATGTTTTGATCTGCTATGGTGGATTGGATTATATGCCAACTGAATGGCACTCATGTTATCACAATACAATCTGGTGGGACCACTTTGTCTTTCTCCAATCTCTTCAAGGACTTTTCTCAACCATAGGGCTTGAGTACTAGCATATGTGATGGCTATATACTCAGCCTCAGTAGATGACAATGCTACAACAGTATGCTTCTTGGAACTCCATGTAATTAGTCCTGATCCTAGACTAAAACAGTTCCTTGATGTAGATTTCCTATCATCTATATTGTTGCCCCAATCACTATCACTGAAGCCAACTAATTTAACAGAATTACATTTGTGGTAATGGATTCCAAAATCCAATGTACCCTTTACATATCTTAAGATTCTTTTAGTTGCTTGTAGATGCAGCTCAGATGGACTAGCCATAAACCTTGAAACTAGAGAAACAACATATTGTATATCAGGTCTTGTGTTGGTGAGAAACATCAAACTCCCAACCATGCTCCTGTAAGTGGTCATGTCAACCTTTGGTGCTCCATCATCCTTGCTCAATTGGATCCCATGTCCAGTTGGAGTTGCAACTGATTTGCACTGCTCCATGGCAAATTTCTTGATCATGTCTCGAGCATACTTGTGTTGACATATGAAGATCCCTCTATTTGATTGATGAACTTCCATGCCTAGGAAGTATTGCATTAAACCAAGATCTTTCATCTCAAACTGTTTCATCATGGAGTGTTTGAACTCCATATTCATTTTAGTGTTACTACCCATAAATATTAGATCATCCACATACAAACAAACTATGAGAATTTCTACACCATGCTTTAGGTAGTAAAGAGTAGGTTCACTTTTGCTTCTAGTGAAACCATACTCGTTGAAATAGTCATCAATGCGAGAGTACCAAGCTCTTGGTGCTTGCTTGAGGCCATAAAGTGCTTTTTTCAATTTATAAACAAGGTTCTCCTTACCTTGTTCTTGAAAGCCTTGAGGTTGTTGAACATAAACCTCCTCAGTCAAGTACCCATTTAGAAAGGCACTTTTCACATCCATGTGTTGAATGTTCCATCCTTTGTGGGCAGCTAAGGAAAGAACGGATCTGATTGTTTCCTATCGTGCAATAGGAGCAAAGGTTTCCTCATAGTCAATGCCAAATTTTTGAGTAAAACCTTTTGCTACAAGTCTCACCTTGTGCCTCTCAATGCTTCCATCAACATTGAATTTGGTCTTGTAGACCCATTTACATCCAACACATTTTTTTCCTTTGGGCAGCTTTACTAGCTCCCAAGTATCATTATTTTTTATAGAGGTTATCTCCTCTTTCATGGCTTCTTGCCATACATTTTGAGTACAAGCCTTCTCATAGCTAGATGGTTCTAGTTGTGCACTAGCCAATAAAGCATAATTGACTACATCTCCCTTAGGATCATGGGAGTCATCATCCCCATACATATGCAGATTTTCAAGTTGTTGCAAAACTGAATTCATTTCACTAGCTTGGCTTCTAGTGTATCTTTTCTAGAAATTTTGATCCAACATTTGAAAATATGGATGATGTTGTAATGTTCTTTTACCTCTTTATGGAGAATCAATGTCCATCGGTGAAGAACTTACTGATCGTTGTGGAGAAGGACTTGGAGTGGCGGTTGATGTACTTGATGTAGTACTCCTGCTTGGGCTTGGAGGGGGTGTGCCTTTGTTTTTCTTGGGAGGCACCTGCTGTATTTGTGAAGAACTTACATCTTGGGATTCATCATCAACAAAAATTCTTTGATGACCCCATTCTCCCCCTTCATCAAAAATTACATCCCTGGAAAGTACAATTTTATGTGTCTTTGGATTGTAGAGTCTATATGCTTTGGTAGACTCACAATACCCTACAAAAATACAAGCTTGACTTTTGGGATCAAGCTTCTTCCTTTTCTCATCAGGAATGTGTGCATATGCTAAAGAACCAAAAACTTTGAAATGCTTTACATTTGGTTTCTTTCCATACCACCCCTCATAAGGAGTGATGCCATCTAAACTAGAAGTTGGACTTCTATTTAGAATGTATACACTGGTTCTTACAACATCAACCCAATACATATTAGTTAGATGCTTAGTCTGAAGCATCGTTCTCGCCATCTCGACTATGGTGCGGTTCTTTCTCTCTGCCACACCATTCTATTGTGGGGTATAGGCAGTGGTGAATTGCCTTTTGATCCCACTTGCTTTACAATATTTCAAAAATTCTTTTGAGGAGTACTCGCCTCCTCGATCTGTCCTAAGACACTTTACATAAAACTCACTTTGTTTCTCTACATTGTTTTTGAAATCTATGAAGCAATCAAAAGCTTCATCTTTATGTTTCAAGAAATAAATCCAGCACATCCTAGAGAAATCATCTATGAAAGTGAGAAAATAGGAATTATTTTCGATACTCTTTGTCTGCATTGGACCACAGATGTCCGAATGCACTAACTGAAGTGGATAGTTGGCCCTCCATGCTTGTCCTCTTGGAAACTTAGACCTGGAGTGCTTTCCCAAAGCACATCCTTCATAGACCTCCTTATGTTCATTGATTTTGGGAAGTCCTGTCACCATAGCTTGAGAAGTTAACAATTTCAAGCTGGCTGAATTTAGGTGACCATATCTCAAGTGCCAAAGCACACTTGGATTAGCTATAGCTACATTTGCAAGTTGAGCTCCCCCTGGTTCTCCAAACTTGAGGGGAAATAACCTATTCTTGGTCATTGGTACCTGTGTGATGACACGATTACAATTGTTTTTATCAAAAATGACACATTTTCCTTCATCAAAAACAAGTTTGTAATTATTCTCCATCATTTACCCAACGCTTAGAAGATTGTGTTGGAGCTTTGGAGTGTAGTAGATGTCATTCACTTTCTTTATGCCTTCTTTCGTTGGAACCTCCATGGCTCCAATGCCTTCAACTTGCAAAGCTTTATCATCCCCTAACTTGATGCGGGATTTATAAGTGGAATCTAATGTAGCAAAGAGTTCTTCTTTGCCACTCATATGGTTGGAGCAACCAGTATCCAAAATCCATGTATCATTTAGATTTTGTTCTGATTGTCCATATGAAAGAAAAATATTAGAGGTTTCATCTTCTTCACCATAATTTCCATATTGACTATTGCTGCCTTGAGAAGATTTTGACCAACAGTCACGAGCAAAGTGACCTAGTTTGCCACAGTTAAAATAAGCCTTTTTGGACTTGTCACCTCCTCGCCCTTGATTTCCACTTCGACCCTGGATTTCCACCTCTATTTTGGTTTCTGCCTCTGTTCTGATTTCCTCCTCTGCTGGGATTGCCTCCTCTAAAGTTGCCTCTACCTCTACCTCTTCTCTGACCTCTACCTTGACCTCTTCCATGTCCTCTTCCAGCACTTTCATTGGATGTGAAGGCTTTATCATCACCTCCATAACTAGTTGAAGGAGATTCTTGTAATCTCTCTTCATGAGACATTAACGAACCGATTAATGCATCAAAAGTTAAAGTGGAAAGGTCTTTTGACTCTTCTATGATTATGGCTATGTGATTCCAACCTTGAAGAAGTGTTCGCAACACTTTCTTTACAACTATTTCAGGTTTAATTTCCTCGCCAAGAGTAACCATTTTATCGACAACTGCTTTTACTCTGACGCAGTAGTCACCAACTTTTTCGTCTTCTTTCATTTTGAGATTTTCAAAATCTCGTTTCAGGGTTTGAAGCCTCACTTGCTTCACCTGATCACTTCCTTGGAATCCATCTTTCAAAGCTTTCCATGCAGCTTGTGCAGTTGTACAAGCGGCTATTCTAGGGAATATACTCTTCTCCAATGCTGCTTGGAGATGATAAAGAGCAGAAGAGTTGCTCTTTTGCGCTTCTTTCTTTGTTTTCTTATCTACGACACTTAATGTTGTCCAGTATGTGGGTTCGGTGTAACCCTCTTCAATTATGTCCCACAATCCCTTGCCTATGAGTAAGGTCCTCATTTTGATGGACCAATACTCATAATCATACCCGTTGAATTCTAGAATAGGTAGATTGTTATGTGAGGCCATAGCTGCTATAAACTAAAAAAACACTCCTTTTATTTCTCTGTTACAATAAAGCACTCTGCTTTTCAAAGAAAGAAGAAAAGAAGAAGAAGAAATTACAAATTGAGATCAAATCTGACTTGATTCACCCTTTCATTGATAGCTTGTTCTTCTTGTTGGGGTGCTTCTATCACTTGATTCATGAAGTTATCTACTACTTGTTCTTCTTCGTCACTAATCAAGATTATCTCTGGTGATTCTAGTTCTAGTATTTCAATGGAGTCATTATTGCTGAATTGTGGATTTACTGGTTCTTGTGGTGTAGATTCCGACTATTCAAATCTACTATCGAAAGAGTTATCTTTAGAGTCTACCTCGTATCCTGAGTTCGGATGTCTCTGATGGGCTATTACTGCATTCTGCAATTGACTAAACATAGTATGTAGTCCATAAGTTCACACTTTTTCATCAAACCCTTCGGTGTTTTCTCTTACCAAAAGCACATAGAGGGCATGATAACACCCTGTGGATCGTATCATGAATTTTGCCTTTCAATGTGCCTTTACAACAAATTTCAAGTCTTCTATGCTTTAGACTTTTACAAAGAAATTTTAAGCCTCTTAGGCTTTTTTACACAATATTTCCTCTTAGGAAATCTCTATTTGCCTTCCCATAAAAGTTGCAAAAATTTTTTTTTATAAAACCTTATTAAAGTATTAATTAATAATCAAGTAAATATTTAATTAAAACATTTAAAAAAATATTTTAATAAAATATTAAACTAAATTATTAATTAATTTAATAAGTTAAATAAAAATTTGCAAATTTTAATATAAAAAACTTTAGGAGGAGGACTTACAAAAAATTAGAGTCATCGAGACTCGAACCCTCGACCAAGTGGAGGGCGGGCGCCTTAAGGCTGGCTCCTCGAGCCAATCGAGCTAGGCACTCAACAAGAATGCATTGGAAGCGCCTTCTATATGAAGGCAATCTGTGCCTTAATTTTTTTTAAAAACAATTCAGGACTTTAGTCCCTCATGCTCCCTGTGAGGAGCATTTGAGGTTTTTAAAACCCTTAGGGCACGTTAAGTTGTTTGATTGCCTTCGGGTAATCAACCGACCGCCTTTTGGTATCTTTGCCCCAATCCCTCATGCCACCTTGGCCTCCTATCCACATTGCGCCACGTCTGCCTCCTACCTGCATTGGCATTATGTCCACCTCTCCTCGATCACCACGTCACCTGTTGTCTCCACCTCTCATGATCTACCACGTAGCTTGATCAGCTCCTTGTCCACCTGGTCCGCCTCTGCTAGTCTACCAGCTATCCTTGGTCTGCCAGTTAGGTTCTCTAGTATGTTGTCTGGTCTCCTCGTCCGTCAGTTGGCTCTCGAGCCAGCACTCCCTCCTTGGTTTGGCCTTGAATTTTGGGTCTGGCCTTGAATTTTAGGCCTAGGCCCTCCTGCTCGACCTCAAGATGTGGGCCCTCCTTAGCTTTCGTGGTTTCCTATGGGCCTTAGTTAGCCTCGCCTCCCTGCCTTGTTCTGATACCAGATGTGAATGTATAATTCGTATTAGTTTGAAACAATTAAATTACAAAGCTTATATAGTAGCCCTTAGTCTTTTGGAGAAATAATAGGACTTAGAAACAATTTTAAACAAAACTCTATTCCTACTATGCCGACATCTTGCCGACTTGTTGCTTGTCGTCCACCCTAGCCGACTACCATCCAACCAAGGTGAAAGGTGGGGTAAGATGTAACATTTATTTTTTAACTGCCAACAGATGGTCTATACTCTTCTCCTCATTTTTACATAAACCACATTGTGAGGGACCATGAAAACCCCTTTCATTAGTTTATTCCAGGATAAAATCCCCCTTATTACATCATAGTCAAAAGCTCTGTATTGCTTATGACCAAACAATAATGTCTAAATGATGTTGTATTTTGAGAGAGAAATTTCTCTCTTAATGTAGACCTACTACTTAGATATTTAGGAGTGTTAGCTTCTATCGATCATGCACTCCAAAAATATTTATTGCAAAATACTTATTCAATGCTTGCAGCATTTAATACTTAAAGTATATTTTCTTCATGTGTTTCCTCAATATGGAGGATCTGCATTAAATATATTAGGTGTTGATGAGATCAAGTGCTCTCCTGCTACGTATACTTGTTCCCAAATCTTCTCTCAATTAATATCTTCTATTGTGGCAAGGTTAATTACTTTTTGTTTCTTGTTCCTTGTAATAAATTTATTTGTTTTCTCATGATGCATGATGTCAAAGTTATGCATAAGGGATCAGCCCTAAAATCTATTTATAAAAATCAGGTGAATCGGTCTCGAAATCCTGGCAAATCGTGTCTAAGGAGAAATGGCGAATTGCATTTATATTTCATAAAAAATTATAAAACTATGGTGAATTTTTATGTGTTGGGGACTATACCTATCGGTTGCAGCAATGTCGATCTATTGCAAGATTATCGATTGGTTGTAAGAATGATGATCTATTGTAGAAATGTTGATTGGATGCAACAATGTTGATCGAATGCAACAATATAGATTGGATGCAGCAATGCCAACACACCATAAATCTCAACCCAAATTCTAGGCCTGTAAGACAAAATCAAAGGCCAATAAACCCTAAGATAGAGTCATTATGTCGATTGGATGCAGTAATGTCAATATATTACAGTTATATCAATTGGTTGCAGCTATGCCAATTAGTTGCAGCTATATCAATGTGTTGTAGCTATACTAATGTGTTACAACAATGTTGATCAGATGCAACAATATTAATCTAATGCAGTAATGCACACACCATAAATCTCAACCCAAATTTTAGGCTTGTAAGTCAAAATCAAAGACCAAGAAATTCTAAGATAGAATTATTATGTCGATCAAATGCAGCAATACTGATCAGATGCAACCATGTTGCAACAATGTTAATTAGATGCAACAATATCGATTAGATGCAACAATTTCGATCAAATGAAATAATATCGATTAGATGCAATAATACTAATGTATTACAACAATGTCGATTAGATGCAATAATATCAATTAGATGCAGCAAAGTCAATTAGATGCACTAATACTGATGTGTTGCAACAATGTTGATTGGATGTAGTAATATCGATCGAATGCAGCAATATCGATCAAATGCAACAATGTCGATCGAATGCATCAATATTGATCGAATGTAGAAATGTTAATAATTTGGATAATTGTCTATCAATTATAGTAATGATGATCTATTGCAACAATATCGATCCGTTGCACCAATGTCGATCGATTGTAGCAATGTCAATCAATTGTAGTAAATGGTTTCATTGGTGATGGGTTGGATTAATACTGATCTCATGGGAATACTGATAGGTTACAATAATGATCATCTTTTACAACAATATTGATAGATGGTAGGAATATTGATCCATTGTAGCAACATCGATCATTTGCAGTAATGTCAATCGGTTACAGCAAATGGTTTCATTATCGATGGGTTGCATTTGTACCATGTGTCAACCATGCATTAAATGGTTGCATGTAGATACCATGTGTCAATCATTTATTAAATGCTAGCATTCAAAAAGTCTATATAAAGGTATAAACAATCATTTTTTACCTTTTCTAACATAGAGCACATCACACGCCTTCTATTTTAACCTTTTTTTATGTTATCCAACACATTAATAATACCTTCCACCCTACACCCTGATCTAGAGTCCCTCATACCCTACAAAATAAACCAATGGCATCCCCTTCCACCCTTATAATATCAAAAATTAATTTCAAAAACCTTGTTTGCCCCCTAATTTCTAAAATTTTAACATCGGGTTACGACATGTCATGGGTCGAAGACTCTAGTCTTCAAGGTCTAGTTTCGATGTCATAGTTCGACACAGACACAAAACTACTATAGAGGATAATTGCATGTTACGATAATGATTCAACCACGGTAAATGTTGTTATAGACAACAAGAATATCATATTTTCTATCACAACCTCAGATATCTCCAGATTGATAGGATTACCTCACACCGGTTGTGATCCTATCACATCAAAATTCATTTTAACTGATGAAGACAAAGAGTACCTGGAGTGCAACTTCGATGTCCCCTCAAAATATTTTATAGGTATAACTGCATATTTTTATATTTAATTGAATTTAAAGTCTAGGGTTTTACAATTACTGGTTTATTTTTTTTGTAGTTACCGCTACCAAGTCTAGAAGGGGCTTGACTGTAGCAAATATTCAGAACAAGTTTCTTCGAGCATGTTGTGAATTCTTCCTAGCCAGACTCATTCTGCAAGGAAGATCGACAAAAATTTTGATGTGGGCATTGGCATATTTGGTTTATTGTATTATGCACCAACAATTCGACTAGTGCACCTATGTCTCACATCACATCAGAATGGATCTCCAAAATATGAAAACCCACACTTCTCTGACTCCAACACTCAACACATGCAACTACATTCTTTGTTTCTTTTATGAATCATATTATAATTTGTAGAATACTCAAGTACCGACTTCATGGCACCCAGACCTAGCCAATGCAGCCATGATAGTACAATAGGTGTAGGTAAATTTTACTTTATATGAAACTAATAATTTTTTATATTCAATACATTTTTCATTTTTATTATTTTAACAATTTATACATAAATATAGAAAAGGGCATCCTCTTCCACTTCAAAGCGGGATGTTGCTATCAGAGGTCATAATCCAGAGGAATCAAGAGACTCCGAAACACTTATGGAAATGATGCCACAACTAAGAAGAAGATCTAGCAAATGCTTAAGATCTAATTCTCCTAATCCTTGACAACCTCCACCTGCATGTCCACTACCAACTAGTGTAGTTACGCAAGAGGTTTCATCTTCGACCAGTAAGTCTAATAAATTTACATTAAGTTTTACAATCTGCCTTCACAAAATTTGTTACCAAATTTTATTGTGTTTTTATTAATTTTTATAATGTGTTTTTAGATGTACAATGCACCAACATTCCATTTGCATCTGTAGTTATGCAAGAGGTCTCATCTTTGGTCAATAAGTGTTATACATTAATAGTAAATTTTATAGTCTGCCTTCACAAATTTTGTAACCAAATTTTATTTTGATTTTTTAAGTTGCTTCACAACAATGTCATCAAGGAAGACAATAGTCGATGTCGCCCCCTCCTCCACCATGCCAACCTCAAATGCAAGGTCAACAATGGTTTATGGGTGGAAAATAATTTCTTCCATTCAGGCCACAAGGAGGAGCATCCAAGCAATTTTTAGGATTTAAAAATATATCTTTTGGTAATTTTACAAGTGTACAGGAAGCTTCTATTGTTGGGTTACCTAATCCTCCACTTGATGAGGATTACTTTTTACAGGGCAACATGCCCTCTGTGTTTCAAGCAACAGATCTGCTTCGAGATCCTCAAAATAAAGCAGGAGCAGAATATTCAAGTGCATCTCCTATGACCTCATCTCCTCCAAAGGAAATTGGCACCCCTCATCCTCTAACAGAGGATGAGAAAGTAAATTTTTTAAAAATGATTTAGTTTCTAATAATTGTCTAGCCACCATTAAAGATTCGTTCATTCTAGATGTAAAAGAAATGAAACAATGGGAGTATCGGGCCAAAGTTTTGATAAAGGAAATAAATGCCCGATTCAAAAAAAATTCAAAAAGGGAAAACTATTTTTCTTTAGTTGAAAATGAACTGGAAAAGCTTGATGCTCTACTACATCAAGCTAAATCTGGCATGGTGAAGGTTACAACATCTTATAATGATGAAATTTTAGGTATTATGTTGAACATATTGGAAAACTTAAATGTTGAAGCCTAGGCTTATTTTAATGAATGGGCATGTGATAAGAAAAAGGTTGTTGTTGTTGTAGCTGCAAGGAATGTTGCCGAGGTTAGACTAATGTCTTCTAAAAAAATTTGTTCTCTTTTTTAAAATGTAATTGTATGCTGATTACTTCTTGTTTTTCCTTTTGCAGGTCAACTTTGATAATCTGAGGAAGCAGGTTCAAAACCTGCAAGACTATCTCTAGATGGCAAAGGATTACTTAATGGCTTCTATGGCAATGAAAAAAGGGCTCAAGAAGTAGTTCAACAAAACAATGCTTTTAGGAGGATCATTATCCTAAATGGATTGGATCCTGATATTTTGCTTAAGGAGAAGGGTAAAGAAGTTCTTGCACCAATATCTGAAGATGTTGCGAAAGAGGAAAATATCCTGCTCGAAGGCTTGCAAAATGTAGAGAACATCTTGGTCAGATCTGGAGCAATGGAGGAGAGGACTGATAAGCAACCTGAGGGAGGACCTATAGTAGAGGAAGTGGGGAGATTAGATGTAGGATCTTGACCCCTTGAAATGTAGACTATGGAAGTAGCAGAAAAGGGAAAAGAAGCTGAAACTACCTCTAGCCCCCCATCTAAGGAATGAAAAAGATAGCTTGGATGTGTTATTGTAGTTAAAAATTTGATTTTATCAAAAAGATAATTTTATGATATGTTTTCATTTGAAATCAAGACATTTGCATAAATGTTTTCCATGTATATTTTTTGAGTTATTACAATGACAATGTATGTTATTGTGCTATTACATAACTTGAGTATTATGCTATTTACATTTATATTCATGTGTTATTTCCATCGCTTGAGTATTATGTTGTTTCAATTGTGCTTGAGTTTACGAAGGATACATCTATGCATGGGTTTAAATTTTCATTTTATTCAAAGCCAATCTTGCTATGATATAAAAATGAGTATTGTCTTGTGTATTATGCTATATTGTTTTGTTATTTCCATATCTTGAGTATTATGCTATTTGCATTTTGCCTTCTAGACTACATACAACACTTTCTAAAAGAAATATTTACTAATGATACATACATGCATGGTTTTAAATTTTCAGTTTATTCAAAGCCAAAGCATAAATCATAATATTTTGTCAACATAGATAGTTAATTCAATAACAAAGCTATGATATAAAAATGAGGATTATCTTGTGCTATTTCCATAACTTGGATTTCATGCTATTTCCATTTATATTGTTTTGTTATTTCCATAACTTGAGTTTTATGCTATTTGCATTGTGCTTTCTAGACTACATACAACACTTTCTAAAAGAAATATTTACTAATTATACATGCATGCATGGTTTTAAAATTTTCAGTTTATTCAAAGCTAAAGCATAAATCATAAAATTTTGTCAACATAGATAGTCAATAACATTAAAAAGCTATGGTATGGAAAATAAAGTCTTATCAACGAATACAAATGATATCAAATACAGAAAATCATTGATTATATAATTTTTTAAATCATTGAAATTTTACAAATGATATCAAATATGAAAATCATTGATTATATGAATTTTTTTAAATCATTGAAATTTTACAAATGATATCAAATCCGAAAAATCATTGATAATATGAATTTGTTTAACTCATTGAAATTTTACATTGTTGGAAGCTGAAACAAAGTCTTCTCGACTTCTCCAAAAGAACTAGAAAGCATTTGTGAATTCTGCATCTCCATAATCTCATCACTACAAGCATCATTATCCTCATTATCAATAATATTAGTGAGACCTCTTCTATCTACTAGGGACTTCCAATATGCCAAAGCTCTATCATAGGGAAACTTATCCAACTCGTACGATGACACATACATTCTCAAACAATTCTCCAAATTTTTGTCCAACCTATTACGAACTTTAGATTTCACAAAAGATAGTGCACTAAAAACCCTTTCATCTTCAATAGATCCCAAAATCATTGTCTGACATAATTCATATAAAATAAAATATTCACTCATCATTTCTTGTAAGACACTACTTGGATACAATTTTTGCCACAAATGCATGATGGAACCAGGCTCATGTGGGTTATTGAAATGTGCAATTTGATTAACCATTGTTATTCCAAAATTGGTTGATTGTTGTCTCAAAAGTTCTTTGTTTAGAATACCATTGATTTGAATGTCATTTACTTCCACACATTTAGAGAAATGTTTCATAAGAGTGCCCATATATTTTACAAACAACTCACTTTTACTATTGTGGTCAAGACAAGGATTCCAGAACATGGGGTTAACCACAACCATTGCCTCAAGCAGCTCATCTCTATGAAAATGATCTCTTATTTCCCTTGTCAATGATTCTGCAATTCTTATCAATTTATTCTTAGTACTATGTAAAACCACATCAAATCCACTATGTGTTATGGGCACTTGTTCAACATCCTCTGTAATTGTATCTAACCACTTTTCATAATGATATAAAGGAATCATATTTCCATGGATAGCAATACAAATATTATCATTGATGTTAAACTTTAAAAAGTTGTTAGGATCATTGACCTTAACTAACGTATTCCAACTATCAAACAAAGGATCCATAAAATTTTCTTTAGACAAGTAAATCTTATCAATAAGCATACATATTTGTTTTCTCATCCTGATGAAATTGATAATATAAATTGCTCTTTCCTGTGTGAGTTTAATCAAAGTATTCATTTCTTGCAACAATGGAAGAATACCACATAATGTGAGAAGAGTTTCCAAGTCAGTCATACGATATAGCAAATATTTTGCCTTGTCAACATCCCTACAATGTGCATACATAAACCCCACTAAGGATTGATATTCTATAAAAAACCTTTTTGTAGGAAGAAACAGTGAAATCCACCTAGTGTCCACATATTTTAATAATTTTTTACCTTCAATTACACCTAGAGAAAACTGTTGAAACTCTGCAAACCTTTTTGGACTGCATGAAAAGTAAGTGTGTATTTCATGGATGAGATCTTCCACTTTGGCAACATTTTCAAATGTGCTCACAATTTTGTATGCAAGATTCATTCTATGCACCATGCAATGAATGGGAATCAAATATGGGGTAATTGATGTCTGAAGTCTAACACAAAGATCATTCCTTTGTCCTTGCATTATAGTTGCACCATCAACTCCAACACAAATTAACTTTGTGGCCATTTCTTTTTCATCCATTATGGCAATATCCTTTAAACTGGTTACAACAACATTGTAAATATTTTTCGCATTACAATTTTCCATCATCTTATGTAGTGCTAGTAAATGAGGTTGTCTTAAATGATTTTGGAATGTGTAAACATGTATGCAAATCCAAGATGTGTTGTCAACAATCATTACCTCATCAATGGAAAGTGAAATAAATTTGGCTTGTTTTACATTCTCTCTCAGGTCCTCCTTCTCAACCAATGATAGATATTTTACCATTTCCCAACCACTTCGATCTGACCAATGGGAACTGGGAAGGTTCTGTACATCAGCTAGTTGAAATAGTTGCTTATAATCAGAAAAATCAGACATGGGTCGACCCTTTTTTAGAATATTGTATACAACAACAAACTGCAAATTTTTTGAGGCTAATACGGTCTTATGAATTTTTTGAAATTGGGTCTGGATTGTTCCACCCTTCTCAACGAGAGTTTGTTGGTGTTTCATTGCTTTTTTGTATTCAAGTGCATATCTGACATGCACACATTCTGATGCATCCTTCCACCTATGAGATTTCTTAATTGTTCCATCACTTTGTATTTCTTTGATATAAACTTTTCCACAATGTTTTTCTATTGTGTCTTTCTTATTTTGCAACGTATGATCCTTTCCCAGTTTCCAACTACAAATAATGCATCTACATAGTTTCTCTATCTCAACTCACTCAATAAAGGGGTATAACCATGCCCATTCATTTTTAAAATCCCTTCCAATAGTCCAGTCGCTTGTCTTTTGATATTTAGATTTTTGACTAGAAGATTCTCCAGAGGTCTACATTTTAATTGTACTCTCATTTTCTTTTTTGGTTGATGTGTCTGTATGAGGTATCTCGTGAAGTGGTTGTTGAATGTCGTTATTATGAAAATTATTATGTGGTCCCATCTCATCCCCTAGAATATCTTCAAGTGGAGGTATATCAGGGTCGATAGTGTTCACTGCATTCAATGTTTGGTGTTCTATATCATTTTTGGATGTAAAAAGGTACTATTTTAAAGAATTAATAGAATACAGTTTTACAAAGCATTTAAAAAGAGGTAGATAAGTAGACAACCATTTATCTATTAATAAAGAAAGGCTTTATATTTAAGAATAACATAATAGAAAAAGTAATGATTTGATGGTAAAAGGTGTTTGTACCTTCAAGTTGTGTAGATGTGGATGCCTCACTACATTTTGATATTTGTGTAAAATATTTTAGAATTATCTTTTTACCAGAATATTGGCCTTCATTCTTTCCATATTCAGTAGGTGACATTGTACCTATAAAGAAAAAACCTTTAGATGTTAGGAAATGAATATGAAATTGAAGGAAAATTACATACTTCCCTCAATAATAATTTGCATTTCTAAGTAACCAAGGTTAAACTATAATTCCATAAAGAATCTATGAGTCTTCAGATGAACCTACGCTGCCCTCTAGAATGACCTCTGCCTGCGTGCTCAGAGAACAACAACAAATCAAAGCAACACTAAGAAAACATACTCTAACAGACAAGAAGCAGTCTCTGACAACAAAAAATGCTCCTAACACACAACAAGATGACATGGATACTTGTCTCTCATAGTTGCAGATAGTGCATCTACGCTACCTATGAAACTGAAGGAAAAAGCTTTGGACAACAAAATAGTGGAAGAAGAATACTCTACCTAGCAATTCTAAAGAAACTAACAAAGGTTAAAAAAGAAGTAACAAGGCTACAACAACAAGTAGGCATTAAGTCAAATTTATTGCTAGAGATTATCCAAAACAAAACAAGCACACTGATATTTTTGGAAGCTTTCAATTTACCTATTGTCATAGTTGTCACAACTTTTTGTCATCGATTGTCACTTTAAGGTTTTTGCAATCGATCGACCATGGCCGATTGATAATACTCTACAATAGATCGGTTTATGTCGAGAGGTAGTCCTCTGTAATAGATCATCACTCTCAAGATATCTGCAATCGATTGATAATTATCGATTGATAATCCTCTATAATCGATCGGTATGTATCGAGAGGTAGTCCTCTACAATATATCATTGTGGGTGTTTCTGACCCCACCCACATTCACTTTGACATGAAAGTTCTAAAGGTAAATAAACCATGTAATACGAAAGCATTCAATGCAAAGTGGGCTAAGTCTGGAGATGACCAAAAATTGTGCACTTGATCAGGACCCGATATGGCCTAGATATCTGGTCTAATCGGGTAGTATGAATCCATCAAGTCTACAGGAGGCTAAATGTTTTTTCCTTCACCAAGGTCAAAAAAGACCCTGAGTCCTAGTTCAACTAAGGAGCTTGCAGCAACCAGATTAGTTACACTCAATCCGGTCCAGATAAGATCTCGAGTATTTGGTCTATCCAAGGGGAGACCAAAAATTTTACAACCAATTGGAGAACAGGGTGATCTAAAAGTCCCAATACATGCACACAGAATGACCAAGTCCTAGAATTTCTAAATAAATCATGCTTAGTTGAAGCTCGACAAGGTACTACATATCTGGTCTAAGATTTTTTCATATGGCTACCTTCCAAAATAGTCCTAGAGACACAACCCATGGAGTAAATATCCCACATTGTAAAAAATACTAAGTGTCAACGATCACCAAAGGATTTGGACCCGATAGAAACCCAATTTTGTATCTAGAGATTGGGAGCCAATAAGAGCAGAATCTAAAGTGCGTTGGATGAATTGTACCTAATCGTATCTCAAGAGGGTACTGAACCCCCAATCTGCTTGAAGATCTGATTTTAGATGCTCAGAAGGTCTTGACCTGGTTGACACCTGGAAGGATATCAAAACCCTACTCTAATATCGGAGAGCATCGAATCATAAAAAAGGAAAAATATGGATACTAAAAAAATTTATAGTCCCTATGAGGGTACGTTAGGTTTCTAGACACCTGATATCATGATATCAAAAGTTTAGCAATCATCTCAATCAGATCCAATTTTGAACCACGTACACGAGTGATGTCATCATACCAAGACACATGTCCACTAAGTTTGCTTGTTAGAATAATCTCAATAGGATGATCATGTTCATAGCATAATATAAGTGATAGGGTGGGTCAACCAAAAATATCAATGTAAAGCAACAAACCAGATGCATGTGGTAGGCTCAGCACTACTCAACGTCGCATAGATTTCATCTAAATCAGCAGACCATGATGAGGTAGTTAGAGCAACCATACTTTTGAATGATCTAATAAGCTGGCACTCCCTCTAACACAACAACATTTTATTTCCAAATAATGATGTCTTTGATAATGATGTAATGGTAAAAGGTCTATATATACAAAAATTTAGAAGAAAAACTGGTTGGCTCTTAGGCGTTTACAATTCATATGTAAGGATGGAAACTGTGCCTTAATGCAAATGGACTATTTTCCATCTCTAGTTCTATTCAATTGCAAAGTATTTGTCTATGTATGAACTCTTATTTTTAATTTGAGCATGTTAAATGTTTATGGTGATAATTTTGAATCCTCAATTTTTGCTATATTCATTTACTTGTTTGGAATTTAGGGTTTGCCAAAGATATAGTGGGGTAAAATTATATGTGTTGATGGCTATATATTTCTAATGTAAGCATGTTGGATGTTTTATGATGATGATTCTAAATCCTAGATTTCTTCTATACTCATTCCTTATCTATAATTCATAGTATCATTAACATACAATAGATTATAAGTGAATACTTTGTGATTGTTTGTGCAATGAGTTGGTCTGTTAGGTAGTTTGTTGTTTAGTTGCATATCCTTATTATTGCATGTGTCTTGATGTTTTTTAATTTATACCACTTTAAGTTCTGGCTAGTTTAGTTTATTTCTTTCAGCACTTTTTCCCCTCACTTTTAGGAATAGTTAGTCGAGACTAGAATGAACTGACCTGCTTCAAATATTGACCATCATAGATTACACATGTCATGTCTTTCAATGTTGGTCAAGGTTTGTGGGTGCACAAACCTTTCCATTAGATAGATTTTTTGACCAATAGTTTTTGGCATGCCCGATGGGACCCAAAGGTCCCTTAGTTGGATAGTACAAGGATAGGTGATTTCCTATATTATCATATCTCATCAAAATCACTTGGAAACTTCATTCAAACCTAGATAGCCATATCATAAGACCATATACCTTTTAGATCTAAATAGAACTAGTGATATTTTATTTTTATCCACAATCTCCATCACTTGGTGACTCCATCCATGAATACCTAGAAAATACTTGCATACCTATATTTCACTAAGCTACCCTCCTTGGATTTCCATATATATGATCACAAGACAAGCAGCTATAAAATCTAAGGAATTGATTGAATTCCTAGAACTACAGTTTTACAACTTCAGAACTCATCCAATCTATCCATCTATTTCAACATCATCTCTGATTCTAGTAGTAAATCTAACTAGTACATCCACTCTAGTTGCTACTAACCCAACTCCAGTAGCCCATCCTCTTACACCAATAGGTAATGGCTATAAACCCAAACCAAAACTACCCAACCTAGAACCATGTTGGACCTTTGAATGTACCGATCCAGAATCCCATTCCAAGGGTTGCATTGAAAGTGCTACCAACTTATGATGGCACTAGAAAAATAGCGTATGAATATTACCAATATGTGGCAACATTAGATACCATGCATAATATCCAATATGAAGACATCATGATAAGGTTATTGGCAATGTCACTAAAAGGAAATATGTTATATTGGTACAGAACCTTGCCAGACCTAACCATAACTTCATGGAACATACTGGCCAAAAAATTGATTAAAGAATTCAATGAACAAGTAGATCCCTTCTCTATGATAAACTAGCTCACTAGAATTCAAATACATCCACAAGAGGAAATCCTAGACTTCAATATTAGATTTATTCTAACATAGAAAAGAATACCACAAGGCATGCGCCCACTTGATGAATAGGCAATGTACCACTATTTAAGGATCTTTCCTTCTGAGCTAGGAATATATGTAAGGCATTACACGTACAAACATTCCTGAAGGTTTTTCAAGAAGCATTTAGAGCTAAGAAATATCTTATTTTTGTAGGAAGATTACCTCCAAAAGCCATAATGTCCATATATCTAGAACTTCCTCAACAAAAACCACCATTCTCGGCTTCCTCAAGCTCTTTTTTGGGTATACTCCACTATTCAAATTCTCATCATGGCCTACTAATTTAACTCAACAAGCATTATCTACTCCCCTAGTAGTCCCACAACTCCCAACACCTACTCCTATCTCGACATTACCAGACTCAGATTCAAATACAATTGCCCTCTGGGAAATGATGGAAGCCTTTAAAAATCTTGCAAATATAGTCACAACCATGAAGAGACGATAATATGAGAGGAAATTTTAGACACAGAGGTTTTTTTCTATCATAAGATATCAGGTTGCTTTTACTCGCAATCCTCCAAAAGGGTCGAATGCCATGTACACCAATTATGAAGAACCTTCTTCTTTATAATTTGAGTCTATTTACTGGTGCTAGACCTGTAACGATCCTCATGGTGAAAGCACGTGCATGATGCATAAAAATTACATCCATAAAATTACCATTGAAAATATAGAAAGTGTACAAAAATGGCAAGTGAACATGATGAGGGAAGTAGATCTATACAATTTCATGGTGCCAATTGAAGAACAAGTAACAATCCTCAGATCCGAGAAGAAAACTATTTATGTTAATCCTAAAACTTTGAATCCTTTCAAGGTGCCTATCAAACCAAGAGACATTACAAAGAAGGAGGTACCCCTGCTGGCCCTAGCCCAAAAGGTAGTACAACAACAATAAAAGGAACCCAAGGTGGGTGAAGTACGGGAGCAGGCTAAAGAGAAACTAAGGTATCTTTCCCTGACCAAATTCTAGAGGATTGAAGTAGCCTAAGATTACAAGGATAAATATGAGGAACCTGTAAAATAGCTGAGGAAACAACTAGATTCTTTTGGTTTCAACATTGTAGAAGAATTGAAGAAAACTCCATCTAAAATCAGCATGTATGATGTACTTCTCATACCGATACAAATTGATCTTTTTCAGGCCTCTCTCAAGTCCATCAAGATTCAAAGGAAGTAACAAGATAAGCTGAATCTAGCTTAGAGCCACCTAAATTCAACAATCAGAAAGAACAAGCCATCTCCATTTTACTTATCTTTACAGATGGAGGGATGGGTGGTACATAATTGTATGATTGACTCTGGAGCAGCTACCACTGTTATGACCAAAGTAGTATGTGAAGTAATGGGTATGGAATATACAAGAAGTAGTCCCAGAGTACTGCAATTAGATGGTACACCTATGAAAATAGTTGGAGTAATAAAAGATGTCCCCATGAACACCAAAGTACCTCAAATTATTGTCATCTAGGAAATTGTAGTAGTGGACTTGGAACCATATTTCAAAATTTACTTTTTAAGAGAATTCATTTGTAAAGCTAGGTGGTTATTTTTCTCTTGATTATTCCCATATGGAGGTGTCATTGAAAGGAAAAAGAGTCAATATCTCCTCCGAGAAACCATCCTCATTTTATATAGATAAGTTGGAAGAGCACCAACAAGTGGAAACAGTAAATATCACCATCCAAGAAATGAATTTGCTATAAGAAGTCTTGGAGGACCTCCAAACAAAAGATCAATTTTCTATAGAATATTTAAATGCCATGATTGAAATGGGGTTGGACACGTATTTAATCACGAAGCCAAAAGGAACAAAATCCTCAGTGCTGGCTCACAAAAATCCCAACCAAGAGCATATATGGAAGTTGTTCTTTGATGGCACTAGATGTAAGAATGGTGCTAGAGTAGGAGGAGTGTTGGTATCACTAACTAAAATAGAACTTTTTCATATCGACTAACATGGAGTTGCACCAACAACACAGTAAAATATGAAGCATTATGTTTGGGGCTAAGAAATATTGAAAAAATGGGAATCAAACAGCTGCAAATCTTTGGTGACTTTGAATTGGTAGTTAATCAAGTCATGGAGAAATGCAATAGCAAATAACATTACCTCAAGGTATACAAAAACCAGGTATGGGTCTTGTTCGAATCTTTTGAAACCTTAAACATCAAGGCCATACCTAGAGAATAGAACGCTCATGCTAACATCCTGGCTTCTATTGGAGTAAACTTCTGACTAGTATCCAACATCATCTGCAAAGCCAAGTCAATAAGGCTGGTCTACAGACAATCCATGCTAGAAAAAAATATATTTTGGCAAGTATTTTAAAATGATGAACAAATAGTTGATTTCCTATTTCAAGAAATTAAATATACAAATAATCAACTGCCAGAAAGAGAGGAGGATTATGAAGAAGGTGAAATGATCCAACTGAAGAATAATCATATCCCCAAGGGACTGATAACTTTGGAAAGCCTATTTGACAATAGTGATATATTGACTGCCAGTAGAATTGAGATTGATAGTAAGAGCTACAAAGAGGTATACATTGAGCCCAAAAAATATATCAACATTGGAGTTTGTTATTTAGAAGAAGAAGTCAACCAAATTGTTGAATTGTGCAAAGAATTTAATGATATTATAGCTTGGACATATAAAGACCTTAAATTATATGACAAGGATACCATCCAAGCACACTATTGAGCTATTGCTAGATACAAAACCTTTTTCGATAGAAACAGCGACCTATAAACCCCAAGATAGAGGCATTAATGAAGCAAGAACTCTTGAAATTGTTGACTACCAAGATCATATACCCCATCAAGCACTCCACCTAAGTTTCTAATCTAGTTTCAGTCAGAAATAAAATAGAGATATCTGCCTATGTGTAGACTTTCAGAATTTAAACCAGGCTTTGTTAAAGGATCAGTATCCCCTCTCGCAAATTGATTAGATCTTACACAATGTGGTCGAAGCCAAAATGTTTTCTCTCCTAGATGGATTTTTAGGTTTCAATCAAATTTGGGTAAAATATGAATATCAACACAAGACCACTTTCACCACAAAATGGGGTACCTTTGCATACCAATACATGCCTTTTGGGCTATCTAATGTAGGTGCTACCTTTCAAAGGGCCATGGATTTGGCATTTGGTGAATTGGTAAATAAAATAATCCTGATCTATTTGGATGACATGACTATTTTCTCCCATGATAAGAAGAAGCATATCGAGCATCTTTGGATGATATTTGAAAAAATGTAGAGAATTTGGGATATCTTTGAATCCCAAAAAGTTAATCTTTGTGGTACATGAGGGAATACTATTGGAACATGTGGTATCAAAAACAGGATTGGAAATAGACCTAGATAGAGTAAAAGCTATCTGATATCTTCCTCTCCCACACAAAAATAAGGGGCCTCAATAATTTTTGTGATAAATTAACTTCGTCCAAAAATTCCTTTCATATTTTGCTCAAATTGTGAAGCCAATGACTGAAATGTTGAAGTAGCAAGCATAGTTTAAATGGATGGATGTCTGGAGGAAGGATTTTAATGATATCAAATAGGCAATATTCCAAGCTCTGATCCTCATTAATATGAATTATTCCAAAGACTTATTCCTCTAAGCATTTGGAGCAGAAGGGAGCTATGTAGCAGTCTTAACTCAAAAAAGGGACCAGGACTGTGAAAGACCAATAGCCTTTTTGAGTCAGATATTTCAAGACCATGAAGAAAAATATAATTTCATCAAAAATTAAGTCTATGCGGTCATGAAATCTCTCAAAAATTTTAGGTATTTTGTCTCTCAAAGTAAGACCTTGGTATATGTAGTACACACAGACATAGAGTTTTCTGATTCAAGAACTCGGTGACAAGAGAGTCGACTAGGTGACAAAAATTTAGGAGTATGACATTGAGATCAAAACAAAATTGATAAGAGGTAGAGCTCTATGTTATAATTGGATAGAATTCACATCTTAGAATGCCAATATATCAAATTAGACGAAATGTGATTCTGATCTAGAGTTGGAAACAAGGTAGTCGAAGAACTAGATTGAACAATTGCATCACTACTTTTCCTTCGGTAGATGTCTGGATAATTTGATCGCATCTTAGAGATGAAGATTCAAATTTTAGGCTAGAGAATATGCACTGATAGGAGATATCCTCTACAGAAGAAACTTTGATGGGGTACTATTGAGATGCCTTCCCCCGAAGAAAACTAAAGAAGTGCTAGAACAATTCCACAAGGGATTTTTAGGAGGCCATTATTCTAGATAGACTACCATAACAAAAATTATAAGAGCTAGATATTATTGGCCTATGATTTTTGTTGATGCATTCAAATGGGCTAGAACCTACAAAAATTATCAAATATTTGTAGGTAGAGGCAAACACCCTGTAATGTTGTTACAATAGATAACCGCGAAAGAATATTTTTAGCAATGAAAACTATATTTTATTGGTGTAATCAACCCAAAATCATCTACCAAACATAAGTACATCCTGACAGCAACAAACTACTTTACAAAGTGGACTGAGGTGGAAGCGATAAAACACGTTGATCAAGATACTATGATTGAATTCACAAAAAGATTAATCACTAGATTCAAGATTTTATCGACCATTATATCAGATAATGTTGGGTCCTTGATTTTACAAGTAAATATGGGATTTATTAGAATACCTCATCAAATTACTAACCTTAGGGGAATGGCCTAGTCGAATCAACAAAAAAGAATTTGTTGAAAATCATCATGAGGAGCATTCAAGATAATCCCAGAAGCTGGCATCTATTGTTGGATCAAGTGCTCTGGGATGATCAGATAACAACAAAAAATACCCTAGAAACCTCTCCATACGTCCTAGTGGACGATAAGGAGGTTGTGTTTGAAAGCACGAGATTTCGGGCAAAGGAAACACTAATTGCGATGCAACCAAAATCAAATGCGCTTAAGTCCTAGAAATGTAAAGTGCATGAAAGGAAAAAGACGCATTAAAACGAGATACAAGCAAATGGAGAAAACACAGCCCTTTCATTAAAATTTCTTGATCTCTGTTACAATGACGCCTCCTCCCTTTTCAGGGGCTAGGAGCGTTAAAAGAATTTGATTACAATCACTTAATGTTCCTCTTTCCGCGTGCCCACGATTGAAATGGGCGGGCCAAGATGATGCCGCCGCTGATGTCGATGAGTCCTTCACCTCTGCTGCTCCTCCTGCGAACAAAGAAACAACCAAGATGTCAGTAGCACCTGCTGCAAATGGAAAGTGTTCGTTCTCTAAAATTAACGAAATATGCATGTAAACATTTGCCTGAAACAGTAAGTACAGTGAGTCCAAATGGCTTGAAATCTTGACAGAAGATAGAAAATGTTACCAGAAGGCCATTGCCACTGAGACAATCGGCCAATCTGCCTTCAACTGGAATTCGTCCCTGGGCAGGACGAATTCTGACTGCAATTCGTCCCTGGGTGGGACGAATTCTTCTGTGTTGGAAAAGCCGAAGTGATATGCTCCAATGTCGGCTCTCGAGACCTCCAAAACACCTGCAGACAAAGGGGTTATGTAATTGGGGCCATTTTGGGACGACCCAGATGGTCGGATTCTCCCAATTTGGCCTCTATCCTCGGGAATTTGATATCGCCACCTGCAAGTTAGTGAAACAACAAAGCGACACAAAACATACTAGAATCTGATCAAAAGTTATGAACTTGCAGCTATGAGTTAACCAAACATGATGACACAAAATGCAACCTGAAAAAGTAATCTAGAATGCTCTAAAACTTAGAAAGTGCGGGGGTGCCCAAGTGGGCCTCCCACCGTTGGCACTTGATTTCGGCGCCAATCCACTAGGGATGGGCCCAAAACCTCTTAGGATGGGGGGTCGGCGAATTGGTTGGTTCGGGTGTCCATGTGTTGGATTTGGGTCAGGTTCAAGCTTCCAAAAGCCACCCAACAACCTCCCTTGCAAAAGAGATTGGTGGATGCGAGAAGGTGAACCAAAAGGGATGCAAGTGGGTCTTCAACTCGGCAGACACTTCGTTGCTTGAAATCTCCTTCAACCTTGTCTCATTTGGGTGAGAAAAGTCCCACCTTTTATAGACCCATGGGGTCTCTTTTGAGAGGGAAGCACAAATGCCATGTGTTGGTCATAGGTGCCATGTGGCAATCATGTCTTCCCATGAGGGAGGGGAGTCCTCCATTGACTTGGGCTTTCATAATCGCCCTTGTGACGAGTCCTCTAACGGCCCTTCTGTCCACCCACACACGCGTGCGAGGCAGGAGTCATCAACGGACTGTCCTGGGCTGCCACTTGGCACCATTCTTCTTTTTGCCCGTTAAACTCAGAATTCGTCCCTACCAGTTATGAATTCAGAATCCGTCTCTGGGTGAGACAGATTCTAATTTTGAATTTCTCTAGGGGGATTTGAATCCGTCTCCGGGTGAGACAGATTCTGAGCAAAGTGCTTAAATGTGCCAAATTGCCCTTTTGACCTTACAAAATTGCTATAAAAGTGGTTAGGACCACTTTTTGACCTCTGAGGGCTGCCCTGGGGGCTGTGTTTGTCAAAGCGATCAGTGTTTGCGAGTCACGTAATCGGATTGGTGCTGTTTTGGTGTCTACAGATGCCCCTTTTTGGGATGCGTTGTGCATGGCGCAGTGTCGAGCAAAAATAGATAACCAAAGCACTAATGATTAGGGTTTCTTGGTAACCTAACCAACTTTTGATGCCCCAAGCATGGAAAGGGCATGCATTCTTGAATCCTTGCTTCGACGAGCTAAGGAGTTTGATTTCAAGTGTTAACCTATTTTGGTGAGGTGTGACTTGAACTTAGACATTGATCGAGTCATGAATAGGCGAAGGGCGTTTTATCCACGGGGGAACCTTGTGTTCATGATTCACGAAATGCCAAGTGTTTGATTGATTTGATTGTTGCTTGTTTATCGCCCCAAGCGGGAGCGTGATTGTCTTTGTCAATGATTCTTTGAATGCATGTCGTTTTCCTTAATTGGGTGTGTGATTGTTGATTGGTGACTAAGTGTGACTACCCCCTCAAGCGACGAATCGATGAGGGAATGACCTTCGTGAGAAAAGCGACGAGTCGCTTGACCCAAGATGACTTGTGCAAGGGTGCCTTTAGAGGGTTTACCGTTAAGCATGTGCAATTTTTCCAACATTTGGACCTATTTTTGGTGGGTGTTAACCCTTTTGGTGATGCCGTAATGAGGTGAAATCATCGAAAATCTAACTTCCCGTGGAGCGGTCCGGCTATTATAGCCTTCTTGGGGAAGTAGGAGAGCGATAATTTGAACCCCGACATCGATTTTCTTTGCCCAGAGGTTAAGTGCAAGAGCACTTGTGTCCGGCAATGTTTATTGCTTGTTTGTTTTTGTTGAATTTTGTACTGTTTTTGTTGTTTTTTGTGACGCGTTTGGAGATGCAATTGTCGAAAATTCGTCTTCCGTGGAGCGGTCCGGCTATGGTAGCCTTCTTAGGGAGTATGATAGTGACAATTTGTGACTCCAATGTCGATTTTGTATGCCCTTGTTGTCAGGTGCAGTAGCACTCCTATCGGGCAATTTTATTGTCTATTTTTAGTGCATTTTTAGTCATTTTTTGATTTTTTTGAAGTGCTGGCCTGAATTCGTCCCTGGGTGGGACGAATTCCAGCTGGAGAATTCGTCCCTGGGTGGGACGAGTGCTAATCAGAGTGCTCATCCCAGTCAAGGATGAATTCCAGTGCAAAAGGCCTATTTAATGGCCAAAACTTGATTTTGGGCTCATTTGTGTCATTTTTTTCTTGCGATTTTGGAGCTCCGTGGGAGGAGGTAATTCTGCGAAGCGAAGCGCTGCTGGAATTCTTTCTGCCATCATGAGTGCACAAACTGGTTCGAGCGGCGGAGCCGAAGCGAAACCTGTAAGTGTCCCTAGAGTTTATTTTTGCTTTTATTTGATGAATTGTTTTTGTGTTGACGCTTTTCAAAACTTTAAGATTTGAACTTTTAAACTTAGATTAGAACAACTGATATTTAGTGTACACTAAACGTAGTTCAAAACGTAAGTAAAAGATTTTATTTGTTTAACTGAACCTTAGGATAAACTGAATGTAAACCCCAAGAGTCCATGTTTTTTTTTTTTTTTTTGAATTTTTGTGATGTTTTTGTTTAACAGTTAAGGTTAGAAACCCTAGAACTAAAAATTTGATTTGTTATTTTTTTGTGTTTGTGTTGTTTTTTGTTTTGCAGGTTGTTAGGAGCCGGTACCGTGTACCCGCTGCTTTTACTGAGGCGCGGTTGGCATTGACCGATGATGACTGGGAATGGCTTGATGCCCTTGGGCTCAAGCAGGTGGCTCGACTGGAGCCTGTGGTCCCGGATCAGGCCTATCTGACGGCCCTGATCAAGCTTTGGGATCCGTGGACCAATACTTTCCATCTCCCGATAGGGGAGATGACTGTGACTCTTGAGGACGTCTATCGGTTGCTTCGGATTTCGATAGATGGTCTGCCTATTAGGACATCGTCGTTTGATCAGTGGACTGCTATACTTACGAGATGTTTTGGGCATGGGGGGCAGCTGGGTGTAGCAAACCCAGTGGAGACAGTCGAGGTGGATTGCAGGTGGCGGGATTTTGGTTAGCTGGTGGCAGGAGAGGGGGGTGTTAGGAGTGAGGCACGCATTCTTGATGGGCCTCATTTCTAACATTCTTCTCCCTGATTCGTCAGGCGCGAGGTTCCCGTGGAACCTGCTGGATTTGGTGTGGCAGTTGGTAGAGTGCCCGATAGAGGCACCATTGATTCTGAGATGGGGACAGACTTTGTTGGCACAGCTCTACGGGGAGCTGTATGGGGTCCGCTGTCGACAGCGGAAGGGTGTCAGTTGCAATTTTTTGTTGCAGTTTTGGGGTTGGCAGCACATAGCTGTTGAGAGGCCTACCGGGTTACCGTGGATGACTCGGGCGGTGATGGAGGATGAGGAGATTGGTTATGCAGTTTTGTGGCGGCGGTCTACGGAGCAGGGGCAGAGTCGACGATGGGCAGGTGTCGTTGAGCACTACACTGAGGCCTTTTCTCGGCTCACTCTAGGGGAGGTGTTTTGGCATCCCTATCGGGACTGTCCCGACTCGGCTTGAGGCTGGAGAGTGGCTCCGACGGGTACGTAGGGAGCGGTGGTTGACTGGGCGGCACGGGACGGAGCATGAGTTCTTTTCGTACGGTCGGGTTACACGATAGTTCGGGGTTCGCCAGGGGTTGCCTAGTGAGCCCGTGGTCTATCGGAGGTGGGGAGATGAGAGGGGGTTAGAGCCACCGGTCACTGTGCCATTGGGCGAGGAGTCCGATGCAGTGATTGGTGTCCCGAACGTGGATGACGTCGGGACTACCACCGAGTATGACTCGTGGTGGGTTTTACGGTGATGGAGAGGAGAGGGGCCACTGGGAGGCACGGAGGCGGCAGTGGAGGATGCTGAGGCAGCAGGGGGTGATTGGGGGCTCCATTGGATGACGCGGACATGGTTGATGTGGGTGATGAGGCTGTAGACTTGGGCGTTCCGGATCAGCCGGACATGCAGGACGTGGAGGAGCAGTGGGAGCCCGAGCAGGGTGCTGCTCCGGCGAGTCCTGTGCGTCCGGCAGATACAGAGGAGATGGAGTCTGAGATACGCGCTGAAAATGCACGACCGAAAGACCCCCCCCGGGGGGGATCTGGAGTTGGGGGATGCGAGGCGGGAGCTGGGGGACGCGCTGTGGGAGAGGGATCTCCTACGGGCCCAGCTAGCAGAGCGAGATAGAGTTTTGGCACAGCGCGATGATGCATTGTCTTACTATCATCGACGAGAGGCAGAGTGGTGTCCGCACCGGATAGACTTGGAGAGGGAGGTCATCCGCCTTGGTGGGCGGCTACCTGAGCCTTCGGTCAGTGGATCTTCACGGCGGACGAGGGATAGTCTGACTGAGCAGTCAGCATCATCTCGTCGCAGGCGGTTAGATGAGGGAGGTGGTAGTAGGCATGATGCGGGGGTTGGCAGTAGCCGCCCTGCAGGGTCCCATAGGACCCACACCACGGGGGGTAGTTCCCGTCGCACCGATCCTGCGTGATCATGTTGGTGGACGCCTTAGGTTGGGTTTTTGGGTATGATTGTGGGGTCCGAGGACCATTTTTGTAGCCTGCGGGCATATTTTTGGTGTATATATATATATATATACCGGTTTTATTTGGTTTTTTACATGTGATGTTTGATTTTTGTTATGCCTGATGGCTAATGACTATGGATGTATGTATGTTTATCTATTTTGATGGATTCAGATGTTATGATGAATGCAAGTGTTTTTGATTTTTTATGTGATATGCAAAGTGAATGAATGGAATTTTGTGATGATTGGTTATGGCACCATAGGCTGTTTAAGATGCTTTTTATTGTTATGGTGTATGACTCTTGTATGGATATATGTGGTTTTCTATTTTTGTATTTTTTGATGGTATTATAAGGATGATAAGTAGCGCAGATGGTTTAGGAATGTATGTAATGTTTTCTGAGATTCAGACAGTTTTAACTCATTATCCATGACTGTACTTTATCTTACAAGACTTTTGGTCAAGGTATGAATCGGACTTGTTTTTGACCGAGTTATTTTACATCCCTGTGTGTGCAATTGAGTTCATTTAGTGGTATTTGTTAGGATACCGCCAGTGCCAGATGGGCTTTCAACCGAACCTGTACTGAGGATCACCTAATTAGCTCCATGAATTCCTTTGTTGTATGTACTAAGATTAATCTGCGGTGTAATCCAGGATGCCATAAGCTAGCTCATCCACATGCAAACATTGATCTGTACGCAAGTTAATGTGACAGATATATCGTCATGCGGGAGGTTTACTTCATTACCGATAGGCTATCAACCAAATTGGTACTGAAGCTTGCCTTATGACCTATAGAATGCTGAGAGTTCCAGGGATTCAAGGTCAACTCCCTTCTTTTCTTCAATTATATTGGGATACTTGCTCTTTTGTAGTGATGAGATCACTGTTTATTTTGATTTGTTTTTCTTTTGAGCAAGGGATTGGGGATATGGAGTGATGAAAATCACTATCGTTTGTGCCATTTGATTTGTGCACTGTAAGATGTCAAGTATTTGAGTTTTGACATGTTGCAAATTTTTGATGTTTTGCAACTATTGAGAATTTAGGGATTCTTAAGGAATTGGGTAGGGAGGATGCTTGTCCTTTTGCCAACTCTCGCCATTCTTTGGGTCATTCGCACAGGGGGATGAGCAAGATAACCGTTTCGCTTATGGTGACCTAGATTATTGTGCAGGTTTCATCTTTCGTTCACACAACTTGGGAATTTTTAGTGTTTTAATTTGTGTTGGGATGTTACGTAACAAGGTGTATTTCAAGTATGACTCTACCTTCGTAAAATCTGTTCGATTTGATACATTACATGGTTAAAGAGGAAAATGATGACTGAATCACTGAAACTCTTGATACATTAAAAGACCACTGACTCTAGTGTGGTAAAAGTTATGCATGGTGTTTTTGTTGTTTTTGTAAAATGGAACTATGCGGAACAAGATGGACTAGCAGAGCAATTGCAGCCTATGGTGCCTTTGACCTATACAACCACAAATATGCAATGTATGGATGCAATGCTTAATGCATCTACATATTTTTGTATTTTTGATGGATTGATTTTTGTGAATGTGAATATGCGGTGCTAGAGGAACTCTCTATTGATGAATTTGACCAAGCGATTGCGATAATCGTTGGAGCTTTTTAGGTTTGACCAAGTGATTGCGATAATCCTTGGAGCTTTTTGGTGTGACCAAGTGATTGCGATAATCCTTGGAGCTTTTTGGGTTTTGACCAAGTGATTGCGATAATCCTTGGAGCTTTTTGTTTTGACCAAGTGATTGCGATAATCCTTGGAGCTTTTGGATTGACCAAGTGATTGCGATAATCCTTGGAGCTTTTTGTTTTGACCAAGTGATTGCGATAATCCTTGGAGCTTTTGGATTGACCAAGTGATTGCGATAATCCTTGGAGCTTTTTGTGGTGACCAAGTGATTGCGATAATCCTTGGAGCTTTTTGTTTTGACCAAGTGATTGCGATAATCCTTGGAGCTTTTGGATTGACCAAGTGATTGTGATAATCCTTGGAGCTTTTTGTGGTGACCAAGTGATTGCGATAATCCTTGGAGCTTTTTGAGGATATGGCTTTCTTAGATGTGGAATGGTCGCAAATGACTGATATTCAAGGGTTCTGTTTCCTTGATACCATCAAGAGAAGCTAGCCGGTATGTCCCGGGTCCTATTATGCTATCAATGACATATGGACCTAACCAATTTGCCGTGAATTTGTCCCTCATGTGGGACGGCAAATTTGAGTTCTGTTGGTTTTCCTTCAAAACCAAATCACCAACCCGAAAGTCCCTTAGGTGAACTTTCATGTTGTAAGCCCTTTTAAGTCGCTCTTGATAGATACGTAAATGCTCGAGAGCATTAACGCGTCGTTCGTCAAGCAACGTAAGTTGGTCTAACCGGGCCTGCCGCGCAGTGTTATCATCGATGAACTCCTGCATTGATATGCGGAGGGAAGGAATTTCCAACTCGAGAGGCATTACTGCCTCTGAGCCATACACGAGCGAAAACGGAGTTGCCCCAGTGGGCGTCCGAATGCTAGTGCGATAAGCCCAAAGGGCAAGTGGGATTTGTATGTGCCAATCCTTATGATTGTCTGCGACTGTCTTTTTAAGGATGGCGACTAGTGTTTTGTTTGATGCCTCTGCTTGCCCGTTTGCTTGCGGATAATAGGGCGTTGAAAAGTTGTGCTGAATTTTGTACTTTGTGGTCAAAGCACGCACGTCTTTGTTCTTGAATGATGGCCCATTATCTGAGATTATTTTGGATGGAATACCAAAACGACATATGATGTTATGCAAGATGAACTCCACAATGCGGGGTCCTTTCGTTGAGGTTAACGGAATTGCTTCCACCCATTTGGTAAAATATTCTGTGGCCGTTATGATAAACGTGTGACGGCCTGACGATGCAGGGGAGATCTTTCCGATTAGATCGAGGCCCCACTACGAAAATGGCCAAGCAGACTGGACTGTCTCGTAGGGCCTGGGAAGGTACGTGCATCAAATTGGCATGATGTTGACACTTCACGCACTTCTTGACATACTCGCAACAATCTCGCTCTAAAGATGGCCAATAATAGCCTATGCGGAGAATGCGCTTTGCAATGGCCATACCACTGAAGTGGCCGCCACATGTACCGTCGTGCGCTTGGGCGACTGCCCAAGTAGACTCTTGCTGGTCCAAACAACGAAGAAGAATTCCATCATAGCTTCGACGATACAAAATGTCTCCTATCAAGACATACTTAGCCGCTTTTTGCTTGAATGTTCGTTTTGCGGCGTGCGTCAATCCAAAGGGAAGATTACCTAATTTGAGGTAATCTCTTATGGGTAAATACCAGTCTTGTTGATCAGAAACCTCGACAGTATGAACCGCCAATCCCTTTTGAAGTTCTTCCCTAACAAATGCTGATTGGGATAAAACTTGTAAAAATAGCATTGTGTTGCTATTAATGGGAGTAGGGGAAAACAAGGACCCCCAGTTGGCACGTTTCAGACGATCTCGGATTCGAAAGAACTTATCCGAGGATGGTTCGATCTGGATCATGTGGATTCCTGGCGTCAAGTCTGAGCTTGCACGCTCCATCGTGGATTGCGATAAGGTTTTGACTTGGATGGTTGTCATATCACCGGAAAGGTCTTGCGGAATTAGTGACCCCAGGGAGGCCATTGTGTCCGCAAAATGATTCGATGATCGAGGGAGTGCCTCGATGTCATACCATTCAAGTTTTGCCAGGAATTTGTCCATGAGGGCTTTGTAGGCCTTCAGGACTGGGCATTTGCATTGATATACCCCTTTGACTTGATTGACGATTAACAACGAATCACCAAAGATGTTCGATCTTTTGATGTTCATGGCGATTGCTGTCTGAAGACCTAGGAGCAAGGCTTCATATTCTGCATTATTGTTGGTGCACTGGAAGTTTAATTTAAATGACAGGGGCATTGGAGCGCCCTGCGGTGTGAAGAATACAATTCCTGTGCCACCACCTTGCTCACACTTAGAACCATCGAAGAACAAGGTTATGTCGGCCTGTGACTCAGGCTCATCAGAATCTGGCGATTCTGAGACATGGAAGACCCCCTCATCGGGTAGTTCTATTACCAAAGGCTGATCGTCTTCAAGAGGAGCCTCTGCTAGTTGATCGGCTATGACTTGTCCTTTGATAGATTTTTGTCCGATGAATTCAATGTCAAATTCCGTCAACAACATGATCCATTTCGCCGTGCGACTACTATGATAAGTACGACTCATCATGTATCGCAATGGATTCTCCTTAGACACAACATACGTAGTGTTGCTCAGCATGTAGTGGCGTAGCTTTTTGGTAGCAAACACCACCGCCAAGCGAGTTTCTCAACGTATGCATAGTTAAGTTCAGTAACTCGACCGGGGTGCGGCTAAGATAGTAAGTAGCCCTGTTCTTTGTGGAGTTCATTCTTCCGGGCTAGCATGGCACCCGAGTGCCACCTCGATGAGCTGAGATGTATAAGTAGAATGGCACTCCTAGTCTAGGTGGTGCCAATACCGGTGGCGAAGCCAAGTATTGTTTGATTTCGTCAAAGGCTGATCGACACTCGTCATCCCAATGAAATGTGACCCCCTTATGCAATAATTTGTTCATGGGTCGGCATTTGTCGGATAATTGCGCTATGAAGCGTTTAATCGACGCGACCTTTCCTTGCAGACTTTCGAGTCGCTTGATAGTGGTTGGGGGAGCCATTTCAAGGATTGCCTTGACTTTGTTTGGGTCCACTTCGATGCCTCGCTTTGAGACTATAAAACCCAAGAGTTTTCCAGATGTGACGCCAAAAACGCACTTCTTGGGGTTCAGTCTGACCTTATGCTCTATGAGGCGATCGAGAATCTTGCTTAAGTCATTGATGTGATTTGAACGCAAGAGAGACTTGGCTAACAAATCATCCATGTAATCTTCCAAAGTTTTGTGCATGTAATCGTGGAAGATATACGTCATGGCACGTTGGTATGTAGCGCCAGCGTTTTTAAGGCCAAAAGGCATGACCTTATAACAAAATGTCCCCCAAGGCATTGTGAATGCCGTTTTTAGTTGGTCCTCAGGATTGATACGAATTTGATTGTATCCTGAGAAACCATCCATTAGGGAAAGCATTTCGTGACCTGCTGTAGCGTCTACCAACGCATCGATGCTCGGCAAGGGAAAATCATCCTTAGGACTCGCTTTGTTTAAGTCTCAAAAATCGGTGCATATGCGAATCCTCCCGTCGGGCTTCTTGACGGGAACCATGTTGGACAACCATGGCGGATAATCCACGCAGATGACAAATTGTGCGTCCAACAGCTTTTGTAATTCATCTTTGACCATCAAGGCCACTGTTGGGTGCATCTTGCGTAGTTTTTGCTTTACAGGCTTGATTGTCGGATCAAGCGTTAAATTATGCGTGACTAGTTGTGGGTCTAGTCCTGGCATATCCTTGTACGACCATGCAAAAACTTCCTTCTTCTCTTTGAGAAGGGCAATGTAATCGGCTTGCTCTTCAGGGGATAAGCTTACCCCTAGCTTGATAATTTGTGGATTCTTTGTATCTGTGTCGATATCCACGTCAGTCGTCTCCTCGACTGACATGTGGGATCCGTCCTCTAACTGATGTGGAGTTGGGATCAAATGGATATCATTAGCTGAGTTTAGATCTACGTTTGGAACCTCGGGTCCCTCTTCAACTTGAAAGACATCCTGAGTTGTCCTTGGGGTAAAATGAAGTATTTCACCAAAAGGCCGATACTACGATGGTGATAATGGTGAATTGACGCGATCCCGATCGATGGCATCTATGTCTAGATGCAATGACCATGATGGATCGGCCGGATTGCGGATGGGTGCGGTCAAATCAATGGAGATCATGTGGATGGAATGAATTTGGTCTCCGGAACCGCGGGTGTGATTACTTGATTCTTCTAGATTCTCCCTATACTCTGGATCTGGCTCTACGGGAACGGGCACGAATGGATCTTCCCTAGGTGCAAATTTTGTGAAAAGGAGGGCGGGGTCTTCCCTCGGCACTGCTGTCATGATGGGATCTCGAGGTGGACGATGCTCATCTTGAATTTGGAGCCATGGGTCTAACACTTGGTCCCACCTTGCTGGGTCTACTTGCCATTCATGCCCTAACAGTATGCCCATCTGTCCCATTAGATCTTCATGAGTTAAAGCGCGGTGATGTCTTCGCGCATGTCTGAGATAGTCCATCTCAGTCTCATCTTCTGAATCGCTTTCATAGATCCAAAATTGTTCATCCTCTCCAGCAACTGTTGATTGCGATGTTGAGGATCCTCCTTGTTCCAGTAAGTTAATCTGGTCCCATTGTGGTTGTTCCACTCTTGGTGGAGGGACCTGATTCTCTTGATGCTGTGTTGTTTCATCTGGAATCTCTAAGGGGAACAGCTTCAGAAAGATGTCCGGCAGCCGTTGGTTTTCTCTTTGAGGATCATTGTCCGAACTTTCACCTCTCTCTAGCAAAGGAGAGGGATTACTGTTGCTGCCAGGGGTATTTGTTGACCATGGGAGGTAGTCTCCCAATGTGTATTCTGTATTTGGATTGGCATAAGGATCTAATGCCAATCCCCCCTTGTTGCCTATTTCTAGGCCTTGCATATTTTCAACCAAGATGTCTAATGGCAGGGGGTGGTTGAACCCTACTCCTGACTTGTCATATGGCATCTGATATCTTGGTTGGCAAAGGATCCCGCATCCCTTGCTCATATCTGCCTAGCCCGTATCCATGCCAATTGCATTGGCCGAGATATTTTAGGGCAAAATCTGGGTTTGACAGATAGTTGATGTTTTCAACAAAAGGTTCCTCGTCTGCTTCCTTTTGCTGGCATGTTTCAAGACCATGATCAAGGCCCCCATACACAAAATTTGTCTGGTTTGGTGGGTAGCCTAGAGGAACAATTGTCCCTATGGGAAGGCGAGGTCTTCCCATGTCCTGTACCGACTCCAATGTAGGGGTTGCAACAACATTTTGCACTAAGTACTCCCCCAGGCCCATACTGGCCATTTCAACAGTGATTGTTGATGATTGGGTGGGAGGAAACGGTAGTCCTTCCTGAGTCCATTCCATTTTTGGTGGTTCAGGAGTCTTGGTTTCTGTTGTGTTGGGTGTTTCCTCTGTTGATATTGTTGAAACTGTGGGCAACCCCTCTTCTAGAGGCTTAACCTCTTCCATGATCTGTTTTCCCTTGTCCTTCTGTTGGGCCGTGATAGGTGGCATTGATGATGAAGGAGCAGGTGATGAAGTCTCACCTGGCTGGGATTTTGCCTTGTTGGTCACCAGTGATGCCTGCGGTA
Organism: Wollemia nobilis; assembly: GCA_028583015.1. Lineage (NCBI taxonomy): Eukaryota > Viridiplantae > Streptophyta > Pinopsida > Araucariales > Araucariaceae > Wollemia > Wollemia nobilis. Next base: position 1,475,794 of record JAQPPZ010016941.1, read on the forward strand.
TTGGACCCTGTTTAGATGGATTTAACTGGAAATCCAAATGTGTTGAAGGGAGGGTCGATTGAGGCATGAATTGTACTGCATTGCAATACTTGAAGGGCTCTAAGTCCATTGGGACTACATGGATCTCTCCTTCATAAGCATACTTCAAGCACTGGTGGGCGATCGAAGGGACACACTTCATGTCCCTGATCCAAGGCCGCCCAACGAGTATATTATAAGCCATTTCGCCTTCCAGCACATGGCACAGTGTAGGTATTGACTTTTGTCCTACCTGGACGAGGCAGAACAACTGTGTCGACTGTCGAGCATATTGCATCGTTAAAAGCTCGCAGTGTGTACGTGGAGGCTGTGATGTGAGAGGCTGGTAGCTTCAAATGTTTTAAGGCTGCAGTGGTAATGATGTTACTGGACGAGCCAATATCTATCAGCACTCTCTTGTACGGAATCCCGTTGACCCGCGCGATGACGTGTAGGGGTGGATCTGCCATGTCATTCGATATCGTTTTGACCTCATCTTCTCTGAATGTGATGACCGGCTCCGTACATCGTTTCACATGTCCTACGAAGTTGTTGAAAGAATTTACTTCGTGGGGCTGTAATTCAATGGCTTTTAAAATGTCCATAAGAGCTTCCCTATGGGGTGCTGACTGTTGAATAAGCTCGTAAATGGACAACCTAGCCGATGTGGTCTGCAAACTCTGCGTGAGTTTGGTTCGTATTGTGACCTCGGGTCTAGGCGGAGGCAACTGCGTTGGGCGTTGTTGAGGCTGCGATGTTGTCGGAACTTCCCTCGTAGCTACCTCGGGGGCAACTGCTGGGTACCTTCTGTTCCTTGTTACTATGCTAATCATTCCCACAAATCCCTGCGTGGGAAGATCCTGTCGCACCTCGTTAATCCGGAGTGGTTTTGTCCGTGCCTCGTGGGCGGGCAAGGGGTCCTTGAATACCCCCATTTGTTGGTTGTTTGGTGCGATGGGGTTGTCCACGACCAATGTTCCGTTGTCGATCAAATCCTGGACTAGTTCTTTGAATTTCCAAGCACCCATTCAAGTCATGTCCTCTGCGCCTATGGAATCTACAATACAATTCTTCTCTCGTACCCCCTAGGCTTGGGAATGTTAGGGTCTATAGTTTGAATTTCTGGCAGAGTGACTAAATTTGCCGTTGACAAGCGGTCAAATAAGGAATCCCTAGACTCCGCATATGGGGTGAAATGTCGTCTAGGGCGACGCGGGTAATTCTGCTCCTGTCTTCTATTATCTCTTTCATAAGCAGGAGGCACTGCCTGGTAATTAGCCTTTTGGGGCTGCGTTTCTTGCACAGGCGCGGGAACATTTATCGCAACTTGGTTGACTGCAGCGTGTTGTGGTTGCGTTGTCCCGATTTTAGTGGTTTTATTCCACTCTTTCTTTTTAGGCTTAGCGATTGCGCCTTCACCTATTTTAATCTCTTCTATGACTCTGGCTTGCGCCAAAGCTTCTTCTAAGCTGTCGTATTGCCGCAGCAACAATAGACCAGAGATTGATTTTAAGCAACTTTTTGCGAACATCTGCGTGAGATCAGACATAGGGGGACGGTAGGGTAGCTTAGAAAGCAAAGCCCTCCATCGATTCCCGTATGCTGCCATTGTTTCCTCCTCAAATTGTTTGAGGCTCGCCAGATCACTCAGTGATGCCTTCTTCCTTGTGTTGAAGGCAAAGCGTTCAAGAAACGCATCTACTAATTGATCTAAGTTGCTTATGTTGTGTTTGGGTAGTTGTGTGAACCAATCCGAGGCAGGGCCTGCGAATGTGGTTATGAATGTTCTAAGCAACAATGCGTCATTATCTTGGATGCCGAAGCATTGGCTTAAAAATCTTGTAACGTGTTCTTGTGCGTCCTCTTCACCTTTAAAAACTGCCAATTGAGGCAACTTGAAGTGCTCGGGGTAAAGAGGTGTAGGCACTGAGGGATGCACCGGATTACTGCGGAGTTGACGTAATGTGGGTTTTTGATGCCCAGCAACTTTTGTTTCCATAGACTCCAAACGCTCCAATAGCGCTTGGTATGCATCGGAAGATTTTATTTCTTCCTCTCTTGTTCTCTCTCGTTGTAAGTTATGATAAACTGGAGGCCTATGGAGGGGTGGCCGAATGGCATCCCTCCTGCCTTGATGGGGAGTTTCAACATATTCCTCTTCTGGTTCATACTCCTCGTAAAATTCTTGAGGAGTCTCTGGGCGAAACCTATGACCCTGATCAAGCCCTCGCTGAAGGTACCCATCATTGTTTCGGGGAGTTGCCTCCCTCTCGAATCCATGAGGTCTTGGAGGCAAAGCTTGACGAGGTCATGGAGACCTGTCTCGCACCAACGGATTATGTCTCACATATTGTTCGGCTCTTTGAATGCGAGGGGTTGGCTCCCTCTCAGGTAGTTTATAGCGTAGCTCATCCGCTTCGCGTTGCATGCGCTCTCTATCCAAGCGGTGTTGATACTCTATCTCCTGATGACTTTGTTTAAGCCGCATGATTTGGGCTTGACGGGTGGCATGTTGGGCGACTATCGGGTCAATTTGGTCTACCCTATTTTGCTCGGGAGGTTCGAATGTTCCTCCTATGTGTTTGCCTTGATTTTGATGATCTACAACTTCAAGGGGTCGCTTCCCTCTGTCGAGGTAGGCGGCTTGTACTCGAGGTTCTGGCCTCAAGGGGTGATCATGATGTCCAGCTGGTGCGGAAGCGCAAGGTTCCCACGTTGTATGTTGCTTGTCTTTGAGGAATGCGATGATCTTCCTCGTGCTCCCTCTCATAGGTGTGAAGGGGGCAGGCGGAGTTAGGTCATTTTGTGTAAAGAACCCTACGCTCTAGATTTTGTCTCTCTGTTTTGATGTGAGGTAAAGAAGGGATACCATATCCACGTTGTCCCTCCAAATGGATGGTGTGCCTGTCTAGCGCTTCGTCGCGCCGTGGCCACTCATGTCTAACCTGAGAGGGCGATTCTCTATTTACCTCAAGGTCTACATGTAAGGCGTCCTCTCGAAAGGGGCTGCTTTGAATAGGCATACCCCACCGAGGATTCTGAATTGGATTCTTTTGTAGGTTAGACCGATAAGGCGGTATGACCAAATCCTCGGGACTGAAGCGAAGGCGATTCGTGCCTGCTTCTTGTGTACCTTTCGGAGCTTCTGCCCTTGATTGGGCTTGGCTGCGGGTGTACACCATTGCGGTGCTTCTATGCTATCTAAACAGATTTTTATCTTTTTTTTTTTATGATGATTTTCTTTTTGTCTACACTAAGCAGAAATAAACACACGCATACACAATTCGTGATTATCTCTTTTAAGGATTATTGGTGTGTCCTAAACTGGTTTAGTGTATTTTGATATTTTGTTTTGTTTTTGTAGGTTTTGAAGATCGTTTAAATGCATTATGACGGCTCATATAACTCCCAAAATGGTCGCCCCTTCAATATACCAACCAGGCCGATATACCAACCTCTCTATATACCCGCCCTTACGAGAGGGAGACTATAGGTACGTGAGAGCAGAAGGTACGTGGTACGTAGGTGGTACGAAAGGGGGATTGTCCTGTTAATGGCACCTACCATAGAAAACTTATCCTCGCGCGCATGGGAATCACCCCAGCGACACTCGGTCAGCTTTCATCAGGATTTACGCCTAACAACAGTTGACAATCGGGAAATGGATGCAAAGCTAAGCCAAGGTGGTGATGAACCCACCGTTGGTCTTGCTCAAGGGCTGGGGTCTTACGACCAGCTCCTTGGTTTAAAATTGTTTCGTGATGTGTGTGGGATTCATTTTATTTAACGAAAATGAAACAAGCATAAATGACTTTCCCTAAGTAATGCAGGATAAAATGAAAACAGTCAAAGAAACAGAAACAGAAACAGAAATTTTAACAGAGATTATAAAAATCCCTACCTCTTCTCTGCCTGCTCCGATTGCTTCGAATTTCTGCTCCGAAAATCCGTAGCGAGAATTCGTCCCTCTGGGAGACGAATTACAGAACATAATTCGTCCCTCCCAGAGACGAATTTGAATTCGTCTCAGGGTCAGACGAATTGCAGTTAAGAATTCGTAACAGTCAGAGACGAATAGCAGTCTGTAACAAAAAAATGTACCTGTCAAGCACAAAACACAAAAACCTGATTAGTTTTCTGTGATTTTAAAAACTAGGGAACAGGTCCCACCGTGATCGCCACTGAAAGCACGAGATTTCGGGCAAAGGAAACACTAATTGCGATGCAACCAAAATCAAATGCGCTTAAGTCCTAGAAATGTAAAGTGCATGAAAGGAAAAAGACGCATTAAAATGAGATACAAGCAAATGGAGAAAACACAGCCCTTTCATTAAAATTTCTTGATCTCTGTTACAATGACGCCTCCTCCCTTTTCAGGGGCTAGGAGCGCTAAAAGAATTTGATTACAATCACTTAATGTTCCTCTTTCCGCGTGCCCACGATTGAAATGGACGGGCCAAGATGATGCCGCCGCCGATGTCGATGAGTTCTTCACCTCTCGCTGCTCCTCCTGCGAACAAAGAAACAACCAAGATGTCGGTAGCACCTGCCGCAAATGAAAAGTGTTCGTTCTCTAAAATTAACGAAATATGCATGTAAACATCTGCCTGAAACAGTAAGTACAGTGAGTCCAAATGGCTTGAAAACTTGATAGAAGATAGAAAATGTTACCAAAAGGCCATTGCCACTGAGACAGTCGGCCAATCTGCCTTCAACTGGAAATCGTCCCCGGGCGGGACGACTCGATCGCAATTCGTCCCTGGGTGGGACGAATTCTTCTGTGTTGGAAAAGCCGAACTGATACTGCTCCAATGTCGATTCTCGAGACCTCCAAAACACCTGCAAACAAAGGGGTTATGTAATTGGGGCCATTTTGGGACGACCCAGATGGTCGGATTCTCCCAATTTGGCCTCTACCCTCGGGAATTTGATCTCGCCACCTGCAAGTTAGTGAAACAACAAAGCGACACAAAACATACTAGAATCCGATCAAAAGTTATGAACTTGCAGCTATGAGTTAACCAAACATGATAACACAAAATGCAACCTGAAAAAGTAATCTAGAATGCTCTAAAACTTAGAAAGTGCGGGGGTGCCCAAGTGGGCCTCCCACCGTTGGCACTTGATTTCGGCGCCAATCCACTAGGGATGGGCCCAAAACCTCTTAGGATTGGGGGGTCGGCGAATTGGTTGGTTCAGGTGTCCATGTGTTGGATTTGGGTCAGGTTCAAGCTTCCAAAAGCCACCCAACAACCTCCCTTGCAAAAGAGATTGGTGGATGCGAGAAGGTGAACCAAAAGGGATGCAAGTGGGTCTTCAACTCGCGAAGCACTTCGTTGCTTGAAATCTCCTTCAACCTTCTTTTTTTGGGTGAGAAAAGTCCCACCTTTTATAGACCCATGGGGTCTCTTTTGAGAGGGAAGCACAAATGCCATGTGTTGGTCATAGGTGCCATGTGGCGATCTTGTCTTCCCATGAGGGAGGGGAGTCCTCCATTGACTTGGGCTTTCATAATCGCCCTTGTGACAGTCCTCTAACGGCCTATCTGTCCACCCACACACGCGTGCGAGGCAGGAGTCATCAACTGATCGTCTCCGGGCTGCCACTTGGCACCATTCTTCTTTTTTCCCGTTAAACTCAGAATTCGTCCCTACCAGTTACGAATTCAGAATCCGTCTCTGGGTGAGACAGATTCTAATTTTGAATTCGTCTCTGGGTGAGACAGATTTGAATCCATCTCTGGGTGAGACAGATTCTGAGCAAAGTGCCTAAATGTGCCAAATTGCCCTTCTTGACCTTACAAAATTGCTATAAAAGTGGTTAGGACCACTGTTTAACCTCTGAGGGCTACCCTGGGGGCTGTGTTTGTCAAAGCGATCAGTGTTTGCAGTCACGTAATCGGATTGGTGCTGTTTTGGTGTCTACAAGTGTTACCAATCAACCTGGAGCTTCCTGCACTACGTTTCATTAAAGAAAACTTCCCGGATGATTAAACTAGTTCAATTAGAAGAACAATGGGAATAGGCATACAATAACTTTTGTCATCATCAGACAGCTATCAAGTGTTGGTTCAACAAAAAAGCCACATCAATAACATTCCAATAGGGTGATCTAGTGCTAAAGTGGGATGTAAACAAAGTGAAGCTTAGAGCACATGAAAATTTTGATTCTATGTGGTTTGGACCATACATTATTCACCAAAAAAAGGATCTAAATTCCTTTAAATTGAGATACTTGGATGGTTGTTTACTCCCAAATATGGTAAATTTCCAACATCTAAAGCACTATGCTTAGAAAAAAATGGTCCGCACTTTGTACATATGTAAATATCACACAGGTACTATCCTTGTAAATAGAACTTTTTATCTTAAAATTCAAGTTGAGATAGAAGAATATTCCTTGCCTCAAAATCCACCAGTAGCTAATATCAGTTACGAGAGCTACAATGAGAAACCCTAAGATGTGAGGTAGTAGTTGCTTGAATAGAATCTGAATAGGCACAAAGAGCCAAACTCAAAGCTGAACCAATACAAGCATTGTAGAAGGATGAGCCAAAGCTGGGAGCACAAGAAACATGTACGCCTCCCAAACTGCATCTTCCCTCAAGTCCTTCACCCCTTGAAGTCTTGATATCCTCTCTTCACCAACTTCATTCCATTTTAGATGAGCCCTACATTCACTAAAATGTAACTTCACCCACCATTTCACAAGCTCCTACCGTCTCCACTCCACCCATATCCAAATGAGAGTAAGGTTTATGGGAAAGTACCCCCTCTACAAAGTCTATATTGTCCTACCCCCTCACCCCATTACCTACCTTCTTGGACACTCTAGTCCTCTCAATCACCATCCAAGGACCATTACCAAAAATCATTTCTACTATTCAATTGGAAAAGATAACCAAAGGAGCTGGAGGATGAGTTGAAGAGGGAGCCTCCATAGAAAGAAGGATCAAAGCAACGTACATCACCAGGGGTTGATTAGAATAATCCATATATTACACTGTTCCTTGTGTTTTCTTGTGTACAAATTGCACCATAACATCTTGATTAAGAATAGCGACTCTGAAGCCCAATGGAATAAGGTAAAGCAAGATTGGGGGTAGGTGTAAAATTTATCTGGTACAACAAACGAGAAGGTAGCAATAATAAATTTCCATCAGATCATCAGTACTAGAAATTGGATACACGTCAATGTTTGTACTACCCCAGGTCAAATAAATATTTCATCCTTGTTTTTATCAATAACCCATGGTATATGAACAATCAGTCTGAGTTCTCTTTCTACGAGATAAAAAGCCTCTAGGATCTGCCAAGAATGTGGGTTTTTTTGACCACCACCCACATGCACTTTGACATGAAGGTGCTAAAGGTAAATAAACCATGCAATGCAAAAGCATTTGGTGTGAAGTGGGCTAAGTCTGGAGATGGTCAAAAATTGTGCACGTAATAGGGGCTCGGTATGGCCTCGGAGATCTGATCTGATCATGTAGTATGAATTCATCATGTCTAGAGAAGGATGAAATTTTTTACCTTCACCAAGGGCACAAAAAGACTCGAAGATCTTTCCCAACTAAGGTGCTTGCAATATCCAAAGTAGTTACATTCAATCAGGGTCCAGTAAGGTCCCAGGTGTCTGACCTATCCAAGGGGAGACCAAAAAATTTATAGCCAACTGGAGCACGGGGTGGTCTAAAAGTCTTGGCACATGTACACAAAATTACTAAGTCCTAGAAGTATCAGAGGAATCATGCTCAGTTAGAGCTCGATAAGGTACTACATACCCAGTCCAAGAGTTTTGCATATGGCTAGCATCTGGACTGGTCCTGGAGACCCAACCCATGATAGAAAGATACCACATTGTATAAATATACAAAGTATCAATGACCACCAAAGGATTTGGACTCGATAGGAACCCAATTTTATGCCCAGATATCAAGATCCAATAAGAGTAGAATCTAAAGGGCATCGGATGAATTATACCTGATCGGAGCCTAGGAGGGTACTAAACCCCCAGTCTGCTTGAAGATCTGATTTTAAATGCTTGAAAGATCTTGACCCGATCGATACCTGGAAATATATCAAAATCCCACCTAATATTAGAGTGCACCATACCATAAAAAAGGGTAAATATGGAGATTGAAAAAGGTTTTATACTTGATCGGGGTACGCTAGGGTTTTAGATGCCTGATATCATGATATCACAAATTTTACAGCTAGCTCAATCAGATCCAACATTGGACCATCTACACGAGTGATGTCATCATCCCAAGATACTTATCTACTGAGATTGCCCATAAAAATAATCTTAGTAGTACGATCATGTTTGTGGCATCATATAGGTGACAGGGTAGCTCAACCAAAAAATATCAATGCAAAAAAACAAACCAAATGCATGCGACAGGCTCAGCACTACTCAGCATCGCACATATTTTGGCCAAATCAGTATACCATGGTGAGGTAGTTAGAGCAGACATACTTCTGAATGATCCAATCAATTGGTACTCCCTCTAAGACAACAATATTTCATTTCCAAATAATGATATATTTGATAATGATGTAATATAAAAGTTCTATATATACAAGAATGTAGAAGGAAAACCGGTCGACTCCTAGGCATTTACAATTCATATGTAAGGATGAAAACCACACCTTAATGTAAATGAACTACTATCTAGACTTTGGTTCTATTCAATTGCAGAGTATGTGTCTATGTATGATCTCTTATTTCTAATTTGAGCATGTTAAATGTTTATGGTGATAATTCTGAATCCTGAGTTTTCACTATATTCGTTTTCTTATCTGGAATTTGGGGTTTACCAAAGATATAGTGGGATAAAATTATATGTGCTGATGGCTGCATATTTCTAATTTAAGCATGTTGGATTTTTTACGGTGATAACTCTGAATCCTGTATTTTTGCTATACTCATTCCTTGTCTAGAATTCACAATCTCATTAACATACAATAGATTATAAGTGAATACTCTATGACTATTTGTGCAATGAGCTGGTATATTAGGTAGTTGGTTGTTTAGTTGCATATCCTTGTTATTGCATGTGTCTTGATGTTGCTTAATCTATACCACTTTAAGTTCTGGCTAGTTTATTTTATTTCTTTTAGCACCCTTTTCCCCTAGATTTTAGGAATAGTTAGTCAAAACTAGAAGAAACTTGCCTCCTTCAAAGATTGACCGATGTAGCTTACACACACTACCAGGTCTTTAAATGTTGGTTAAGGTATATGGGTGCACAAACCTTTCCATTAGATAGATTTTCCAACCAACAATCATCACATAGTCAAGATATTTGTAACCTATCAAAAACTACCAATTGACAATTCTCTATAAGCGATTGGCCACGGTTTGTTAGAATTTTATTATTGTTATAATGTGCACTATGCCTATAATTGACAGGTTGACATTTTTCTTCTACCACTTGGTTAACATTTGTCTTCTGCCACTTGTCCCTATTTTCAGTTTGAGTTGGAGTGGTGTCTTCTGAAAGACACTTGGAGTGGAGCTTATGACACTTGTCATATCTCCCTCCTAAGCTTGATGCTTATATATTGTAAGATAACTTGTAAATACAGTGTGCCTTATTTTTCAATCCCAACATCTAGTATCAGAGCAGTGAAATCCACCTATGGGGACCCTTAGGGTTTGAGAGTTTTTTTTAGATTGAATTTTTTCTCCGAAGTATCCTCTTCACTTGCTAAGTTGGTCCTGTGAATGAGAAATGGAGAGAATTTTTTAAGATTTTTGGCAATTCTGGCAATGTGGGGTTGTTTTTTTTTGCAAGGTGAAGGCACATTTAAAAAAAAAAAAAAACGTCACATTTTGCAGCGGTGAATTTTTTTTAGAGCAGTCATCTTCAGAATCTGAGTACACCAGCATGTATATCAGGAGGAGTACTACAAAATTGAGTACTCGCACACAAAAATCCAACAATAAATAAGCAAGATATGGTTGTTTGAAGACGGACTATTGCAGCTGTTTTTTTCTTGTGCAATTTTTTCCAAAACGGAAAAAAATTTATTAATTTTTTTAGCAGTCCTTTTTTTGATGTTTTTGCACCATCATATATATTATGAGAATTACTACAACATCAAGTACTCACTTTCTTAATTTGGTAATGTATTGAGCAAGTTACAGCTGCTCAAAGTTGGTTGTTTGCAGCAGTTTTGGGACTGCGAAAAAATTATTTTTTTTTTTGTTAAGGCACATCAGTTGCCAATTGTTGGATGAGAAACATCTACAGTTGTAGTAGGTAACAATAAGCTAGATTGCAAATTTTTCAGTCATTCCCTCCAAAATTTCCCGCTCGGTCATTTCAAATTTTTCCCGCCGAAACAGTTTCAAGCCAAAATTTCAAATTTCAAATTTGTAGAGGGCAATCTGTCATGTTTTTTGCCTCTAAGAAGTCTTGTTGTATTTTCTTAAAATCAAGGGTCAACTTATAACCGAATATAGCCTTATATATAGTCGTTGGAAAGGATTTTTTGAGGAGAATCCATTAGTGCAATTTATTTTCAGTTTTGAAATCATTTAATATGCTAAATTGAAGTTTGAAATTGACATTGTAATTTGGAGTGCATTTTCGGTAGTATCCGACACTCCTTGACAAAATATTTGGCAAACTTGTGGGAATCTCAATTTTAAGTCTTTGGGGGGACATTATGCCAAGTCGTTCATTGAATTTGGCAAGTTTGAAGGCAATCTTGTAAAAGGAGGCATTGATATTGTCTCATATTTTGGAGGCACATTTGGGGCTAATTTTTTTTAGCCAAATACAAATCATCAACTTAAGGGGTGATTTAGGGCCCCTTGTCCCTTGTCGGTGGATTAATTTTGTGGCACTCTCTTAGCCACTAGGTGTTTGTTGTTTGCATCTTCTATTTCGGCTTTGTCTACATTTTATGCTTGGTATTACCCTTGCATGACTTTGGGTTTTATAATTGTAATCAAGTGTAGTTCCATTTCATACACACTTGACACTAAGCCATATACAAGCAAGCAAACACATACAAGCAAATTCTTATAAAGCAATAATACATTGGCACATCTATTGTAAAAATTCTACAAAAAGCAAGCATCACATTTTCATAACCACCTATGTTCCACATATCAACTGCTCAAATACTTATAGTCTCCCTCATATAAGGGCGGGTATATTGAGTAGTTTGGTATAAAGGTCTGGCAAGTTATTCCCTTTCAGAATCGCCTATGTTCCACGTATCAACTGCTCAAATGCTTATAGTCTCCCTCACGTAAGGGTGGTTATATTGAGAATTTTGGTATAAAGGTATGGAAAAATTCTAATTCTTACTCTCTTTGGATAGAAAAAGGCACTTATGTTCAACTTAACCCTCCCACTATTGGAATCACTTGAAGATTCAGAGTGGAAAAACTAGGCAAACCCTCCTTTGGATCTTCAGCGGTGTACCCTAGATTTTTTTGAGGGCTCTAATTTGGCATTTGTCATTCTTACTTCATCATTTGTTGAGCTCCCTTTTATTTTGATCCTTTTCTAAATCATGGCTACTACAAATCTATTAAGTGGACTTAAAAAGAAACTTGAAGGAGCACAAACTTTTGCAAATTGGAAGTATGAGATGGAATCAATATTAATGATGAATGACATGTGGGACTTTGTGAAATATAGGTAGGCTAATGAAGAACCACTCACTGCACCTACAGACCCTAAAGAAAAAGCACAATTTGAGAAGAATTCCAATATAGCTTTAAGTCTAATCAAGCTAGCTACAGGAATTCAATGCAGAGAAATTGTAAGGGCTGCAAAAACACCTAAACAAGCATGGGTTGCTCTTAATAGAGTGTTTGATAGGCCAAGTCAAGATAATATTTTGTATCTCAAACAAAAATTGCACAAGGGTCAAAATCAGCATAATCAGAATCAAAGGGGTAGATAACATCAGAGATACACATAGTACCAGTAGCAGCCAAATCAACAGTACCAACAGCAACCAAATTAGCAATAGTACTAGCAACATCCAAGATGGCAAACAAGACCTCAAGGGGGTCAAAACAAAAATCAACAAGGGTGTGAATATTGTGGAAAATGGAATCATAATGTTGCTAATTGCTATAAAAGGCAAAGAGAACATGGAGAACCACAAAATAATAATCTGAACACATTGTATGCGCCAACCAAGTTAATGTTGAAGATAAAGAATGTTGGTATATTGATTCTAGAGCAGCAAAGCACATGACAGGGAAGACAAGATTGGTTGACCAAGGTTCAACCTACATCAAATCAATTCATTACTTTTGGTGATGAAAGTGCTCTACCCATTGAAGGTGTTGGGGAGGGACCACTTACTTTGCATGATGGTAATAATGTTCCTGCAATAGATGTTTGTATGTGCCTGGTCTTAAAAGGAGTCTTCTTTCTATTGGACAACTTACAGATAAGGGCTATAATGTCTATTTTAAAAAATACAAATGCTACATTAAGGAACCCAATGGCAATGTCAAGGCCATGGGAGTGAAAAATGATGATGTTTACTACATCCTTACAAAATCTGTAACACAAACATCTTTGCATACAAAAACTACTTTCTCTTTGGAGTACATGTGGCATGAAAGATTGGGACATTTAAATTTTAATAATATTCAAATGATGGCTACAAAAGGATTAGTTAAAGGACTTCCACATCTTAAGGAGTCAAAATGTTTTTGTGAGCCATGTGTAATAGCCAAACACCATAGGCAACCTTTTGAAATAGAAAAGGCATGGAGAGCCAATAGACCTTTGCAATTGGTTCATTCAGACATTTGTGGGCCAATGTCTATTCAATCTTATACTGGGGCTAAATACTACATCACTTTCATTGATGATTACAGTAGAAAGGTATGGATCTACCTAATTCAATATAAGTGGCAATCCCTTGATAAGTTCAAAGAATTCATCGCACTTGTTGAAAGAGAAAGTGGCTATCAAATCTCCACCTTAAGATCAGATAATGGTGGAGAATATGTCTCCAATGAATTCTTTAATTTTTGTAAGTATCATGGTATAAGGAGGCAATTCACAACCCCTTATACCCCGCAACAAAATGGAGTTGCTAAGAGGATGAATCAAACAATCACAAATAGGGTAAAATCAATGTTACATACTGCTATATTACCTAACTCATTTTGGGGAGAAGTTATTCTTATTGTTGCATACTTGACTAATAGGTCATACACAAAGGCCTTACATGAAATAACACCTGAAGAAGCATGAAGTGGAAGGACGCCCTAAGTGGGCCATTTGAGAATCTTTGGATGTGATGCCTATGCTCATATTCCTCATAATAAAAGGAAGAAGTTTGATGATAAGATCCAAAAATGCATCTTTGTTGGCTATAGTGATAGTGCCAATGCATATAAATTATATGAACCTATTTCCAAGAAAATCATTTTATCTAGGGATGTTACCTTTCATGAGTATCCCCCATCTAATCCTTCTAAGGCCCCCACTTTAGAAATAACTAATGAAATAGTTGCTTCATTCATGCATACAATATCATCTAGTCCTTCTCCTTCACTCATAAATCAAGAAATTCATCCACAAGAAGAACTTCCTACAAATGATCCATGTCCTCCATCTCCTCCTCATAATGATCAAGAAACATCATCCAATCCTTTATCCAAGTGGGTTCAAGCCACAATAGATGAAGCCCAAAATCATTTGCCCACCTATACAGGTAAAAGGCCTTCAGCCCTAAGACACCAAGTGAATTATGCCCTAATGGCCAAAGTCCTTAGCCAAATTGAACCTTCTAATGTCAAAGAAGTACTTGGTGATCCTAAATGGGTTCATGCCATGGATCAAGAATTAGATTCCATTGAAAAAAATCACACATGGGAGTTAGTTGATTTACCCAAAGGAAAATATACCATTGGCACAAAATGGGTATACAAAGCAAAATATAAAGCGGATGGCTCACTAGATCGCTACAAGGCTCGCCTAGTAGCTCAAGGCTATAAGCAACAAGAGGGAATTGATTATGAGGAGACCTTTGCTCCTGTGGCTAAGATGACTACAATCAGGACAGTTATTGCTATGGCAGCTCAAAAACATTTGGCCAATAAATCAAATGGATGTCAAAAGTGCATTTCTCAATGGTCATTTGAAGGAGGAAGTGTATGTGACACAACCACTAGGGTACACAGTTTAAGGCAAAAACAACAAAGTCCTCATATTAAAGAAAGCTCTATATAGGTTGAAGCAAGCACCCCGAGCTTGGTATGCAAATATTGACTCCTATTTTCTCAACCTTGGTTTCACTAGATCTGCAGCAGAATCTACTCTCTATGTGAAACATTGGAGGAACCGCATCATTTTGGTTACATTGTATGTGGATGATCTTCTCATTACAAGTGATGACATAGAAGGAATAAGGTTGGTCAAGGAGAACTTATGCAAGAACTTTGAGATGATAGATTTAGGCCTTCTTCACTATTGTTTAGGAATAAAGGTATGGCAATAGCCTGGTAAGATTTTTATCTCACAGGCTAAGTACATTCAGTCTATTTTGGAGAGGTTTCGCATGGAGGAGTGTAAGCCCTCTCTAACTCCCATGGAAACTAGATTGAAATTGGTAAATAATGATGAAGAAGAAAGGGTTGATGGTACACTTTACAGGCAACTAGTTGGAAGTTTGATCTACTTAAGTTCAACTAGACCAAATATTTGCTATTCAGTTGGCCTTATTTCCAGATTCATGGAGGATCCTAAGAAGAGCCATTGGATAGCAGCTAAGAGGATTGTGAGATTCCTAAAGGCCACACCTCATCATGGCTTTATGTATAAATCAAGTGATAATTTTTCTTTGATTGGATACACGGATTCAGATTGGGCTAGTTGTCCTTAAACTAGAAGATCTACATCAGGTTATTGCTTTCAATTAGGCCAAGGCTCTATTTCATGGAGCACAAAGAAGCAGAACACAGTTTCACTATCTTCACAGAAGCATAATATAGAGCAGCAATTGAGGCAACTAAGGAGGCAATATGGTTGAGGCAATTAATTCAGGATATTGGGCTATTCATACATGGTCCAACATATATATATTGTGACAATCAAAGTACCATCAAGATGACCAAGAATCCAGTTTTCCATGCTAGAACAAAGCACATTGAGATCCATCATCACTTCATTAGAGAAATGGTCCAAGAAGACATTATACACATGAAGTATGTACCAACTCAATATCAAGTAGCAGACATCTTCACCAAGTCACTTGGGAAAGACAAGTTTTCTTAGTTTAGCAATTTGCTATATCTATGTAAAAGAAGTCAACATTAAGGGGGAATGTTATCTAATGTTGACTTATCTTTTTAGGATAGTGCACATTAAGGGGGAATGTTAGAATTTTATTATTGTTATAATGTGCACTATGCCTATAATTATCAGGTTGACATTTGTCTTCTACCACTTGGTTGACATTTGTCTTCTGCCACCTGTCCTTGTCTTCAGTTTGAGTTGGAGTGGTGTCTTCTGAAATACACTTGGAGTGGAGCTTATGACACTTGTCATATCTCCCTCCTAAGCTTGATGCTTATATATTGTAAGATAACTTTTAAATAAAGTGTGCCTTATTTTTCAGTCCCAACATAGTTGACGTTAGAGTTAGATTATATTAAATTATTTAGGTACATGTCTATGTACCACATTAGGTATATTATTAGAGTAGGAGTTACTTGGGGAAGAAGTAACCTATGCACAAGTTTTAGAATGTGCAAAGGAATAAACGTACAGGTGTCCATATGCAAGTTGTATATGTGCAATGATGTAAAAGGACATGTGTCCCTCATGCACTTAGGAAGAGTGAAGCCCAAGCAACTTATCTTCTTATATATAGGGCTCATTGTAAGGAAGTATGTATCCTCTATGTATCCACTAATAGAGAGCTTCATATGTTGTATTCTCCATTTTCGTGAGTCTTCATTAATGGTTGTTATGTGAGTTATTTCTGAAGTATCATGTCTTAGTTTCATGCTTATTTAGCTTCCATTATCATAGTCATATTGTTGCACTCTTATTTCATTACTTGTGGCTCCATTTCCTTTTAGCATACAACTCAAAAAGCTAACATGGTATCAGAGCACATGGTAGATCCATAGAAATAGGAAAAGCCACAAAAGGTGCAAAAACCAAGACTTCCTGGGAGGTCACCCATCCGAGTACTACTCTAGCTGAAAATGCTTAACAATGGAGTTTTTTTTTTTTAAGTTATGGCATTGGGAAACTTTGTGTTTTAGATTCTAAGAGTAGGGAGGACTCAAAAAAACCAAAAAAACAAAGGCCTCTTGCCTTATATTAAAAATTCCATTTTTTAGGTTTTTAGGATTTTCTTTTTTCTCATTTCTTTTTGTAGGTTTTTCTCTCCATACCAAGGGTTTCAGTATAGTTTTTTGAACCTTGTAATCCTGTTGGTTTCTCCACTACGCTCATTTCTCGCAAAGTACCGCTTGGCTGACCATTGAAACTAGGTTTTGAGGTCGTCAACGCATCCCTATCACAAGGGTTTTTAGGCCTACACAAATAAATCTGGTCATCCCTTCGAATTCTTGATATAAACTGTAGCTCCTCCTTATGGTGCTCGTACCCGCACATATTTCAAGCCATATATGTGTTTTCTTAGTCGAGTGCATGTCGATTTCCAGCCATACAAAAGGCACTCTCAAATAGCTTATGATTTAGGTGCCATACCAGTGTAATGGTCACAATATACTACAACATGCTTTAATTTTTCAAGATATCCTTCTCCCGACCATGCACTATCCCTGTTCGGTCTAGCTTGCATAGAAATACGTGCATATTTATGGCTTCAACTCGCACCAATCCTACACTACGAATACTCCATTATAACCATCCATGAGACACAATCCACCCACGTTTTATGATTCACCTGCAAAAAGGGTTTACATATGTTGTTCCTAGGGGTTCCACCTAACATACACTGAGGCCCTATTTTGCTTTCTTTCATCAATCCTTACTATCAGCTCTACATTTTAGAAGGACCGCCGTTGATACAAACCTGCACCTGCGATACAAGTTGCCTGCTATCAGTTATATTCCAAAGAAATGAGTTACCGAAAGGAAGAGGAGTGTTATGAAGATAGTTACCTCAATTAATGCATGTTGTCCATGTGGCAGAAGAAGGATGAACGTGCTTATTGCTCTCACCGAATCAACGAATACACAAAATATATCATAAGAATGCATTATAGAGGAGTATTGCATGACATTGGAGGTAATTTCCTTATTTTTCTAAAATGCGAGTTATAAGATATAATTTAAAAAATTATAAAGTTATACTTTGCTTTCATTAAAGGAGATATAAGGACAAGTTATTTTTTTATTATTGAAAAGGAAGAATAGAAGGTATAAGGTTAATAAACACTAATTTATTTAAGGTTATCAAGAATTAATTATATTGGAGGGATAAGGTGATTATAACCTTAATATATTTATTTTATTTTGCAAATAATTAATTAGGGAGATATAAGGGTTTCTACCTTAGATAATTTAATATTAATTTGTAAAATATTATTTTTCCAAACCTTAAATATTTGCAATTAAATAATTTTAGGAGGAATAAGGTTTTCAACATTGGAAAATTATTATTATTGCAAATATTAATTAATTTCTAAAATTCCAAATTAGGGAGATATAAGGTATACTACATCAAACCTTAGGAAATTGGAATTTAGAAATTATTAAGGGATATAGAAGCAAGTTTATTAATTGCTTAGAGGTTGGACTTAATTATACTTGTCTCATACTCTTATACAAAGGGACAAAAGAAACCAACCATAGAGAACATTATCAAATTGAAGGTGCATTATATTTAGCTTTTTTCATAAGGAGAAATAAGGTAGAAGTAATATTCTTGAAACATTGCAAAATCAACCTAGAAGGTGAACTAAGCATATTCTAAACTACTAGAGAGATATAAGGAAGCCTACAAAACCTAATCCAAGAAAGGTTTTATCAAATTAGTTCACAATACTTAAACTAGGGAGTCAAAAGGGATTCTACTAAAACCTAGAAAGCTAAACTTATCATCAAACTCATATTGCATCTAACACTTGCTAGATAGAAGGCATTCTTCAAAATCTATAAAATTGAAGAAATTTTAGCAAGGTTGATTATATACTCTTATCTAGGGAGCCATAAGGTAGCCTACATCAAAGGAACATGGCAAAGAAGAAGCAAATGAAAAAGAAAGCAAGTAATCCAAAAATAGAAACTCAAAAACTAGAGCCTCATGAATTGACAAAAGAAAACCTATGTCTTCAACAAGAACTAATTATCCTTGGAGAAGACTCAAAATTTCAAGAAGAAGAAATTTACATTCAAGATGACCCTTTAGAAAATACTAAGGAATAATTGCAATTACTAAAAGGATGCACTCAAAAAATGATAAATAAAATTTAAAATCGAGAGGAAACATCTACACAAAGAAGAATGCCTTGCAATCAATCATGAGAGAGGCCAAAAATGAAAGTTTCTCAACACTAGGAGATTACTTAAATTTATAAATTGGTGAAGCATAAACAAACTCAAAAGATGTGTTCACACTACTGTGGAGTGGATTTATGTGTGGTGAAGCTTATTTGGTATGTAGGTGATCTCACTTTGGTTGTAATGATAATACATGGGTTGAAAGATCACCTAAAGGTCTTAGAACAACTACACAAGGCAATAGACATGTAAGTAAATACCAACAAAATCAAGAACTTAGTTATTTTTACTCAAAAAGAAAAACATAAATTTATATTTTAAGTGATACCTCTTATAAAGTATAGGATACAAATATCATCGGATAAAATTTAATAACAAACTCACATAGAAATCATGTAAAATGAAAATAATCTAAGGATGAATAACTATAGTTGTGTTATTAGTGGTGTTGATTATAGAGTTTAAAAAATAAAAAATATTTAGAAATGTTTGACTACAAACAAATTCAAAATAAAAAACTTTAATTCATGTTGATTGGTTTTTATGTAGGCAACAGCCAAGGGGTTTTACAACTCTCCAGTTCGAAGCACTAGTTGATTTATTTTCCATGTCCAAAAACAAAATATTTACTTCTATAATTTACAACTAACTACAAGCATTTCAATTAAAAAATTATTCACTTAAAAGAGTAGACATTTGGACCAAAAACAATTAGAAATCCATATACCTTACTTCATGCAACAACTACTTACTTTCAAAGATAGATAACTAGACCAATAAAAATTATAAATCCACATACCATAGTTCATTTATCAAACACTTGAATCATATAAAGTATTTCAATAAATAATTTTTAAACTAGTAAGCATTAAAACCCATTCACTATAAGTTTAGATTCCATGTAAATGGAAAACACTCACATTCATGAAATAAAAAAACACCTTATATGAAATGCTAAAAACCAATATTAAGTGAACTTAAATCATAATTAAAACTATAAACATGTAATATAAACTTAAAACATCCAAATGTTTGCTTTTAAAAACTTCAATAAAAGTAAATAAGTATGAATTAAACCCAAAATCATCAAGTTTTTCTCTCTAAAATATAGAGTCTTAAAGGTAGTTAAACAACTATCAGGTTATTTAAAATAATAGCTACCTCAACCTAATGGGAGGACTTTAAATTGTAATGCAATCGAAATTGATGGTTGTGAATTTCTCAAGTGATGACTCAATAGACATAAATACATTCATATAGCCATGCATCTTTTCATTGTTGAATGTCAAGTCTACAAGCCACTTCTAAAAAACTTTTGGAGATAAATTCTCCATAGACTAGTTCACTTTGACCATCTTGTTTATAGTGCTCTATGAATGTCTACTTTAAACTATTCTTCCTCAATTAGGATCCTGTGGCTATTGTAGGGTTTCTCAATCTCTATTTTCATTGTCAAGCCATTCATTTATCCAATAACCTTCTCAATGATGGACTCAACCATTAATAGCACTCCATGATAATGATTGATCCATTTCTACATAAATGTGACCCAAGTTGAGAATTTGTGAATCTTGATAGCAAGTAAGGGGAACTGGTTCCAAGATCTATGCTCTATTGTTTGATATTTATGAGACCACTTTGAGTGCACAAGATGGTTTATTATAGTGCATCATCCTTCTCTCATTGATGGACAACCTTTCTCTTAGTATCCCTACAAAAGGATAATTTTAGAAAAGAATTAATATTCAAGTCAGATTTTGCTCTTATAGCTTCAATAGCTACTACTTATCATGATGTCCTTATGGTGTCTAATGGTGTTTATAATGGAAACTTGTTCTTTTAAGATATTAGCTTGAGAATTAATGGATTTCACTATGGAGAGGTATAGTGCTTTTTTATCTACGATAACCTTTCTAATTGTGAAACTCTCTCCTCAAGTATTCCAACACGAGCCCTTTCAAAAGTTCTTTCAGATTCTAAGGCTTAAATTGCTAGAACTGGTCGACGATATTATTTAAGTCTAAATTTATCCCACTCTAATCCAGTCGCTTCAATATGCATATTACTTATACCCTCCCCTCAAATTCGATCTTTCGAGGTGGTGGTCATCTCTTGCACTCTTTCAATAAAAATATCATCCTTAGAACTTTTTCTCTTTTAATCACAACATCATACTCAGACCTAAGTAGCCTAATAGTGGAGACTTTGGAACTTTGAATAGATGTCCAAGGCTCAAATATTGTAGGGGGTAGGGTTGTACACCATGCTTCAATAACCGAAGTATGTTTGGATTACCATATAATGGGTAAAACAATATCCTCCTTGAGGATTGTCTCATATCGCCTATGGCCTCTCAAAAATTAAAAACTACTTTACGCTTTACCATTTTTAATGATTTGAATTTTTCATCATAAAAATAATCAATTGAAAAATCTTCAATTTTAAGGCCTAGGATATCTCTCTATGAATAAACCAATAGACCCACCAACTTCTCTAGCCTGCTACTCCCTATTTGTTCCAACCCACTTGGTTATATTTATTGGTTCTAAATCCACCATGTCATCAATGACTTCATTTATGGTTTCCTTTTCAATGGCATATTCTATTGTAACTTCTACACTCTTTGTAGTTCCAGTCTCTACTCCTCTAATGTTTGCTTCTTGAATATCCACTTAGGCCTCTTTAGGTAAGGTTTCCTCCATTGGAAGGTTTGTTTACATCAAAATAACTTTTGATAGAAGTCCTTCCTTTGAGGATGATTCCTTTCCCTTATGATCTCATTGGCATGTTAAATAAATCTCTTTTTTCATATGGACTACGTCCAATAGAATGCCCAAGATTTGATGGATATTTTCTCCTGCAATGTTCCCACTACCAACAACAAATTTTTAAAAATATCGTACTCCTTTTGTAGGTCCTTTTATCTTTCTTGTGTAGGAGTATCTTCTACTACAACCAACCCTGCAAGGAATTCAAAATTTTATTTTGATTTAATACTTCTTTTGGAAGAAGTTAAAGTCCCTAGTTGGGATGAAGCTCAACTTAAACTTCATAGGTCGCGCCTCGAAGCACCTTTCTTTCTCTTTCTTTCCGTCACTTTTTCCCAAGAATGTGCATCCCTTGAAAGGTCTTTTGAGTTCCTCCTATGTAAATTCAAAAGACCAAGTGTTCTCTATAGATCCTAAATAACATTGTAAATTTCCTTCATAATCATAAACTTTGATATATACATCTTCTAACTAAAGTTTTATCAAATTATGAGGTCAATTGTGTACAATGTCCTACATTCCCTATGGTAAAGTCTCCAATGAAAAATTTAATGGGTGGAAAACACATGTATTTGGGCCAATAAATTTATTTAATGTAGCCATTGAGGCTACCCATCATCTGTAAACTACCTCTTTGAGTAGCATTTGATTGGGGGCACACTTTGGTAATAAATAAGGATTTCCTTTGAACCTTAAGAGTTTTATGCATGTACAATGGGCTTGAATAAATACGTTGGCATATGGTTGGAAAGCCTTCTTGGCTTCCTTGGTAAAGTAGGGGAAAAGAGAATTTTTTAATAAAGAATAAATACAAGGGAAAACAATAAATTAATGTAATAAAAAATTTATTTCTTTGTGTTTTCTTTCCAAATATTTCCTAGCCTCTCTAAATAGTTTAAAAATAAAACTTCTCTAATCTTGAGTGGTGTG
Source organism: Wollemia nobilis (assembly GCA_028583015.1). Lineage (NCBI taxonomy): Eukaryota > Viridiplantae > Streptophyta > Pinopsida > Araucariales > Araucariaceae > Wollemia > Wollemia nobilis. The sequence goes on from JAQPPZ010016941.1 coordinate 1,497,988, forward strand.
ACTGCGCATACAAGATATCTATCAAAAATGTAGTCATGTGGAATATAGGCCTCTTTGGAGCTCTAGTATTTTAATTCTTTAATATTTTTAACTAGACTATCTAAAGAAGAGAAACCCAATCAAATTCAACTCCCTCAAGAACAACAAAAATTATTGTCAACACAATATTATGGGATGTATCTGACTTACCCATAATCCTATAGAGTTGGGCCATCGCATATCTTATTTGAAGTTTAAATTTTAAAATAATGTCTTTCATTTTTCAAACTAACCTTTAATAATTTTACTAATGCTCTTATATTTATTTTGTAAACAATTGGTCGTATTGGTTGTCATAGATGATTGAGTTCTCAGGAGAGGATTTGTAAATGGTGCATGATTTCTCTTTTTTTTTAAGTCCACTCCTTGGAATATCCATTGCACTATATGTGCATATTTTGGTAATTAGGGCCAAGCACCCATCTTTGGCAACCTTGACTCCAAGATATTATTTATAGCTTTGAGGTACTTATGGTTGACCCTATAACTATCCCTACTTTGGATGATATTTTTACACTTTTGGTAAATATCCAAGAATGTATCCACATCGTCACCCAACTATGTCATTGCTATGTCATTAATAATAGGTGTATTGATGACATTCTCACTCTTTCCCACTTCAGTGAGTGTGAATGTAGCAAATGAAAGGTATTTAGAGCACGTGGCATCAAATGAGAACTTGACCACTCAATGAATTCAAAATAAAACACCAAGCCAACATATAAAGTCTTTAGGGTATGCAAAATAAATGCATAGTGATGACAATTCAATTTTCATAGTCTGAAGTAACTTTAATTAAATAAAAGCAAGTTAGCCATGATAAGAAATCATGCATAATTTTTGCACTAAATCTTGTCATGGCATGACTATTAAAAGCAAAGAAAAAAGTTACCAAAAGCAATTAATATAGATAAATGACATCATTATGGTGTTCAAATGGACAACTCACATTTGTCACAACTTCATATGCATTGATGAGGCAAGTACAAGGACTAAATAAGGGTCTAGTCACTCAAAAGCTTTAACTCCTATCTCCACATGAGTGGAAGATGAACAATCAAGATAATGTTTTTGAGTTCTACAAGAGTAGAAGATAGATGACTCAAATTTAAAGACGAACATGTGGGATAGTTCTTAACTTTTCTCTCCTTTGCACATACAAAACTAGACCTTTATAAAATTTCCAAATGACCTCAAGTTTTATTGAAACATAAACAAAAATCACGAAACATTGTATAATAGAAAAATAAATGGTAAGGTGGAGCCCATTATAAATTATTTTTATAATGGATATTAGGGGCTAGATGTGACCCATGCACCTCTTCGAGTGTTCTGACATCCCACAATTGTATTTTGTGGCCCTTTGTCCTCCTTTCAAGTCAGTGCATTCTATGCTCTATGCCTTGTGTGGGGAGTGCCAGTCCTGGGAAGTCTGGGATAGCGTGGGATGTGACTTCCATTAGACAACCTTCAAGGTTTTTTACCCAAGTTTGGCTCTTTGTTTTTGAATATGATCTTTGGTGCTCATATTCTCAATGCGATGCTAATCCTACTTCTAGCTAGCTACTTCAAGGAAAAGGAAAAGGGAAATAAAGCAATAAAATATGAAAAAGTAAACTATGGGAAACTAAAATTATTGAAACCAAATCCTACATATCCTATCTAAGGGTGATTATGTGCCAAAGAAAATAATAATACCCTCTTGCACCACAAGGTATCGAATGGACACATGATCAGCAATCCATAGTGCATGCAAAACACATTCCTTTCAAGAACACACAATAAAATAGAACACCCACACTAGAACCAAGACAGAGATTTTGTAAGCAATCATAATTTCTTATTAGTGTGAACTCTGAGTTACATACATGTAGAGATAGGAGGTTCAAAAACTTTGTGATCAGCTAGATAAGGCTCGAGCCAAGATGATACGCAAGAGGGAATGAAGAAAAGAACCCCTTAGGATATGGATGCCTTTCGATATTTTACAATGAGAAGAATGATACATATTTATAGGTAATACATGAGGCTTTTCCCTCAAAATATTGAAAATGCTCTATTTCAAAAAAATTGGCCCAGGGTACTTCATAATGATGATGTGCAAACTCGAGCTTACTCGATATTGGATTTGTTAGAGGTGAGATCATGTCACCCATGCTAGATATTTATTGCATAGATCCCTTGCCATTAATTTTCTCATATTCATGGTCACTCCTTTGAAGGTAAGGTGCCTTAAATTTTGTACCTCCTTATAGATAAAAGATTGTACATCTAAGGAACTCGTCTTTGCAATACGTGTGAGGTTCGAGGTAGTAGTCGCAACCCTAGTTGGGGAGTATGGAGGGCTAGCGGCCCTCCATTCAAGGTTTTAAGGACAAAGAGCCCCCCAAAGTAAAATTTTACCCTCCTAAATTTTTGGGGCATAACTAAAGGTAGTCTGGTTGGAATCTGATTATATTCCCTGGCCCAGTTAGAGTCCTTTATGGTAGTCTCTCTCTTCTACTTTATCCTGTTGTTATAATTATTACCATTGGCTAGATGTGAATAGTTGTTTGATCTGGTTGAGTACCCCCAGGCCAAAAAAGACAATTGATTTTGATTACCTGAGATGTTGTAGTGCCTTATAATTTTACCAAAACTCTTGTTATACCTTGAGCTCTCACCATATTGGTCCATTCACTAGGGATTTTGCACTTGTATGCTCTTACCTAGGGTCTAGTTCATCCAATTTTTACTTGGACTTCCATCTGATATTTGAGAAACTTGGTATTTTATCAAAACTAGCCTTCAAAAATGGTCAAATGGCCTTACTCCACCCAAATGTAGTGAGAATTCACTACAATTCTAGTGACTCATAGGGGATCCTTAATTGATGAGGATAAGGAACCTAGGAATTCATTGGCTTATCCATTAGGCATGGAGTCAAAATTGGGTAAGGGAGAAAGGAAATAGAGGCAAGAATTTCATATGCTAAAATGCAATTCCTTGTTCTCATATCCCTACAAAATTAGATTTACTTGTAGATGTTGGTATTTACCTGCAAAAAAAAGAAACTATAGTACATGGTAGGTGGCCTCCATTCATTGGGTATGTAGTTAAGTCCCTTCCACCCTGGTGACCATTAAAATCATCTAATTTTTTCTTTTCTTCTAGTTTTAGGGGTAGAAAATATCTACCCTTATAGAACCAGGGCTCCTAGGTAGCCCCTATGCTACAAAAATTTTGGTACCAACAACTTTTGATTTTCTTGTTGAGAGTCACCTAGTACTAGTGGTTACTCTTTTACTTTTTATCTCATTAAAGTATATCCTTCATCCCTAGCTTAGATATTTTTCCTCTCTTGGGCATTTTGGAGTGGAGGGGCTCACTTTCTTAAGTGCTCGATATGAAGTGGACTCCATGACCTCTGCTATCTTGGAGCCCATCAAGCAACTGATTTGGCTCTATGGCCCTTAGCATGCTAGTTTCTCTACCTCTTTGTGGTTCCCCTTCTCTTCTTGATTGGCAATGATTTGGTTCAGGGTAACAAGTTGGTAAGTGTGAGAGAACTAATATGTGATAGGATGAATGACTGGTATAGGTTGCTCCCTCTCCTTAAACTTGTCCATGAATAGTGTAGCAATTTGATCTTATTCATAGATTAAGTGTGGAGGGATGTAATTGTATCCTTCATGATATTTTCCTTTGAATGATGCTACAAGCAGCCTCAAGGCTATGTCTTGTTTCTGAATATCATGCAATTGGAAAAAGTAGGCCATAACTCATATATGCATTAGTGGGTTTGATATTCCTTCGCTAGTACAATGTGGTATTGTTTCTTGTGCTAACATTAGAATTTAGTACCATATATTTGGTGGTATCAAAGGTTACAAGGGGTTCTTTTTGCTCCATGTGGTAAATTTTACAAAGTGTGAAGTGGCCATGTTTAAGTATGTGGATCTAGTAATAGGCTCCTTTTATTATTTTTCTTGGATTTGATTCAACGGGTGAATGCTCTTAGTGCTTTTGGAAGAATATGGATTGAGACCTTCATCAAAACCTCAATATTGCACTCTTCTTGGTGGCTTATTTTTTGGAGTGAAGTAGTCAGGTGGGAGATGTTGGCTAGATGGAGGTTCCCACCATAACCTAAGTCTAGATATGTTGAATTTTTTTGGGTCCTTATTTAGTAGCAAAGTCACCAAGTGAATCTATAGAGTGCTTCAATAAGCAGATGATTTTAGCACTCACCGAAACCATGGTATGACTTCTTTATCAAGGAATGAATATTTTTAGTTTAGGTTCCATCGAGTGTGCCAGTCTAATATTGGGGGTTGGATGCAAGCCCTACACCTCCCTAGGTATCACAATCTCTCACTTTTATGGTTTTTGGACCTTTTTGAGAGGTTGTATCTAAGGCCTTCTGCCTAATGTGGGGGCACTAATCTTGGGAAAGTTTGGTAGAGCATGGGATGCAACTCCTACCAAATGACCTCTAGGGTTTTTTATCCAAGGTTGGTTCCTTACTTTTGAATGTTATCTTTGGTGCTCATCTTCTTGGTGCTACACTAATCTTACTCCTAGTTAGTTGCTCCAAGGAAAGGTAAAGTAAAAGAAAGCAATAAAAGATACAAAAAAGTAAAATGTGAGAAAGTAAAACTATGAAAACCAAAGCCTACCTAGTCTATCTAAGGGTGGTGATGTGCCAAAGAAAAGACAAAAAACCCTTCCATGAGATGATAGGTTGAATAGACACATGAGCAATGACCAAAAATACACAAGGAACACATGTCTCTCCAAGAACATGTAGCAAAACAAAACATCCATACCAAAAATAGGATAGATATTTCATATGTGAGCTTTTGATACTATACATTTAAGGAAATGCAACACAAGGACTAAAATGAGCATGTAATATTAAATATATGATAATCATAATATACTAAGCAATAAAAACTCATAAGGAACTTTTGTAGTAACTCATAAAACTACCATTAATGAAAGCTAACAAAAATAGGATCTGCATACCAAATATGGAGATCTCAAATGCTCCATGCTTCATACAAGTTCTACATTGTATCTAACTTGTATTCTACTCTACTCTAACTTATGCTTTATTTCCTCTCTTTCTCTTATCTATCAAAGGCCTATATATAATGATATGTGTCTCTTGGCCTTTCACCTACCTATGACTCTTCATCTTCCTATTCGATAACTCATGTACACATGGACTACATGCACATTTACATCAAATACTTTGCACACTTTAACACTTGTGTATTTATTTAATTGTATAAAGTAAATACTCAAATCCTAATATAAGACAAACTCATAATCTAAATATGTACCCATGATGGTACATTAGCATGTACTAAATAATATAATATATTCCAACACCCCCTTGTATTACATTATTTAGTCTTCAATATGGTCTTTGTCTTGGTTCTAGAATTTGAGCTCTTCTTGTTTGCTTTCTTTATTTTGCTCCATGTCTGTATCATGATCAAGTAAATAATTAGTATCTTCATGAAATACTATTTTAGCTAAAAGAGCTTTAACTTCATGTTCATCTGTAGCTTCCAATTCTTGAATCTCTTGAACTAAATGTCCTTTTTGTTTTCCTTCTCTATATTGTAGTTGATTATGATTGTATTTATTCTAAGAAGTATATGGACGTTGAAATTGTTGCTGATGTGAATTATATTGATTATGATATTGTCTTAGTTGGAATGGCCTATTTGATTGGCTTTCAAAATTTATTTAATTTCCTTGATATTCGTTTATTGGATAGAATCTACAATAATTGGTGTTATGTCCTTTCTTTCTACATACTTGACAATATCTATTATTCCATATTGATCTACCCTTTTAGAATGAAGTAACATTTCCTTGTGGATTATATTTTAAGACTAAGGCATTGTTAGTCATTTCATATTTCACTAGATTTTCTACCTCATATTCTTGTAGTATATTGAATAACTCATCAAATGATGTATCTTTACCTAGAATTTGTAAAGATGTAACTAAATTTGTGTAGCTTTCTGGAAGTGCTCTTAAGGTTACTTGAAAAAGAAACTTATCTTCTACCTATTCTCCTAAGGTTAACAATTTTTCTTTTATATCTGCTACTTTCCTTAGGAATAGTTCTATATTTTCACCACTATTAACTTTTAGAGAATGCAATTGAGTTTGAATATTCCAGATAGTGGTTTTATTCCTTCCTTCAAATATATTGGTTAAAGTTTTCCAAGCTTCAATAGAAGTTGTTGTTGAACTAATGTATGGTTGTATTTCATTTGTAATTGCAAATCTTATTATCATGAGTGCTTTTTCTTCATCTTCTTCAAACTTTTAAATCTCTCTAGCATTTGTTGTAGGTTTAGTTTTTGCTCCTTTAACAATATCCCAAAGCTTTTCAACTATCAATATTGACCTTACTTTGTTTTTCCATGAAGTTTAATTAGGTATTTTAAGAAGTTGGGATTCTGAAAGAATGAATTTATTCGTTGCCATGATGATATTTTTAGACTACCTGATATCTCCCTAGTTTTGAGTATATGATTTGAATTTGATAAGATCTTTTCAATTTTCAAGTTTTGTAGAATATCTTGTATCTATCAAGTGTTTTGTATATGGCTTTAATAAAATACTTTCTAAGCTTTCCTTTGAGTTGAATTCCTTTTGTCTCCCTAATGTTCAACTTCTATTCTTCACCTTATTTCTCCCTATTTGTGAATAGAAAGCTAAATATAATTTTGATGCAATTTCACTTGATAAAATTTTCTGTCTTCAAGACTTTAGAGTTGTATTCCTTATGTCTCATTAATTTGAGCAAGAGACTAATTCTAATTGTATTTTACCAAATTTTCAATAGCTCTATGTTTTGTTTCATGTATCTTTCAATTCTCAATAGTATAGTTTCTAAATTTCAATAATCTATGTTGGTGTTGAACTCCTTATAACGCCCTAGTTAGAAATTTAGAAAATTTTGATATTTGCAAATTTAATGTTTCAATTTCTATGCAGAATTTATTATTCCTCCAGATTAAGTTATTTGCAAATATTTCTTATCCTTTAATAATGTAATTCCAAATGATTTCCAATTAAATATTTCTTGCTTCAAAAGGCTTTCAAATCTTTCAATATAGCATCTAAGATTATAATATATCAAAGCAATTCCTTATACCTCCATTTATTTAATTAATCTCAAGCATAAAATATTAACTAAGTTTAACCTTAGCATTAATATCCCTTATTTCTCCTTTACCTTTATAAAAATACAAGTTAATTTAAATTCTTTTATTACCTTCTTGATTATGGTGTGTTGTGTATGAGGTATGTTTCTCCTTGACTTCTCTATTTTGCAACTTGCACTCTAATTAAGGCGTTATCCACTTCACTATCTTCAATGCAATATGACACCTTTATTACAACATTTAATGCTCCTCCTTTTAGCGCTTTCTAAGATGTTGACTATCCTCCTAATGTTGGTTGGTTTCACTATCCTTCAACTGTGTTGTGTGCTCTATTCACTTGCCTTACATTCTCATTTCATGAATGGCTTGTATGACTTGTCTCTCATGCAAAGAAACTGTTTCATTTCCCTTGGAGTTACTTTTTGCAATGTGAAACTTGTCTAAGTATATCTTTACTTATCTTGTGTTATATCCTTCCAAGTGGCACTTCTCTTCTACATAACCTTTATTCTCTTTCTTGGTAACGCTTCTTTATGTTCTTCTAGGTGGTGGCACCTCTCTTCTACGTAACACTTGTTTATTATATTGCTTGATAACACTCCTTTTCTATGTAGCACTTTTCCTTACTTGATAATGCTTCTTCTTTTCTATGTAGCACTTTCCTTGCTTGATAAAGCTCCTTGCTTAGTAATGTTCTCTTCTCCCTTACACTTGGCACCAAATACTCCTAATATTTATAACAACAAATGGTGTTAGGATGTCATCAACCGCTTCTTGTTTTTTGTGTTCTCCAATCCTTTGTAATGTTGTTTCCTTTTGGCTTTGGTGGCTTCTTTATTTTAGCGCTCAAATTCTACTCTCCAATGTTATAGCTTTCCTTGAGTAACGCTTTCTTCTATAGTGCCCCATCTTCCTCTATTTCACTCTTCTCCAGAATGGTGGGTCCTCCTTCAATATGGTGGTGCTTCCTCTTGAGATTGGTGGTTATGCTATGCTTGGCTACTGGTCCATTCACCTTCCAATGTTATGGAGCTCAGCTCCTTCATTTTTTACTTTCCTTCAAGTGACTCTTCGATGGTGCAAGTGCAAAAACTATTTGAATCCTCCAAATGATGCATAGTTTCTACGTTCTCAAAAACCTTCTTTGTAGCAACGCTTCCTCTTAACCTTGGTGGCTCCTCCTTGAACTCGGTGGCTCTTCCTTGAGCAATGCTCCTGGAAACTTCAACCTTTTCTTCAACAACGTTTGGGCTCCCTTATTTGTGATTGGTTTGCTTTCACTTTGCTGCACTTTAAATTTTGGATAGTATATTGAATTCAATTTTTGCTATATACTTTTGGTTTTTTTACTATCAAAAAATAGTGATAATTTGATCTTTTATCTTTTCTAACTTCTCCTTTATTTTCTATAGGTTCTAATCCCTTGTGAATGCTATCTTCTATGATATTTGAAGATATAAACTTGAGACCTTTCCTTTTGCTACTTTAAAACTCAAATATGGTGTTTTCAAAAAACTTAAATAATACTTGGATAAAAAAATTTAATAACACCAAATTTTCAAACCTTATTTTGACCTCCTTTGTAGAAATATTTCTTGGTGATTTGGTTCACCTATTTGCTGCCCCATATTTGTAAATTTTTCAGCCCTCCTTTCTACTTAATTGATGCATTGAACTTGTTAATTTTATAGGTCTAATTGTTGTCCAAATTTTTTGCCTTTTAGCCTTTAATTTGTTATATGAAAATCTAATTTTTGTGGCTCCAATTCTCCTCCAAATTTGTTCTCTCAAACTCTGAAACTTGCAACTATTAGTGCTGCCCAAAATGTTGCCCTATTGCTATCCTAAACTCTCTTGAATCTTCTAGGAAACTCCTGTAATTCGCAGCTCTAATCTCGCTTCTAATGCTGCCCAATTTTCTTTATTTGCTAACTTATTTTTTTGCCAACTCCTCCTTTAATTTTTTTTTCAAGGGCACTTTAAAATATACCCAAATCTTCTCCAAAATGCAGCTTTTGATCACCTTCAATTTGTTGTCCTATAACTCTTCAATTTTTGCTATGAAAATTAGCAATCTTCTTCTTCACAAATAAGCCTTAAAGACTTTAATGGAAATCTTCAAATTTCTCAAATTGGTGGCCTCTTCTACCTTATTTCTCCTCCTTAGCTCTTGTCAAATTCTGACTTCAAACTTGGCCTATTTAGTTGACCTCTTTATCAAGAATTTGAATGTCTTGAGACCTTCAAAAAACCTTTCCAAAATTTTGCAAACTTCTTGTCAAATCCTTCTTCCTTTTGGACTTGTTGTCAGATGGTGACAATTGTCCCAAATTATTTTTTTCAGGAGCTAATCCTTGCAATATTCTCCCTTGATCTTACTTAAAATCTTCTTCAATTTCTTCGATGGGGCTTCTCTAACCTTCTTCTTTCTCCTTCCAAATTTTCTTGAGATATTTTCTTTTGGGTCTTCAAATTCTGTAGATTCTCAAATATTTCATAGGACTTTTCCTAGTCCTCCTCTATCTTCAATCTTCAATAGGACTCCTTTGTCCTCTTTATCTCTTCTCAATATTCAATATGGAATCTTCAATATTCAATGAGGACTTCTTCTCTTGAGTCTCTTCTTTCTTCAATGTCTATTTTTAGTAACGAAGAACTAATTCCTACACAAGGAAAGCACATAGACTTTCATGAAATTGAAGATGAAATTCTTCTCTATCCATTGTAGGAAGCTTCTCAAATTTTGAGAACTAATTTTCTGCAAAAAAAAACTTTAGATAGTAGCAAGCAAATCCATGCAAATCTCTATATCTCTATAAGTCAATAAGCATCACTAGTTATCCTTCAATCTAGTGGAAAAGAGATCTATGTTGAGTCCTAGTCTTCACGAGTTTTCCTGCAACCCTATGAAAATATTCTTTAAATAAAAGGGGTAAAAATTTATTTATAATAATACAAGATTATAGAGTACAGTGAAACCCCCAGCCAGGGCTCAAGTAAGCAACAAAACAAGCTAAAACCACCATACAGGGTCAAAACCCGAAGAAGACAGCAATAAAAAACTACATTAAGTTTGAACAACCTTGTGGATCAACCCCCAGAGGTGTTGAGAGTCCCCATATGGGAGACTCTCCCAGTTATCTATAATCCAAGGACCTGGAAGCTCAGAAGCCCTTTTGGCCAAATAATCAGCAACCCCATTCCATTCCCTTGGAATATGCACAAAGGAGATGCATTCAAACTCTTCACTAATTTATAGAATCTGAATGACCACATAGACCAACTACCAATTAACATACTCCAACATTTTGTTGTTTAAAATACTAACCAAAATGTGAGAGTCGAACTCGCAGATGCTCCTGCACCAACCAAGATAAAACCCCCTATGCAATGCCTCGATAATTGCAAGAGATTCCATAAAATTTTTGGAGAGAACACCTTTGTAAATAGAAAATAAATATCTGACCACACCAGCAGAGTCTCTCCCAACACTGCCAATTCCAGCATGTCCAGGATTTCCCCTGGACGACCCATTAGTATTAATTTTTAAAACTCCTCTAGGGGGCGACCTCCACCTACCATCTCTCCTAACTTTATTGCTAAGCTGAGAAGCCTTGCTAGGGTGAGAAGAGTCCGCTCCAACCCCAAAGATACCAAGGGTCGGCTACACCTTATCCTCCCTATAGTCCAAAAGAGGATACACATCACATTTTCTATGGATAGTTTCCTAAACCATACACAAGATCCTTTGCCAAATCTATTGAACAACCAAATGTCTACCCTGAAATATGTGACAGTTTCGTTTGAGCCAAATTTTCCAGATGATGCAAGAAGGGCCTAAATTCCAAGCCACATGGAGGAAGGGGGCATTGGCTGGAGGTTTTCCCAGATTGCTCCAAAACTCCACCAAGGAGAGCACATGAAAACAAGGATGGTTCCAGGCACTCCACCAATGGTGCCAAATGTCTCTGGCAAGGGAGCATTGTAAAAATAAATGAGAAGAGACATCCTCATTATTACCACAAAGGACACAAATAAATGGACCCTAAAATCCCCTCTTCCTCAAGCTCTCCCAAGTGAGGCATTTATTATGAGCTACTAGTCAAAGAAAGAAGTTACATTTAGGTCAAGAAAATTCGTTCCACACCATTTTCCACCATGTGACAGGGAGGCTCCCAAACTTCTGCATATCAAGAACCTGGTAGCCATAGGCTATAGAGTAGGTTCCCTTAGGATCAGGGTTCCAAGCCAAACTATATTTAACCCTCAATGAAGAACAAGGTCTCCCCATAAGAATACGAGCAAGCACATCTTTGTCCTTGGCCAATCCCCCTTGGGGCCATTCCTACGGATCTTTCCACTTGTACATCTCCATATTACCAAAAGACTATATTATTTTAAATTCCTACACATGATACCAGTCCGCTTCCAAAAAAAAGCTTAGGGAATGTAGCCTGGAATATTGAGTCTATATAGGGGGGTGGCCATCCCAAGCATCCTCCCAGAAAAGAGCATCTGATCTCCGATTGCAAATCCAAAACAAACCCTGCTTAATTAAATTAGCCCCTCTTTTCAAAGTGTCTCAGATAACCGAACCTTTTCCAACCAAGATGAATATAGGGATCTCAACCTCAGAAATACCGCTCAAGTACTTACAAGATAATATTTTAACCTAAATCTGATCTTGAGAAGTACACCATCTCCAATAAATTTTTGCAGCCAGAGCCTACCCAGAAAGAGCCGCATGTCGCAACTCAAGGCCTCCCTCTTGAACCAGCCTACAAATAGAATCCCACTTAATAAAACTCCATTTAGATTGAGCAAGTATTCCAAAAAACTATCTTGACAAAGCATCCATGTCCTTTATGAAACGAGGGGAAGTTGTTTGCACAAAACATCTGTAGATGGGTAAATCTTGAACAACAAATTTAAAAAAAAAACACTCTACCCACAAAGGAGAGCCATATGATAGTCCAGTGATTCACCATCCTTCTAAACTTATCCAACATAGACTTCCAAGAAGATCTAGGCAGAGGATGAGACAAAATCGAAATACCAAGATAAATGAAGGGGGGAGTCCCGACCTAAAATCTTAGAATTCGAGCAATCCTGTCTTGAATAAGAAGAGGAGTATTGAAGAAGAAAATAGAAGACTTGTCATCATTAATCAACTATCCAGAAGCACCAAGATATATGTCAAGAGACCGTCTAATGTTGCCAGCTTTCCTAATAGTAGCAACTTCCAGCAAAGCAGTGTCATCAACAAATTGAAGGTGGGAAAGAGGTGGTGAACTACTATCCCACTTCCAACCCTAAATTAAACCATGCCTAACTTGAGACGTGAGAAATCTTCCCAACCCTTCCGCCATAATGATAAACAAATAAGGAGATAGAGGATATTCTTGCCTCAATCCCCTCGAGGCCTCAAATAGCTCCTACGGCCCATTATTAACAAGAACAGAGAATGAGGAAGAAGAAACACAACTCATCACCCATCTATCCAATCATCCTCAAAGCCAAAAGTAGCAAGAACTTTCTGAAGAAAGGACCATTTGACCTGGTCATAAGGTTTGGCCATGTCCAACTTAATGAATGTAGATTTCTCCTTAGAAGTTTCCATCAAGTGAATAGCTTCTGTAGCAATAACAACCCCATCCAGGATTTTCCAACCAGCAAAAAACCCACCTTGCTCCTCAGAGATTATTTTTCTCAACCATATCTTCAACCTCTCAGTAATAATTTTTGTAATGATCTTATACACAACATTGCAGAGAGAAATAGGCCTAAACATATCCAGGGAATTTGCTCCCTCTTTTTTGGGAATAAGCACCACAAAGGTAGAATTTAGGGCCCTTAGCATCTGTTTGTTCTTTTGGGACTCATGGACCACCTCTAGAAGATAAAATTTGATTAACTCCCAAAACTCTTGATAAAACTCAATTGAGAATCCATCCGGGCCCGGGGATTTCCCTTTTTTTATATTGAAAATAATATTTTCCAACTCCTCAAGGGAAATTGGATTCATAAAATGCTCATTCATTTCTCTAAAAACAATCGAGGGAATACAATTTAGAATAAGCTTTTCAGCCTCTTCATCTAAGAGGGAGTCCTCCTTAAAGAAAGAGGAAAAATACCTCCTAGTCTCTTCTAAAATATCCCTGAAAGAAGAGAGAAGGGCACTCTGAGAATTCACAAGAGAGGAAATCAGGTTACCATTATGACAAGCCTTAATTGAGTTAAAAAATAAGGTTGTGTTCCTATCCCCTTCTTGAAGCCAATCCACTCGAGCTTTTTGTTTCCAAAAAAATTCTTCCCTCAACTCCCATTCAACAAGGTCTTTCGCAGCCTTAGATTCCTCAATGAGAAGCTCCTCCATGAGTCCATGATCTCTGATCTTCCTTGAAGCTTCTTCCACCTTCCTAAGAGCTGCCAACTTAGCCAAGGAAAGGTTCCCAAAATTTAGACTATTCCACCTCTTCAATTTATGCTTAATGAATTGCAATCGCTTCATAAAGGAATACATAGCGGTGCCATGAGAAGGTTTGTCATTGGTCCACCAACCTCGCATGAAATCATGAATCTTAGGATCCCAAAGCCACATAATTTTAAACTTAAAGTAAGGATTCTTCTTTAGCCCAAAATCAAGAGTAGAGAGTTTGATAGGCCAATGATCAGATCCCCTACCCTCCAAAATCACAAAACTAGCACTTTTGTTATTACCAATCCAAAAACTAGAGATCAAAAACCTATCTAGTCTCTCTGAGATGGAATCTTCCCCACATATTCTATTGTGCCAGGTAAATATCCCATTATCCGGATTGATGTCAACCAAGTTCAAGGCCTGACTATGGAAAGATTCTAGCTAGAAAGCAATTCTTAAATTTTTGAAAATGAGAACTCCCTATCTTCTCTCAATATTTCTTATGGCTCTCCCTAACTCCTATCAATCTACCTTGTGCTCTGATACCACTGATATATTTTTATGCTATATATTTAAGGAAATGCAACCACAAGGACTAAAATGAGCATAATGGCAATATACTAAGCAATAAAAACTCATAAGAAACTTTTGATAAAATTGCCACTAATGAAAGCCAACAAAAATAGGATCTTCATACAAAATGTGGAGATATCAAATGGTCCATGCTTCAAACAAGTTCTACATTGTATTAACTTGTATTCTACTCTACTCTAACTTATGCTTTCTTTCCTCTCTCTTTCTCTTATCTATCAAAGGCCTATATCTAATCAAATGTGTCTCTTGCCCTTTCACCTACCTATGACTCTTCATATTCCTATTCTATGACTCATGTACACATGGACTACATGCACATTTACATCATCAAGTACTTTGCACATTCTAACACTTGTGCATTTATTACATTGCATAAAGCAAATACTAAAATCCTAATCTAAGACAAACTCCTAATCTAAAGATGTACCCATGATGGCACATTAGCATGTACCAAATAATATAATATATTCCAACAGTAAGTAGTCATAAATTCTTGTTAGTGTGAACTCCAAGTTACATACATGCAGAGAGAAGAGGTTTAAAAACTTCATGGTCAGCTTCACAAGGCTCGAGCTAGGCCAAGACACAATAGGAAATGAAGGAAAGCACCCCTTAGGAGATGAATAGCTTTTGATATTTTACAATGAGAAGAATGATACATATTTGTAGGTAATACATGAGGCCTTTCCCCTCCAAATATTCAAAATGCCCCATTTCAAACATTCTTGCCTAGGGTACTCCATAATAATGATGTGCAATATCGAGGTTGTTTGGTCCTGGATTTGTTGGAGATGAGATTGTGTTGCCCATGTTGGATATTTGCTACAAATATCTCATGCCATTGATGTTCTCATATTTGTGGCCGCTCCTCTAAACGTAAGGTACCTTAAATGTTGTACCTCCTCATAGAGAGAAGACCATAAATCTTAGGAATTGTACACCTTTGAATAATGTGTGGGGTATGAGGTAGCAATAGCAACCCCGATTGGGAGGTATGGGAGCCAACATCCCTCTATGCAGGGGTTTCAGGGGCAGGATCGCCTCGAAGCAAAAATTTTCCCTTCTAAATTTTTAAAGTATAATTGAAGACAATCTAGTTGGAATCTAGTTATATTCTCTAGCCCAGTTGGAGTCCTTTATGGTAGTCTCTCTTTGTTAGTTATTATGCTGGCTGGATGTGATCAGTTGTTTGATCTGACCAGACATCCCCAGCCCAAACTTCTTTTCTGGTTTTGACTACCTGGTATGTTGTAGTGCTTTATAATTTTACCAAAACTTCGGTATGCCTTGAGCTCTCACCATGTAGGTCCACTCACTAGGGCTATTGCGCTTGGATGCTTTTATCTAGGGTTTGATTTGTCTGGTTTTTGCTTGGACTTCCATCTTGTCCTTGAGTAACTTGGTCTTATACCAGAACTAACCTCCAAAAATGGCCGAATGACCTTGTCCACCCAAGTGTAGTGAGAATTCACTACAATGGGTTAAATGTGGGAATAGTTCCATATAAAATACTTTTAACAAAAACAAGTACTCTTCCTATAGAAATATCACTATAATTCACCTTGCATGCTACCTAGAAATATTGAAAATATGGATACAAACATATGACCAAAGTCTATAGTAGGAGAAGACTTGACAAAAAAGGGATACACAAATGAAAAATATCAAATGGATGAATAGGTTAGATATTAAACTAACTAAATGTTAAAATAATAAGAAGGATATAAAAGTCCATGTCCAAGGAAAATTCAAGGTAGCTATGTGGACAAAGGAGCTAGAAATGAAAAAAAAAATTCTCATTGAATTCAACCCGTAAGTGAACACCATTAAAGGGCATATATAGGTTTAAACAACAAAACGAGAGCAAAGATGTTTATTGCCCAATTAAGGATTAGCTCATATTAACTCAAATGTGAGAAACGTAGATGGAAGAGACCAAAAGAGAAATGGGAGGAAAAGAGAAATGGGAGGACTAGATATGTGTCTTTTGTATTAGAGGCAAGGAAAATAGAGAAGTATTTCATCCTAGAATGCAACGATTATAATAACATACAAGCTAGTTATGTTGATATCATGGTAATGGAGTTATATGCAGTATTTGTTTGAGAAGTCTAAAATAGAGAAAGGGAAATTTATTATCAAAATCAATATCAAGGGATTAACACTTAAAATAAACAATAATAATGGTTTAGACTTCATAGTTATACACAACCTTGAGTAAATGATATAATATACATTGATTGATAATGCAATATTTTTTAGTTCCATAGGCTATTTGGCGTTATGAACCTTACAAGTATTATATTCTATATGTAAAAATTAGAATGAAGATATTGGTTTCTATCATATCAAACACTATAAATCTACGATAAATATTTTTGACGTTAAAGTTGATTTTAGGAAAAAAAAAAAAAAAAACAATCTACATATTGGAGGAGACCCTTTAATTGGATAAGAACTTTAAAGAGGTTTTAACTGTGATTGGTAACTCAATCCAAATGTTCAAGATTCTTGTAAGGTTTCAAAAAGCGGAAGTATTCCCCTTGCATATGTAAAAGGCAAATATTGATATTTTTGTCAACCTAGGGCACTCCAAGTACATTCAAAGTTGTGACAGTTTTAGATGGTAATTGAGGAGGATAATTCATTCATGTCATAGACGAAGAGAAGATTTCTAATGGACTTTGTGTATAAATTAAATTAAATTTATTATGAATTCTTCTATGTTGCACCCCCTTCCATTAAATTTTGTTAAAAAGGCTAATATATGTGCTCATACCAATAAAGATGTGTTCATCATTGGTCTAAATCATGGTATTTCTCATGTATGTCATCATACCACCATATTTGTCTTGAAGGCAACATGACTATAATTGGTCTTGGGAAAGCTTATCACATCCAAGGGTTTATAACAAGAATGCTTTATTTATGGTAAGGTCTTATTGCAGCTAGAATATCTTCATGGTTGCCTCTATAACTAACCCATGTTTGAGAGTTATTTTCCTAACAAAGAGACCAAATGAATGTCAAGAAATATCAATTGATATCTTCTACACAGGTCAATTTTAGAAACCCTATTTTCTTTAATATGGATTATGGAAACATATGTTCTTTGATTATCTCCCTATATAGAGGGGATTTCCTATGTAAGAATTAGACTTCTTAGAAAGTGAGGTAGACATAGCCTTAAAAGGATCTTGTGAATTAGAAGCAAGTTGGCAATATTGTTATCTAGGCTATATAGCTACACCATTAGCTTATTGCAATATAAAGGCATGACATTTGATGGAGAGTTGAGGTGAATTCCTATGTCATTGTAGATAGAGAGACAAATATTAAAGGAATAGTTGTTGGAGAAGATCGTGAAATTATGATGGAAGTGGCAATTCTTTTAAGCAGTCCAAATCTGGGTACAATGTAGAGATATACTGGTCCTTTTGCAAGTTTCATTTCAAAAAAGAGGAAAAAATACAAAAGACTGCCCAACACGAGGTGCTGAATAAATCTACAACCCTAATTTAGGTTGTACTAATATAAAATATGATGGCAAATAAAGTTGGGAAATGTCACTATGAGTGCCATTGTGGCTTGCATAAGGAGTTTAGGGAGGCTACTCCTAGGGAATGTTATAATAATTTATTCTCATTTATAGAAGTCATTCACCAATATGCACAAAGATCAAATCAATCATTTGCAAATAGTATTCCACAAAGATAGTCCACGCAATGAGACATAGATATAGATAAAACCCTTATGGTAGGGCAACACCATCAATACTCCTTAAGGATGAATTAACTCCATAAGGTCTCCCAATATGGGAGTGCCACTTAGAGAGGGCAAAGTCTCTTACATACACCATAGGTGATAAAAGATTACAAGTATGATGTCTCAACTATAATATAACTCCTCTATTTATAGACCAAAACAAACAATAACCCTAACCATAATGTTTATGGGTTGACTAACCTAATCCTTGAAGATAGCTAACGAGGTTATATTGGAGCCATCACATGTCTCTCCTCCTCGAAAAGCTTTGTCCTTAAAGTTGAAAATGACTAGAAAATGGTCACAAGCTCCCATGTCACATTTTCTTCCAAGAGATCCTTCCACTTGATGAGCAACTCCTAAATCTGGTGAGACCATAGATTATAGACTCAGGACTTATTACTCTTTTGATTCCATGTGTTCATTGTGCCACTTTGATAACCATATTGATTTCTCCTTTGGTGCCATGTTGATGTTAGACTGAAAGATATCTCAAATTTCATTTTCTAGAAAAGAATGCAATTTGAAAAAGTTTTATTGCCACTATTTTGGATGGTTGATTTCACAAGGTCATACCTCCCTCAATACTGCTTGGATTCCTTCAAATGACACTCGTTTTGAAGCTCTTCAAGTTTTGAACAAGATGACAAAATATGTCTGAGTCAGGCCATCCTATGCAAAGATATGGCTCCTAGAAGATGAGACATTCTTTGGAAAAGGAATTGCCCTAATTCTGCAATCCATTAAGAACAATGTCCACTTTGCCAAAAATGTTGCTTTGATACCACTTGTTATAAAACTTTATTTTCGTTAATAGAAATCATTCACCAATATGCAGAAATATCAAATTATTCATCCACAAATAATATTCCATAAATACAATCCACACAATGAGATATAAATATTGATAATACCCTTATCATAAGATCTCCCAATATGGAAGCACCACTTAGAGAGGGCAAAGTCTCATAACCACTTAGAGAGAGCAAAGTCTCTTACACACCATAGGTGATAAAAGATTACAAATATGATATCTCAACTACAACAGAACTCTATTTATAGACCCAATCAAACAATAACCCAAACCCTAATGCTCAATGCCGACTAACCTAATCCTTGAAGATAGCTAACGTGGCTATATTGGAGCCATCACAGGGAATAACTTGCATGGACATTATGACCTCTTAACTGAATAGTAACTGGATGTAATTGGCTATTAATGGACTTGTAGATGATCACAGAAAAGATTTTTGACAAAGAGGTGGATCTAAGGTGCTAGTGATTACGGGAGAGACCCTAGGAAATCTAACAGTGGGAGTGAACAGTATGCTTGCAAATATTATTGGGAGGAATGGGATAGCACTAAATAGTATTAACAAATGTCTTATTGACACTGGCACAACTAGCAACTACAAGGGATCAAGGGCATAAGCAATATGCTTGCAGAGAGTATTGGGAGGAATAGGATTCCACGTAATAGTGCTAACAAATGTCTTATGGACATCTGGGCAAAAAGCAACTGGGAGGGGTCAAGTCATGAATGGCAAGGAATGTCTGCATTTAAAGTGATCACAAATGATGACTTAACAAGAGGCAAGAACAAATAGAACAATGAAGTTGAGACAGCTCGAATTATGTGCAGTAGAGAGCATCTTCAGATGGAAATATGCATTCTAGCATGACTTGTCAAAGGATCTCTAGAAGGGATTTGAACCCCCATCTCCTCCAAAAAGGAGGTGTGTTTCCAATTACACCACTAGAAGATGGATAATAGTGATAATCACAGTTGCTTTACATAAGCCTACTTTTGTTATTATTTCCATGTCCTTACATTATCTTCATGGTACTCCATAATGTTTGAACTCCACATCTTATATATAGCAACTCCAGATAATGAATCCTTGCAAGAAAATATACCACTAGAATGTGAATAAATTAAGATAAACAAAGTTACTCCATATAATGATATTTACTGCTTTACTGTACAATGATACTCCATAATGCTTGAACTCCAGACATTATCTTTTGCAACTCCAGATAATGAAATGTTACACAAAAATACAGGAGTAGCTACATCTTGTGTGCTCTAATGCTGGCTAGATTTAAGAAGTCCTTCGACAACTTCATATACTGACAACTGACAACTTCATATACTGACAACCATATTTCGTAAAAAATTATAACAAACCCATAGTATTATAATTTCAAGATTATTTTACATTCGCTTTGTGCCCTGCCATTGGCTTGACTATATTCTTTTAAATTAGTCATTGATACTTGTAAATTTTTTCTATGCTTTACATTCTCACTCGTCAAGTACACATTATTCTAGAACAGATATGTCATATACATAATTCTAGAACAGATATGTCATATACCCCAAATACTGCCTACTTTGGACAAAATATACCCCAGTTTTCCAACTTGTTTCAAGAAGAGCACATTTTTACAAATGACACAAAGCTTGGCTTGCTGAAGGAATGTCCGAACTATCTAAATGTATTGTAATTGTTCTTCTAATTTATTGAAGAGGAAGATACCTTTAAAACAATTAAGAACTTTCTCAAATATAGTCTACGAAGATTATGCATCATTATCATAAGTATTAATAGAAGCAAAAAAAAAAGGACTTCCATCTTTTTACTTTTTTAAAATTTATATTAAAATTATCAACCATCAACGTACAAGAACTAAATAAGTTACTTCCTAAGGCCTTGTTTAATTCATTTGAAGTTAGCACCTCCAAGATTTGTAACAGTTTGTCAACACACAGAATCCAGCAATTGATCTAAAGCAAGAAGCTTGTTTATTTCAACTGCACTATAACTCCTAACTATACCACAAAGAGCCTGGATATAAGTTCATCCAATAAGCCAATTGTATGTGTTCATAGAATTAGTTAATCTTAGCTCTTAAAACTCGTTAGAACAATGCATGAGTGGAAAAATTCAAAATAAGAACAGATCTAGATGACAGACTCTTCATCTTTATGCTCCACTTGCGTTGTTTCATGTTGGTTCTCCATTCTATAACCACCCTTGACTAGTATTTCAAAGATTGTCCGATATATCCAAAAACACTAGAACATCATTGGCATGACTGAGATGTAAGATTGGATGTTATAATGACAATCCTTTTTTATTTTTTGATACATGTCAAAGCACAATTTCAAATTCGGAAACTTGGGAGGTTCTCATGTATCAGACATTGCAATAAGCATGAACTGGATCTTAGGCATAGGGAACAGCATATCAAGCTGTGAAGGAATAGCCAATCATTTCTGAAAGGATGACAATCTGCTCTAGCGATTAGAGGCAACTGTCATGTTGCAAGTAATATACCAATACATATTCTACATATGAAGAGGTTGTTCACGAGCTGCAATGAAAATCTAGACACCAAAGTTAGCAAGGTACATGTGAAAGGGTGCAAGTACTAGTATGCCATTATCAAAATCTAAGGTAGGTCTTTGCATATGCATCACGGTAAAAGCAATCATACATATAATCAAGTGCACATGCACATTCAACACAGACACGTCATGATTATCTCCAAAATACTTCCCTACTTAATACATCATCTTATGGTAGAGTTTCCTATGGTTTATGACAATAGAAATTTATGTGCAGATAATTAGAAACCACAGCACTTAAATAATAAAATACCACACATACCATCATCACAATGTTGTCATACATTTATAAGGATAAATCCCTAAGTAGCAACTATACCACTCAAAATTATGGGCAAAACATGCCAACAAATTTAGTTACGATGCCAAACCTGCACTTTTCTCCAACTGTGCACATATGTCAGCATACAAGTGATCAAGTACACAGGAACTCTTTTTCATTCCATTTCTGCACATCCAACATGGACCTATGTCATGATCTGCAAAATGCTATCCCATTTAATACATCTTTGGGTATAATTTCCAGTCTTTTATCAAAAAGAAAATATGCATGCATCATTATCATAAGTATTAATAAAAGCAAAAAAAAAGGACTTCCATATTTTTA